>VUYV01000198.1:280096-336437 GCA_008711295.1 Anarhynchus alexandrinus | reverse complement strand
GACCCCGCGTTTCCTCCCCGCCCGGGGCTCCCCGGCTGCTCCGCGAGCCCAGCGGGGTCAGCGGCCCCCCGCTTCTGTACCCCCCTCTCGGAAAAGGGCTGCTGTCCCCGAACACCCACGGTGGGACCCCGGCACCCAGTGCCACCAACCTCTCCGTCTGTCACCCACCGAGAAGTCAGTGCGGCGGCAGCTGCTGGTGGTGGTAGGAGGGGCCTCCGCTGACGTCATGACAGCCAATTTCTAAGAAACAGCTCTGTGCAGTTTCGTTTTCCTGAATTTTTGGACCGGATTCCCCCTGTTTACGCCCGGTGTGCGCGGCTCTGCCGGCGCAGGAGGCGGTGGCGGCAGCGGGGCCGCGGCTCGCCCATCCCCGGGGCTCAGCCCCCGGAGCTGCTCCGCGCGGGGACCCCTCTGCCCACCGAGCCCCTCCCGGGGACGTGGGCACGGAGGGTCCGGGGCTGCGGCGGGGACAACACGCCGGGTGGCAGGAGGCTCCTGATGCCTGTGCCATCGTCTCTGGGGCTTTGAGGGGCATTTCCCAACGAGTCGGGACCGGGGAAGCTCCACAGTTTCTGATGAGGCCAACGGGCAGCGCGGGTGGTGTGGGCAGCGCAGAGGATTCCACCGGCTGACGGCGGAGCTGTGGCCCCTCTGGCTCCCTCCCCTCGGAAATACTGTGTCCACAGGTTGACTAACGCCATCACCTAATGCATTTATTTATTTAGCATTGATTAGAGAGAGTATAGTGAGTGAAATGCAGCTGATTGCCAGGGAGAGCCCTGTTTGCCCGTGCTTGGGACACAGTGTGTGGCACAAGCCACACGTGTCCAGCCTGTCCTCCGTCCCCACGCAGCATGGGAATTAAAGACAGTTCACAGCAAACCCCTCTGCAGCCTTGCCAGGGTCTTAGCTTCCCGGGGCAGAGCGCGCAGGAGAGAACAAACGGCCAGTGTGGCTCTGTTCCTGGAGCACTGCAGATCCTGAGGCGCTTGGCGGGTACCTGGGCGCCGACTGCACACCAACCACCACGACACCCCTCCTGCCAACCAGCTTTATTGCTTTCACGTACTCATTGCTCAAGCGCATCTACAGCTGCTAAGAGGGAGGGGAGCGAATGGGGGGTCTGCAGGCCTTTGGGCGCTGCCAGGCAGAACCGTCAGGCTCAGGCATCTTTTCGGCTGCTCTTGCTTTTCTCATCTGGAGNGATTGATTGCCAGGGAGAGCCCTGTTTGCCCGTGCTTGGGACACGGTGTGGGGCACGAGCCACCCATGGGTCCAGCCTGTCCTCTGTCCCCACGCAGCATGGGAATTAAAGACAGTTCACAGCAAACCCCTCTGCAGCCTTGCCAGGGTCTCAGCTTCCCGGGGCAGAGCGCGCAGGAGAGAACAAATGGCCAGTGTGGCTCTGTTCCTGGAGCACTGCAGATCCCGAGGCGCTTGGCGGGTACCTGGGCGCCCACTGCACACCAACCACCACGACACCCCTCCTGCCAACCACCTCTACTGGTGTCATGCACTCATTGCTCAAGCAGATCCACAGCTCTTAAGAGGAAGGAGAGCGACTGGGGGGTCTGCGGGGGCTTTGGGTGTCGCCAGGCAGAACACTCAGGTTCAGGTTTCATCTTCTTCAGCCTCATCTTCTTGGCTACTCACGGGTTCATCACCTGCTGCTGCCTCCTCCTAGGACAGCTGGGATACGACGGCTGCACCAAGTGACCCCAGTATAGATGTCAGCCCAATTTTGGCAGCAAGAGATAAACCTGCAGCTCCTGCAAAGACAGCAAGAGGCGCGATGCCCCGGAGCATCGATGCTGCCTGCTGAGGGACCGAGCACCGGGCAGAGGGAGATGAGGACCTGGGAGCGGGCACTGTTCCCCGGGCACAGACAGACCCTTTCTGCTGCCCTTTTCTGGCTCGGGCCGGTGCTGCCGACCAACACAGGCCTTGTTCTGGGCAGAAGAGCAGACACCTCCCAGCACGGCCCCCATCATCCTCGGCCTTGGTGCCCTCCCCCAGCAAGGCCTGGCTCTTCCCACCCAGTGTGGATTTAGCCCTTCCCCACACATTGGGGGATTCAGACCAACGGTGCCTTCAAGGGCTGCTTGGGCTCTACTGCAAGCCGAGAGAGTGGCCCCGTGTCACCCTCTGGGGTGAACCCAGCGCAGCTCAGCTCCCCTCCCCTCCCCTCCCCACTCACCGACCGACTGCAGTACAGCCACAACACTGCCGGCAGCCACTCCTCCACCGTTGGCTATGGCAGCCGCCGACATCATCTTGGCAGCCACAGACCCAGCGGTGATGCCGGCTGCTGTAAACCCCAGGGCACCGATGGCCACCGGGACACCAACAAGTGCCACTCCTGCAGGCAGGACAGGGCAGCGTTAGAGTGGTCTCTGCGACCCGCGTATCCTCTGCCACCAGCGCACCCAGAAAGGATGGAGGCGTCAGAGCAAAGAGTGAGGGTGGCGGGATGGGGACACCCCATCCTTAGAGAGGAGAGGAGAGGAGAGGAGGTTGCCATCACGTTTCCAGGCTCAGCCCAGCGCTGCCCCTCCCTCGCAGCAGCACCCCAAGTCTCCCCGGCACTCGCAGCCCCCGGCCCGGGGATGGCACCGCGCAGCGAACCCGAGCGCTGCTGCCCCGACGCCAGACCCTCACCTGCTCCCACGATAGCTCCGATGGCTCCTCCGATCATTATATTCTCCATGGCTACGAAGAAAGTTGCAGGCAGGTGTCACAGCTCCCCCCGCTGCCGCGCAGGGCACAGCCCCCCCGCCGCCCCCCGGATCGGCGCCGNTACCGCGGGGGACACGGGAGAGATGCGGGGAGTCCGGGGAGTCGCTCCCCACGCACAGCCGTGTCCCCACACTGCAAACCCTCCGCCCCAGTCGCTGCGCAGCCACCCGCGTCCCCCAGCCCCGACACGGGGGGGCGGAGGCAGAGCGCTGCGAGGGACTCCTCCATCCCCTGCCCGCACCCCCGAGCACCCCCTGCCCGCGACCCAAAGCCGAGCAGGCTGTGCTGCCCACCCTGGGCCCCCCGCCCCGTGCCCCCCGCCCCGCTTACCCATGGTGGGCCGGCCTGGGGGGCAGCGCTGGAGCGAGAGGCGTGCGGGCTCCGGGCGATCTGGGCCTTCGGGGAGCAAGAGCAAGAGTTTCTGCCCAGGGCGGCGAGCGGGGCTCCCGCACGGGCACCCACAGCCGCCCCCGACCACCCATCCTGCCCCCCACGAGTCCCCGACCGAACCACAAAAGGAGATTCCCCCCAGACCCCGCGTTTCCTCCCCGCCCGGGGCTCCCCGGCTGCTCCACGAGCCCAGAAGGGTCAGCGGCCCCCCGCTTCTGTACCCCCCCCTCGGAAAAGGGCTGCTGTCCCCGAACACCCACGGTGGGACCCCGGCACCCAGTGCCACCAACCTCTCCGTCTGTCACCCACCGAGAAGTCAGTGTGGCGGCAGCTGCTGGTGGTGATAAGAGGGGCCTCCGGTGACATCAGGACCGCCAATTTCCAAGAAACAGCTCTGTACAGTTTCATTTTCTCACGTTTTTGGACCGGATTCCCCTTGTTTACCCCCAGTGTGCGTGGCTCTGCCGGCGCAGGAGGCGGTGGCGGCAGCGGGGCCGTGGCTCGCCCATCCCCGGGGCTCAGATCGGCGAGGGCGCAGCGGGTGCCGTAGTGAATGCGCCGCTGCAGCTGGTTGAAGGGGACCAAATCCAGTTGCAAGTTGATCTGGTTCCTTTTTACCAGCCCCAGGGACGCACCATCTCTCCGCAGGCGCCCCCTGGGCCAGTGGTGGTCATGGGGGGATTCCCGGCGTGGGGGTCCCAGCCCAAAAATACATACTTCTTAACATTCCATAACGCCGGCCGACTCCATATGGGCATATGAAGAAGTATGTAGGGTTGGGAGGGAGAGGTGGGCAGCGTGGGGCTGGTTACGCGGGGCATGGGGCCACCCACCGCTCCGGCAGCGCTCGCCAGCTCCGGGCGGTGGGACACTGGAATGAGCCGGTGGCCGCGGTGACGCCCGGGGCTGAGCAGGGGCTGTGGGCAGCATCTCTCACCCACCCCCGGATCCAACCGCTGCCTGCGCCCGGCCCCAGGTACATCCCCGGCTGTGGCACTGCCTGTATGGTCCCATAGTGCCTGTGACCACGCCGGAGCAAGGGGACACGCGTGTTTAAAGGATGAGACGGTGCCATGGCCAACATGTGTGGCTGGGACACAGAGCCTCTGCCCCGGGCGCAGGGTGCTCAGGCTGGCCATGCCCCTGCTGCCCAGTATTTTGGCCAGTGGCTGCTCTTCATGGGTGATGGGACGCCCCAGGACATGGTGAGGCTCAGCAGTTTGGGCCATGGGGCACCGGGGGAGGGCTGCACCTCTGAGGAGACGGGGCCATGGCCAAGTGCTGTGTCCCGTGAGCCCTCGCGGGCCAGCGCGGATGGCGGAGGTGCGTGCCTGCACTTGGAGCTGCTTACACAGGAGGGGGTCCCCCATCGAATCAGGATGCACCCGCTGCACCCTCCTGGCACCCCTCACTGCCCCAGCATGCTGCAGTACCACGGCACCCTCCCGGGACCCCCTGCACCCCACACCGCCCCGTCCCCCTGCCTGCTGCAGCCCCTGTGCCAGAGCAGCAGTTGCAGCTCTGGGGGTACCCACCTCCCGCACCCCCACCCCCCCTGCCCGGCTCGTGGGCAAGGTGTGGAGAAGAACCCAGGGGTCTGGGCTCTCCCCACCCCCTCCCCACCCCCCAGCTCTGGGCAGGGGGAGGCAGAGATGCCTTTGCCCAGAGGAGGGGGATTCAGCTGAGATCTCAAGGGCTGGAGACCGTAAGGGGGATGTGGGGGGACTCCCCACCCCCGGCACAGCGTGGCCAGGGCAGGGTGACGGAGGGAGTGAGTGTCACCACAGCCCAGCCATGCCTTGACCCCAGTGACCTTCCTAACCCAAAATTCGCGGGTGCAGTGGTGCGATGGTGGGTGCAGGGAGCCATCCTGGTGGTCCCGGCCCTGCCCCCTCCCAGGACGAGGGAGCGAGGGGTGCGCGGGGGGCGCGGATGTGGGTAGGAGGGACGGGGTCTGGCCAGGGCTGGCCTGGCCGTGACTCAGCGCCGGGAGCCGTGGCCACACGTGCCGCAGCTCTGCAAGGAGCCGGTGGGTGCCAAGTACAGGCTCACCGCATTGGCCCCGCTCGCGGCACCCACAGGCAGCGGAGACGCTGCTCGGTGACCCCCGGAGCCACCAGCCATCACCACGGGGCTCAGGGCTGCTGCCAGCACTGCCATGGTCCCCCCCGGGATGTTCCACCAGCACCCCAGGGCCTCCTGCATGGCCGGTCCCCAGGGACCCAGCGCTGGGGACCCCAGAGACACGGCTCCCAGGACCCAAGTGCCCGTCCTGGCAGCAGCAGTGGGGCAGAGCGTGTTTGGCTGGACCAGCACCTCTGTCCTCCCCAAAAAAAGCGGATTGAGCAGCTGTCCCAAGGCCGGGGGCTGCAGAGATGCGCCTGCTTAACCCTTTGGGCTCCTCTGGCCCCGCAGCGCAGCGGGATGCTGCCGCACAGTTTTGCTGTAGGGGTGCAGGGGGTGCCAGGGGCCGGCGGGGCTGTTGGGGCACAGCGGGAGCCAAGAGCCAGCGGCTGCGCCCACCCCGACCCCTCGGAGCCAGGGAGCGGGGTCAGGGCGCTCGCATCCCGGCTCTAGCCACCTCGGCTGACCTTGGGCAGCCTCCCAGGACTGCGGTGCGACAGCTACCCCAGCCCGGGGGGCCCACGCAGCCCCATCCCACGGCACGGTCCCCGCAGCCCTCGGCCGGGCTCTCCCCTTGACCTTGGGGGGCTGCTCCCAGCCATGCGGGATGCTCACCGCATGCAGGGCACCTCGTCTCGCCTGATCCCAGCCCAGGCCACCCCTGCACACTCCCAACATCCTGCCTTGCCCCTGCCCTGCCCCACAGCCTATCTCTGCCCCCACCACCCTCCCTGTGCCCAAACATCACCAGTGCAACCTCCTCCGCAGCCCTGGAGGTGCCCCCACCACCGCAGGCAGCCCCGAGCCCTCCCCAGCCCCAGCGCTGCCCTTCACGGCTGCAGACGCGTCCCCAAGCCGGACCCCTCCGGGCAGCTCTGCCCTGGGGCAGCCCCTCTCCCACGGCTCCTCCGTGCCCCCACGCGGGCCGGGAGCCCCCAATCTGGGCAGCCCCCGGGTCCCCCATCTGCCCTGAGAGCAGCTCCCTGCCCTGGGCAGGGCGGCTTGCGGGCACCAGGGGCAAACGGCTTTGCAGGGGGGAAGCAGAGGAGCCGGGGGGGGGCTGCCGGGTGGGCCGTGGTGGCACCCACACGCTTGCACAGCACCCAACAGCCCCAGCCTGTCTATAAAAGGAAGCATCTTTTTTCCCCGCTCCCCCCAGCGCCGCGTGCCCGGCCGCGCTCTGCAGCCGCTGCCTCGCAGGGGCCTTTCCAAGTTTTACTATTCAGCTCTGCTCCCCCCCTACCATTTCCCCCCCCCTCCCCAGCTCATCCATCCCCAGCAAAACCACTGCAGCAGCCACGCCGGCCGCTGAGCGCCTTAAAAAAAATACCCAGGGGGAGGTGGGTGCGAGGGGAGCGCTGGCGGGGGGTGCCTGGGGCAGCACCCCAGTCCCCTTCGCCTGCGGGCATTGCCCGTTTTGGGTGCGTGGCCCATGCAGCCCTGGTGCACCCGGCCGCGGTGGCCAGCGCTTCCCCCCGTGCCTGTCCACAACACGATGCCGAGGTGCCCCGGAGTTGGGCATCCCTTCCCGCCCCGTCCCACCGGCATGGGGGGTCCCCGCTTTGCGTGGCTGAGGGGACCCCATCTCCCTGGGGAGGGGGCTCCCAGCCCCGCTGTAGGGGGCTCGCTGTGCTGCCCACCGAGCCGAGCACCCCCCACCCCCTGCTCCTGCCTGGAGCATCCCCCACTGCCCCCCCTCAACCCCACAGAGACTTTGCTGCTGTCCCCGCTCCTCTGCCCCGGCTAGCCCAAGCAGTGGGGGGCCACCGTGACCCCCAGCCCCGCCGCTGCCCCCTCCCTGCCCACGCCAGGAGCCGAGCGCGGGGCTGCGAGCGGCAGCAGCATCATCCCCAGCCCCAGCGGGGCTCGGCACCGGCCGGGCTCGCTGAAGGTTAAACGCCGGCGGCAGGGAAAGCCCCGCTGCCTCCCGCAGACCCCCGCAGACCCCGCAACTCCCGCCCCGCACGGCCACTTACGGTCCTGGAGGTGACACCGGCCGGCTGCGGGCTCGGCTGGCGGCGGTGGGCTGCGGTGACACCCGGCACGAGCACGCCGCTTCCCCGCTCGCCTTGACTTTGCCACAGGACTCCTCCGGCTCGTCCGCAGGAGCTTGCAGCATCCTCCAGTTCAGCGGGAGAAGTTCCTCGGCAGGGAGGGAGGGAGGGAGGGATTTAAGGCAGACCCTGCCTGGGATGCGGATGCCTCCGGGTGCAGGTGAAGACCCTCCGCTCGCTGGGCACCCCGCAGCCCCCTCCTCGCACGCCCCAGCTCGGGCTCGGTGCCCCGGCACGCGGCTCGCAGCGTGCCCAGGCTCTGGGGACGATGCCCGGGTGATCTCTGCTGAGAAACCCTCTCCCTCCTGGACGAGGCAGCCAGGGCGGCCAGCGGCACACAGCCAGGCACCTCTGCCCCCTGCCCTGTGTCCCCCGGGTGGGGGTCCTGGAGCAATGCCATGGGGAGAGCCGGAAAGCATTGCTGGGCCCAGCAGCAGCCCGGGGCAGCTCGGAGGGCAAAGAGGAGCCTGTGGGGCACTCAGGAGGGCAAAACTTGTCACCACTGTAGCCACAGGGGCTCCCCTGGGCTGCAGGAGACCCCACAGGGATGAGGATCTCCATGCTGCCCCAGGCCACCCGCTCTGGGTGTCCCCAACACCCTCGGGGTGGCCGTTCCCGCTCCCAGTGCAGCACAGCGCGGGGGTACAGGGCTGCTCTGCCCACCCTGGGACCCGCCGCCCCCCCGGGCTCGCACCAGTCCTACCTCTGCCTGCGGAGGGCTGGCGGGGCGAGGGGCACCCCCGGCTCGGGGCTGCGGCGGGGGCAGGATGCCGGGAGACACCTTATCGTGGTTCCCAGTGGGAAAAGCCAGAAAAAGCAGCGTGGCGTCCCTCCCGCGGCGGTCCCGGCGGCTCCCTGCCTGCCACGACGCCCTCCCCACCCCGGGTGCGCTCTGTTTGCCTGCTATTTTTGGCAGCGTCCTAAGAGCTCCTCTCAGGCTATTAATAATGAGAGTGCGAAATTCGTTTGGCCTCTCCTATATAAGGAAAGGTAGAGGCTTAGAGGCAGCTAAATATACTGGCGCGTGCGGGAGCAAGCGGGGAGGCTTTGGCACCGAGTGTGGAAAAGAGATTGTTTGAACAATGGAAAGACGGACTCACTCGGTGCACGGGGCCCCGCACGGATGGACAGACGGATGGAGGGATGGATGGAGGGTGATGGTGCCCGTGGGCCTGCACGGCAGCACCCGCATTGCACCCCGATGCCCCTCGGGGCTCTGCTTCAGCAGGAGGAGCAGCGGGAGCGGAGGAGGTGCCTGCAGCAGGGATGCCGTGCAAAGCCCCCGTCCCGAGCCAGCCACGCTCTCCCCAAAATGCCTGTGACTCACCCACTGGGCCAGCAGCGACCCAGGGACAAACGCTGGGGCTGTGCCTGGCCAGGAGGGACGTGCGGGGGGCTGGTGGCAGGGAGCGGGGTGGCCTGCGGCAGGGTGACCAAGTTCCCACTGGGACGCAGCCAGCACAGGGTCCCTCCTCCAGCTGAGCCCCCTGCAAAGCTCAGCCTCTCCCGGGGCAGCGACCAAATGTCCCCATCCCTGCTTTGCCACCCTGACACAGCCCTGGGGAGAGACCCCGCAGTGCCACCGCGTCCCCAGCTCCCCAGGAGCCACCAGCATCCCCGCAGCGCCCTTTGCAGGGGCTGCCCAAGCCCACCGTCACAGCGATGCTGCCTCAGCGCTTAATGAGCAGGTCGTTACCGTTACCATTACCGTGTCAGCCCGGTGGCTGCGGGGACCTTGGGCGAGGTGTGGGAGCTCCTGCCAGCGCGGCTGCCGGGGCTGGGGAGAGCCCGGCTGGAAGAGGTGAAGCAGCAGCGATTCAGGGAATCCTAATGACAGGAAGGCGCTGGGGAGCAGCGCCAAACCCACATGGTCGGAGCAAGGACAGCGCGAGCAGAGGGCTGAGAATGCGCGTGGAGAGAGAAGAACCGCGCTTTCCCCCCACGCTCCAGCAAGAGGTTTTTTTTCTTTTTTAACTCCTCCTCGCCACGGGCGCTGCTTAGGGAGGGACACGCGGAGCTCGGGGCTGTATTTGCAGCTACACGGAGCTCCCCGGCTCGGTCGCAGTGTGACAGTCACCCCGGTCTTGGCCTCGGCTGCCTGCGGCATTGCAGTGCCCGCGGCCGCATCCACACTCCCCCTTTCCCGGGGGGCTCTGGGGCTTCCCTGGGCTGCTCTGCCACCGAAACGCTGGGACAGCCGCGGCAGCGATGCGCAGAGTCCTTGAGCTGCTGCTTTGGCCGCGGTCACTGCTGCCTCAGTTTCTTGAACTGTGAAACCCCTGCAACAAAACCTATTTCTCTTGAGATTTCTCTCAAATAATGAGCCTGGGGTTGCTCAGAGGCTCCAGACCCCATCCAGATTCCCCCCCCGGGGAGGGGATGAGGCTGAAGGCAGGAGCAGCTCTTCGTCCTCAGGGCAGGGAGGAATCCTGGCTCTCTCCCTGCACTGCCCTGGGGCTGGTGCAAGTTTTTCCCCCCCAGAAGCCGAGCGCCGAGAGCCCGCAGCCTGGGGGACATGGGGGTCCCTCACCCACAGCCACCAACATCCGTCCCCTGGCCCTGAGTGAGCACTTGCTGGGTTTCCTCCCGCCCCTCTGCGAGGAGGCAGCAAACGTGAAGCGATGCTGAGCAGGCAGCGAAGGGAGCCGGCGGGGAGCAGCCGGGAAA
Organism: Anarhynchus alexandrinus; assembly: GCA_008711295.1. Taxonomy (NCBI): domain Eukaryota; kingdom Metazoa; phylum Chordata; class Aves; order Charadriiformes; family Charadriidae; genus Anarhynchus; species Anarhynchus alexandrinus. The sequence goes on along the minus strand of VUYV01000198.1, from coordinate 326,466 downwards.
GGGCAGCCCTTCGGAGAGCTTCCCGCAGGGACAGCGAGAGAGCGGGAGAAGGAAAAAAATAGCAGAACTGGATGACACAAAGCAGAGAGCATGAACGCAAGGGGAAGGGACCAGCTGAGCAGCGATGGCAGAGGGGGGGACAGGCAGGAGCCTTCTGCTCCCTCGGATCTCCAGAGAGGGGCTGCTCCCAGACAGGTCCCCACTGGGGGACGGTAGGGCTACCCCTGCCCCGAGGCCAGGCAGCGTGCGGCAGCACGGGGGGCTGACTGATGCCCGGGGAGGGTAAGGGGCTCTGTTTTGGAGGCAGTGGGCTGGGGAGCCCAGCAGATTTGGCTTCTCACGTCCTTAGGTGACATTGAGCAGCGTGAACTCGAAGGGCTCCAGCACAACCCCTGGACCACGTGAGATGAGCACGGACACAGAAGGGCAGCTCTGAAGGTGAGTCTCCTCTGCTCTCTGACAAATCCATGTCCCACGGTGCCGTCAGGTCCCTTCTGGCAGCCGTGGTGCTAAAGCGTGTTCCCTACAGCAGCCAGCCACAGTGACAGCTGGGCAGCCGCCTTAATCTCCTTCAAGGACTCCACTAATTAATAAATGTTCCTCTGCTCCATTAGGAGGAATGGTTATCCCAGGTGTGGGTGCAGCTTAAGCCCCGATGCTGCTGCTATTTTGCTTTCCAGCAAAATTAACAGTCGGCCCCTGCCTCGGCTGTCAGGGAACAGCCCTGGGCAGGACAGGGGACTCCGTACCTGGTCAGCAGGTGACCAGGGGAAAGAGCTTTGCAGGCTTCAGCTGAAAGTTGACTTCAAGTAGCAGAAGTTAACGATGGCTGCGCTAAAGCAGGGGCAGATAAACAAAACAGAGGTCAACACACAAGCACAGGGCGCATAGCATGAGGCTCAGCATCTCCTGCTCCCTACGCAAGGCACAGCAATCAACACACAGAGGTTGCTGCACTGGTCGCTGGACAAGGAGCGGACTTGGCCATCTGTCAAGCGAGCTCCTGGCAGCCCCGTTAGCTGCGCTGGCAATGCAGCCCCACCGCGTGCCACAGCGGCTGGAGCAAAGGCAGCCCCTGGGCCAGCAGCGCCTGCCGAGACCCTGCTGCCGCGCACCGGGCGAGAGGACAAGGGACGACTTCCCATTCTAGCACGCGGAGCACAGTGGTGTTATTAGGAACCATCCCGTAGCTGAAACTGGAGAAAGAAGCAAGCTGAGCAGCAGCAAAACATCTTCCCTGTTTATTTGCAAGAAACAATTTATTTTTTAAAAAAATTACTTTTAGTCTTGATCCAAGTAACACTGCAATCAACAAACATTGTTAAACCAAAGTTCAGACAGGTTGGGCATCCCCTGCTACACAGAAGAATGAAGAAAAGATTTGAGAGCAAACTATTTTAAAACTAGAATGCAACATTTGCGTGAACCATCTTAACCAGTGTTTGAATATCTCAAAGAAGAAAACAAAATCAAGTGAAGCTGACAGTCCATCTAACAGATGTCTCAGCTTTTAACTTCCACACGCGGGTAACTGGTAGCCAGTGTCTCTAATTGTGAAATCATAATGCATAGCAATGCAGAAACCTTCCCGAGCAAGGTCAGCCCCGCTCGTGGTGCGCGGGTAACAAACCAGCAGCGACGCTAGTGACGCCACGGGGGAGGAGGAGAGGGTGCCAGGGGATTCCACACACAACGCGTTTGCTGTACATGCACACACCTGGGGAGAGGTCTGCATTAACGGTGCGCTAAAGCGGACAGCCCGCCCCGTCCCTGGGGTCAGGGGGTCCTACGCTGGGCCAAAAGTTACCACTTTCGGCCCAAGGGAGTCTCCTCGCCTCCGTCAGCTTCCCAGGCCCTCGTGCTCCCGCGAGGCCGGGCTGCGGCTGCTGCACGTCCCTGTTTCGGGCAGCCCTGCGAAGGCGAGGGCTCGGCAGCACCGAGGGTTAACACGTGGAGCGAGGAAGAGGGCTGCACGGCCCGGGAATACTAATGGGAGCCAGAAGTCTAACGGGAGCTTGTGCTATGCTCTGTCACAAACTGGCACTCAGCAGTGACAAATGACTAACGAGCGAGGAAGCCGTCCTAACCGAGCCGCTCGGCGCGGAGGGAACGCCACAGCCCACCGCAAAACCCAGCCCTCCCAGGCAGCGCTGCCAGCCGACTAAAGCACCCCAACCCAAGCGTTCGGTGCCCCACCGTGAAACGGAAGGACGAAGAAAATAACCCCAGCTAAACAAAGGTGACGGCGGCAACAGCTGCACAGATTTTAATTCTTCCCTCTTCTGTAAGAAGCCAGGCTCGCTTGAAAACACACTCTGCCTCTCCCGTGAGGAATACAGATCTCTGTGGGAAGGAACGCCCCATGGCGGAACCACCGCAGCCAGCACCGACCCACCGCAGGGGGACTGCCCCGCGCTGGGCGGGAGCGAGAGGCTCAGAAAGCACATGCCCCAGGGACCAGAATCAGTGAGAGTCCCACGGCTCTCCTCCGACAGCACAACCCGCTCTCGGGCACAGTCCCAGGACCGCATCTCACCCACCCCTGCAGCTCCGGAACCTCATTTCCTCGTAGTCTGTTCATCTTACATCCCAGTGAAGGACCACGCACCAGAGGGTAGCGTCACCCAAGAGTTAAGCGTCCGGCCATCGCACAGCTCGCAACAGCGGCCGCAGCCAGCACTGAGGCACGCCGCGGGGAGCATCCCGGTGTCAGCCGTCCCCGTGTGTGGTCCCAGGCGGGCTGGGAGGGAAGGGGCCGTTGGGAGAGCGGGTGCAGGAGCAGCCCGGGAAGGGGAAGCCTGGCTCGGAGCACCAGCTGCGCACGAGACAGACAAGCCGGAGGGTGGCCCGGGCCGTGACGCAGGCGAGCGAGAGGCAAGCCCCGTGCCTGGCAGAGCCGGGAGGGCAGGAGGCTAATGCCTCGGTGCTCCGGGGAGCAGCAGGCTCCAGCGCTGGTGCCTGGGGAAGACAGCTGATTGCCCAGAAAAATAAACTTAGCAGCAGCCATGACTACATTCAGTGAGGGAACATTCCCTCGCATTCAATCGTGTTTAATCTTCATCTAGGCTCAACACAAATCAGTAGTGCAGCAATATAAATACAACCGAGGAAGTTAAAGCCTTTTGGCTTTCATAGCTCAAAAAAAAGCCAATGAAACAAGTTTCCAGTTTTTAAATTAAACACAAAGAAAGGCAATAAACTGCCCACCCATCCACAGAGGAGCAGTGGCATCCTTCATGCCAGCAAGAGGCTGATTTCTGCCCGAGGACAGGGGTGCAACTCATGAAAGCAGCACAGTGAGATAAAGGGGCGGGTATGGGGAAGGACGGCCACAGACCTGCCTCCCCAGCCCAGGCAGCAGGGACACACGGCCACTCGCTGCTGGTGCTCACCATGGGATGCCCTCGGGCACCGAGAGTTTCCTTTTCCACCGACTAAAGAACACCCAGTCACCACGTGTGTACTTCGCTCCGCGTTAGGAGCGCACAGGGCTCTTCAGCCACACCACCACGAGGCCACTAAGCTGTCAGCCAGAGGCAGCAGCCTGCTGCTGGGAACTGAAGGTATCAACCCCTGTTTGCCTGGCTTGTGCAAATTTTAAGGAAAAAAACCCCAAACCCATAATGTATAACGTTTCATAACTGAGATATGGTTAATGTCCAAACTCACGGACGGCTTGGCGACCAACAGAAGGTGCTGGGGCCACTGAAAAACATCTCACAGCTTTGGAACGAAGCCAGCCATCAGACACAGGCTGCAAAGGTGGGTGTCCCCTCCTGGCTGTGGTCCCCAGCAGGAGAGCTTGCCGCAGGAGGGGGTCTGCTAGCCCAGCCAATTACCACAGACAGGTCAGCTTGTCACATCTGAACAGGCACCGTGTCACCAACACTCCCAGTGAGAAAAGCCTGACAGTAATTTAGAACAGCTACAAAACCCTCTCCTACCTGCAAGCTGATGAAAGGTGACCATAGCGTTTAGATTCCCCCTCCTCTACACTCCAAAAGCAGCCAAGTGTATGTGAAAGGACAAGTCTAAATTAAAATAGTGCTAAAACCATTAGGGAAGGTGGGAGTAAAAGAGAAGCAAGCTGTTTGGCAGCACAAGTAACCCGTGGTAGGCTACTGGTGCCTGAAGGGAGCTCAGAGCACAGCTCAAAGCACAGCCTTGACCTTCCTTCTCCCAGGAGCTCCCAAGGCAAGTGAGCTGGAAGTCCGTGGGCATTTCCTCCGCTGCAGTCTGAGGTGGGCTAGGAGGGTCCTGCACATTCACAGTTGCTCCAAGTGGTTCTGTCCTGCCGCTCTCCAGATGCCAGCTCTGTCCTTCCCTGACGCTTTGCCTGGGGTTCACAGTTGCCTTCTCCTCCCTTTGATTTCCCTTGAAGTTCAAATTCAAGTACAACCAGTTTTAACTGAATGAAAAGAAACCCACAAAACCAAAATTATTTTCTGTGAAAGGAGTTAGCAGCGTTGTTCCTAATCAAACTGGCCTCCGAGGGCCCTTGTAGGATAGGGACGGGAGTGGCCTTTCCCACTGAGCTCCAGCAAAAGGCCACCTGAGGGGAGCTATAGGATCTCCTCCCTCTGGTTCTTGGGTTTGAGCATCACTTGTCCATTGCGCAAGGAGCCATTCTGGCTACGGAGCAGTTTCCCTTTTTCACGGTCAGGCCACGTGAAGATGGCTTCATCGCTGTCCAGTTCAGACTCGGAGTGCATCAGGCTAGTGTTGAGGACTTGGGCTTTCTGTCTGCCACCTTGGAAGGAGAGAGATTCCCAGGTTAAAAACTACTTTTAGTACTGGCCAACAACCTCACCTTATTCCATTCCCCCTTTAAGTCTTCTTTTCCTGTCACGTCAAAGGGACAGCCTAATCAGACTTTACTGTGTCTATCACTTATTTCTTCAAATGCTGAAGCCAAAGCAATCCTCTTCCAGATACTTTGGCATGACAGAGGTCACGCAGACACTTTGAGACAGTGCAAAGTGCAACAAACAGGTAAAAAAGCAAATTACATTACCAGAAGGGGCTGTGAGGATACATGGGAGCTTTGTCTCCCTGACCTTGCTCGGGGCATTGCCTAGAAAGCTCTCTGAGGGCTAACGGCTGTAGTAAAGGGAACATGCAGGTGTGTGAGGGAAGATCGCTGCGTTCTTACTACCCTCTCTACTCTCATCTCTGCTCCTCTGGCCTGCAAAGGGAAGAGAGATAAATTAGCAGGCTGAATTTAGATTAACGCACAAGGACAGGAGAGAGACATTTACTGATATTGTCAGCAGAGGAAATATTTAAATTTAGCTTTTCCTTAATGGAGAAGTGCAACATTTCCTCTGTTAGCAGAATGCTCCCTGGACATATCTAGCAGGGAAAAAGACTTTAGTCAGCAGCGAGCCTCAGAAGAAGCAAGATGAGTTTGGTTACCAGAGAGCAAACGGTTGAGGCACATTTGCTACAGCCTGCAGAACAATGAGCCCTTTATTTAACAGTGGGGCTCTTCTGTGCGAGGTGACAGATGGTCAGATTAAAGCAGAGTTGGGTGCTGAGGGAGGAAAAAACACCCGGTTTTCCTTCAAGGGTATCTGTACTTGTGCAGTTGGGATGGGCGGGTTCTCAGAGGAATTGTCTGATCAGCTCTGTCGCTGCAGTGCCCTCCAATGCTGTCATTAGGCACTGTTCACTTTGCTGGAACCCCATTAAATGGGATAATATGAGGATGAGCAGTTATTTTTCCACCAGCAAACAAGGATCAAGGATTATTTTCCACGCACAGTTAAAATAACCCCTCCTTGAGACAAAACCAGGATGCACACCCTTATTTGAAACATGTATTTCAGCAGTTCAGTGCTGCCCAGCGTTTGGCGGGGCCGTGCTTTGCACACACTTTCCCTCATCTCCCTCCTTTCCCGGTCGGTCAGCGGGTGACCACGGCTCGGTTCAGGTATCAGATACAATCACAGCAAAAACGCTCCAGCCTGAAATAACTCAATGATCTTTGCAAAGCACCTGACAAGCACTCTTGAGGACAGCAATGCGGACAGGAAAATGCTGGGTAAGAACACTGAAGACAAATGACTGCCTTTCTGGAATGGGCCAATGGGCCTGTAGCCACCCAGAGCACTGAGGACTTCACGGGTCTCCCCCCTAAGAGAAGCATCTGCTTCCTGGAAAAATTAGAGGATGAGCTAAAATGTGAAACTTGCAGAGCCTGATGCTCACAAGGACAAGAATGAATGAATTTATGAACAAGTCATTTGGGGTGGGAGAATATGGGGGCAGAGATAAACATCGCTCTCTCCAGGCCGTGTGCATTTTCAGGTTGCTCAGTGTCCCTTTGCTTACCAGCCAAAGTCCATCAGTTTAGTGAAACGCCTAGTGACACTGAACTCATGCTTTGCTGTAGAGCAAGGCCAAGGAACTGCATATTGGCAAGAAGCAAACTACCAGAGCAGAGTGGAAAACTTTAGAGCAAGAGAAGTTATAGTGAAGGTGCAGTGTTGGGCTTCCCGGATCAGGCCAGTCTCTGCACAGCTTACATGCATCCATGTACCACTTCTGTCATCGGGAGTGGAGACATCAGGACCAGGCCAGTTTCAGCCCCAATTTCTAAACCGAAGAGTTAGATAACTTGACTAAATGGCCTGTCTACAGATTTGAAACAAGCTCTTACATCTTCCGAGACTTGTCTGTCAGTGTCACGTTTGTTTCACTCTGTGATTTTAAGTCCACTGAGGAAGAGTGTTCTTAGTCAGCATTCTGGAAACACCGAGCTCTTCCCTCTCATGTTTTACCTGCTTTGGGATTTGGTTTTAACTCCAGGCTTTCTTGATCCGTTGCATCCAAAATCTTGTATTTGCTTTTTCTTTTGGATTTTCCTTTTCGTCTAAAGGGGAAGAAAAGGAATTAAAAGGCAGGCCATTTCTGAAAAAGCCGGAAGAGAAAACAACTCTGATCTTCAAAGCTAGAGTACTTGCTTGTTTCAGATTATGTCCATATCACAAAGCAAAACATTAAGAACTTTGCTTTAGTTGCACATTTATAGACTAAACCAAATCTTGCTTCTTAATTGAACCCAGAGTTCTAGGACTTCAATGTTTCACATGAAACACTGAGTGGCAAAAACTAACATCCCAGGGCTAAGCAGACGACCTGCTGGGGCGATGGGTTTGACTCTTTCACCTCCTAACGCAGCTACTTGGCTCTGACGCACTGATACAGTGGGGGTTATGGCCTCAGTCCCACCTCTTGCAACAGCAGATCACCATCCAGGATAAGATTCCAAAGGCAACCACAATGACGAAAGATGCAATGATCACATACAGCACACTCCACTCTGAAAGCAAAACACCCCAGAGATAAAGACGTTTTGGCACCTCATACAGTTGACAGTGTGTGCTTTAGATGACTATTCTTGGGGAAGGAAAAGAAAGGCCTGACCCTTTGTGGAGTTAGAGGCTAGCCTCCATCACTGACAGCACCACTAACTCACCTATGGGAGCCAGAGGCTCGAGATCCAGTGTGCGGACTCGCTGCACAGGGGCATTTTTCAATGTGTGTTGATTTATAAAATTTGCTTTCCTGTGGCAGGAAAGCCTCTGGAGGGGCACAACAGAAGAGAGGTGTGATTTACACACTAAGAACAGACTCAACTCTTAGTGAGTGTTCACCGAGAGCATCTGAAGAGGAGTCGGCTCCCTATCAAGTATCGCCTGCCTAGAGGGTGACGTGTAGTGAGAGCAGGGCAGGGACTATCTCCTCGTGTGAGCATCATGTCAGAGAGACTGGGAGAAAGCAGGTACCCGTTACTCTGCCTACACTGGGTTTCAAACACTGTTTGCTTTCCAAAAATGAACAATCCTGGGGAGGTTGCACGTACCACAGTTGCTTTCGCCATCCCCCATCTGCACCCTGATGAAGTTCTCCATCCAGAAGGGGTCACAGACGCAACGCTTGGTGAAGGAGTCACAGCGCCCATGCTCGGAGCAGTTCAGCTGACACGCTAGGGACCAAAACCAGCAAGGTGAACTAAATGACTTGCACGTGAGGCAAAAATGGGACAGTATCGTTCAATACGGCCAACCCCCATAGGCTCTAACTTGAATCTTGTTACTCTCTAGTTCATTATAGCCGTAAGAAGTGCAAACGTAAGCATCTAGGTCTCAGCCAAATCAAAAAGTCCTGCTTCACTAACAACGTGACACACATGACATGCTGAGAAGATTTTGCCTAATAAATCATGATTTTGATATAAGTTATGGAATTTGTACATTTGTTAAGTAAATGTTTTTAAATAAGGTTTTGATTTTCAAATTCAAACCCAGCCTGTGAGACAGACAAGAAACAAATAGATCCTTTAAAGGGACCAAACAGAACTGAGAGTGGCTTTTGGTGGCCACAAAATCGTAAGATCAGGAAGTCGTGAAAATAATTACTTTACATAATTCTAGTTTAAAATATCTAACTGATCAACACATGGTCCTCACAGGATGGAGCTCATAAAAAAACCCCAGCGCTAATGTAAACTTGTAAAAAACTGATAGAAGGGAAACATTTCCTTCAGACTGATGTATGTGCTGGAGAGGAAATTAGTATGTTTGCAGCTACCAAGATCTGCTGTTTTATTGTTTTCATTATGACACTCATTTCATTGGCTGTATTCCATTAACACTATATTTTAGTTTCATAAGTATCAATCTGCTTTTGATTTTGTCAATTCTTATCTTCCCAGCCACATTACAAGTAACTATTTACGTGAAGTTCAATAGTGAACAGTCAGAATCAATTGGTAAATAACTGATAAGTATAGTCTAACCAACTTATTTTTCTGTTTCCCATTTCCTAACATACGAAGGCTACTGGAGTGAGTGTATGTGTGTGCACACAGGTGTTTTTAGCCCACATGAAGGTCATTGTTCTTGCAGGCATCTGAGAAGGGAAAAGATGTTAGCTTGTACCACAGTGACTCTTACTTACTGACTGTGTTGATTTCCAGTGCCCGGAAGATGAGGAAGTCCGACTGTTGTTTCCTTAGTTCGTTTTTTAGTGTCCAGGCTACTTCTCGTCCTTTGAATATCTGATGGGGAGGCTGGTTCTGTACAAAAAACACCATCTTCGTGCTGGAAGTCAAACGAAAATGATTATCTGCTGCTCCTCCAAACATCAGGCAGAGCGCCATTCTCCCCAGTCTGTCACTAGACAGACTTATTCAGAATCCCAAATTTATTTGAAGACCAGACTTCTGTCTCCATCCTGGAAGCAGTATCATTAGACCTGGTCACACAGTAGGAAACCCTTTGGGACATCTGATCCACCCATCTTTTCAAAGCTAGGGCTGGGACTGTTCTTGAGTTTGTTCATGGTTTTGTCCAGTCTAGTTCCAAACACCACCAAATACACCTTTGCATGTTCATGCTAAGTATAAAAATCCCCAAACTTTAAGGTCCTGCCATTTTCATCATCTCCTCCCTCCCTCACTGTGGGACCCTTAGTTCTTACCACACGTGGAACTTGGGGGCTTATTTCACTGCCCAGCACAGAGCTCCAGCATCAGAGAAGACAGTGAAGGTTTACACTCTTTTGCAAAGGTTAGTTTGAATGTGCAAAGTGTTATAGCCAGAAAAAAGCACAGCTGTAGAGGATACTGTATTCTGCATCTTTTATTGCATTAACTTTATGACAGAAGCACTTGCTCCCCGAGGCTTGCTAGCCTTGCAGAGCCCTGCATATCCTTCAGATTCACAAAAGGATGCATGGATGTTTCAGATTTATTATTACCAGTGAGCCTATGAGTCAAAAGGATATTAGTGAAGCCCTCAGAGTATGTGAAATAAAAACCCAAACCAGCAGCTGGGGGAAAAAGATCTTTTTTAAACTGTACAAGTTACTTTGATAGCAGAGGCAAAAATGGCATCTTAAAGCCATCTGTCAGAAAATAATCTCTGCTCTTTTATAACACTTCCCACTCTTCTGTCTACTTAATAAACACATAAACAGATGAAGCATTAATTACAAGAATCCCTTACTTGCCTTACTCAGTGAAGAACAATGGCAACTGGCCTGGTCATGGCAGAGACAGAAAGGTAATATTACAACAGAAAGTGCTGGCTGAGCTCTTTAGTTTTGCACGGACGATGAATTCTGATTTTACTGCTACAGCAGGCAACGTGGACACGAAGGAATCGATACATTACTGAACTCAGGAAAGTCTAAAGTATAACTGCAGATTTATTGCTGACTTGCTGCGTGACTTTAAGCATGTCCCTTAAATCTTTTTCAGTGCTTTATCTACCTTAGAACTACTCCATTTTTAGTAAAAATTAAGTGCAATATTGCACTTATTTCAGCAGATTACCACTCTGCCCTTGACAAGCTTGTTGCCATGCCACTCACACGCGTGTTCAGGCACCCTCAAACACACCTACAGGAACAATGGACTGCTGTTAGTATGGAGATGTGCAGCTGTTGCTGTGACAATGCTCCAGCACCAGTCGCTGAAGTTTTCTGCAGAACAGTGAATTTCCCAGACCAGCCATTTGTACAGAGGCGGAAAGCTAGACTCGATTGGGTACTTTCATGCCAAAGCAGCATGGGCAGGATCCAGCTGGGCTAAACCATCCCTTGTATGACTTGCTGGCTGCTGTACTTGGAGCTGAGCAACACTGTCCAGGCGACACGGCCCTGGCCTACAGCCCTGCCTATAAGCACACTTCCACTTGTTTAGAAGAGACCGGCTGTAGTTTATTGTAAGCTAAATAGCAATCAAAACCAAGTTCTCCCTATCTCTTCAAACAAAAATTACATTGGTTTTCAACATTTTATTTTACACGAAATGGAAGCAGTTGTGCAGGCAGTAAAGCTAATGTAATACTACGCAGCTGGTGTGCGGGGCTGCTGCTCAGGGGACGGCTACACCACCACCTCTGGTGGGGCGTCAGTGTTCCACCAAACTGCTCCTGTACCGAGCCCCGTTATTTGTCCAGTTATAAGTCACAGCTGTAGAACATCCTTCAGATAGTCTTCACAATTTTCAAAACCAAACCAGATTAGTTCTTACTTTACAGACTTGGGGATAAAGACATTAGCAGCAGCAAACAGCTTTTGAGGACAATGCACTATCTGCAGAGGGGAAAGATACCCAAGACCTGCTTGGCAACACACCTTCTCTGTCCCAGGCAAGCAGGAATATCAATTTTAAGCAAAGTCTCCACACGTTCTGATTGTCCAATCTGCTTCCCAAGAGAAAATACCTCTTGGTTTACTAAACCCTCAAGCGATCCCCCTCCATGTGCACTCACGGACAAACCCTACCTTTGCTCGGTGTACGGCTGGATCTTCTGCACAGTAATGTCAGAGTCGAGGACCCCCAGCAGAACGCCTATTTGTCGGATGAACATACCCTTCTGCCTCTCAGTCAGCTGGCTGACATTAACATCCAGAATCATCTCCACAAGGTTATTTTTCCTAGGATCTAGTGAGAATGTAGATAATACAGACCTTAGAACTTCTATTTAACAGCCTGGGTACGAGTCAGGTTTCCATTATCCTTCCAGAATCTTTGAACACAAAATTATAGAACCTCAGTGCAGGAAGCGATACAAGTCTATGACTTTCGCAGGTAACAGCAACAGAAAGAGTGAGCCCCCGAGAACCACATGAAAATACAATCACATCCCCCCAAACTTCTGACCTTTTACAGTTCTGAGCTGGACGAGACTACACGTTTTAATCTCCGTACACCGTATCCAGACAAACAGAGGGCTTGCTGGTGCACTGTGGGCAAATGTGGCACAGCACAAAGCACAGACTCACCAGGTTTGACTTCCACTGTGGTCCTTTCCACATCACTCTCTCCTTTGGCATCTGTTACTCTGAGGTGGAATGTGTAGGTCCCTTCTACCAGATTGGACAGGAGAAGGACAGGATGATGGTCTGAATTATTTAAGACTTCCTGAAAGGCAAAGCAAAATAAATAGCAGGAAACAAAGGATCAAACTAGCATGATATAGCATCATACTTAAAAGATATAACTAAAAGGTAACAGGTGCAACAATCAGCTTTATATTTCCTCGGGAGCTGCCAATGCTACCTCCCACTGACTTTTGCGATGCTGCAGACTGCCATTTAAAAAAAACACCTCACCCCAGCTGCAGGGCTCCCCTCGTCCCGGGTCCACAAGTAGCTGACAATTCCCTTATCATCAGAGGACTTCGATCCATCCAACTCGGCCGTATTTGTGGGCAAGGTGATGACAACATTACCGGCAATCTTTGCAACTGGTGGCTTGTTTATCTCTAAGCAAACAGAAAGAAAGCAGTTGGAGAAAAATCTGGTAACGCTCAATCAAAACCTACAGCATTAGATCTCCATTGTAACCCAGAAATCCCTGTCTAACCCTGGGGGAAGAGAAGGGAAATCACACACTGTGGGATTCAGCTGAAGATACTGTTCCTCCACAAAGGGGTAAACACCTGATTTAGAGAAGGCCATTTCAGTGCTCTCCACATTATTTTTCCCCCATTCCTTACTCTTATTGTGCCTCTGAACACAGGTTTTGCTGAACTGCTCAGAGATAACATGTCTCGGGCAGCTCTGCTCATGGCTGGACATACCTTCTTTGACAATGACGTTGACCGAGCTTTGGCTCTGCAAGTTCCTCTCATCTTTAACTGTCAGAGTAAACTCGTATGTCCCAACTTGAAGGCCTGTTACAGTGGCAATGCTGCTGTTGGCATTCTCCAGCTTGACACCATCTGGGCCCCTAAGCAAAGCACAAGAGGATGAGTTAAACTTTGCACAGACCACGGGAACCAGCCTCACACCAAACAGGAGGCTGAAGCTCAAGCAGAGCTTATGGGGATGCAAACAGACAGTTGTCTAGAAATAGAGAGTCCATGACAAAAAGTAAAATTATTTTCTCCAGTTACAGTAAGATAATCAAAAGAGTAAGTGCAGCATTCAGAATAAAAAGCATAATTTCTGGTGGTTTAGTGTTTTGGTTATTTTTAAATGAGGGGAGCACTGATACCAGCATTTAAGTAGGGTTTACAAAAAGTGGTACTTTCACCAAAATTGGCTTGTGAACTGCACAATAAGCCAATTTTTTTAAGAAAAGGTAGAGAGCAAAAATAGTTCCTTCATTTATAAGAGCTTTGCACAGACTTTGCATTAACAAACAGAAAAAGCTACTGCAAGTTGCTCACAGGCTTTTCCCCCGAATTCCCTAAAGCACTTCAGGGAATTTATAGTCTGAAGGGAAGCACGAGAACGAGAAAACACTGCCTCATTCAAACACGCTGCAAAAGGACCCAGTTAGAAGGCCCTGCTGCTATTTGAATTACAAGAGTGAGTCTCTTCATACAGCCAAGACCACATTACATCGCTGTGATTCGAACATGGTCCGTCTCCTTTACATGCCACAACCACCCTCAGAATGGGAATCAGGCCTTGAGATGAAGGCAAAGGTATTTCTAATGCTCAAACAAAACCCCACCTCTCTCCAATTAAACATAAATCCTTGTCTCATTCTAGTCACTGGTAAAGCTTGTCAGGCCTGATGCTACCAGGATGCAACACAAGGGAACTATGCGGGTGTGTGTCTTGTTTTAAATGAAAGATGTAGATACTTGGTTAAGAACAGTCTGGAAGATGATACACACCGTGTTTTTTCCCAAAGAAAGGAGACTATCTTCTGGTCATCTGAGCTCTTGCTGCCATCTAGAGTGGTGCTGTCCACAGGAAGAGTTAATTCTTTATCTGGACCAGCATCTGCCTTTGGGGGCTTATTGTTCTCTGAAAAAGGATTGCAATATTTTTTGTACACATGCCATAAAAGGCAGAGCTTAAAACCCCCACATTAAGAAGTTTCTCCATGATTCCTAGTATATTTCCTGCCCATTATCCCAACCTTGTACTCAGAGAAAGTGAGGTTAAGAGCAGTTAAGAGTTCAGGTCAGTGTTTCATTCACACATCTGCAATAAAATAAGAATGAATCTAGGAGTTGTGATTTTTGCTCTCGTTCTCTAAGCATTACTTCACTTTTCCTGCTCCTGTCCCAGGACCAAGCACTGCGGGCAGAGACAGCTGCTTGGAAATACAATCCTGCCATTATGGCGGGATAATGTCAATTAGACTACATTGTGTGAAATAAGAGAATAGCCTAGAAAGGCAATATTTCTAGAAACTTTCTTTTGTTGGTTTATCAGCAATATACCAGCCCAGAATGGTCCTAAATTAGAGCAGCTTTTCTGAAAGCAACACAAAGCTACCATAAGATCTGGAGTATGTTGACAGATTGATGCTCACCTCTAACCCCTGGAATGGAAGTGGCAAAAGCAGCTGAAGGCAGCTTACCTGGCTGGACTATCACAGTGACCTCTGCAGTGGACTGGTGCCCAGCAGAATCCGTCACTATTAGCTGGTAAGTGTAGTCACCTTCTTGCATTGCAGAGAGCTGTAAGACTGGTGTCCTCACCCCCTTTGAGAAAACATATTAATGTATTAAGAAGAATCCTTAGACTGATGATGACAGACCAGAAGACTCTGCTTCTAAAACAATTACTATCAGCAGATTTTAGGGGCTTATTGTTAACTCCTGCTATGGGGCCAGAAGTCTGTACAAGCCACTTACAGGTAAATCTATGCACAGCAACAAGGACACTTATGGAATGTAACAAGACTAATGCCATAAAGGTGTTCAGACCTTTTCAGATTCAATAGATAGCAACTCAGGCAAAACCTCTGGGGAGCCCTGTACAAATCACACACACTGAGAACCTGATTCATGGACTTTCTTATTCCATAAATTTGACAGTAGTAATTATCTTTAAAAGAAAAATGACGACACGGAAACAAGTTCCAGCTTTAACTGTTTAGGACTGAGGGGTGTCTAGCCAGTGTCTGGCAGTATCGGCAAAGTTTAGACTCTGGTGCAACTCAAAAGAGTTGACTGTTTGCCACTGTGTTTGCCCAGCTTAGGAAATGCATGACCTCACTGACAGTTACCTAAAAGGTCACACAGTCTGGCTCCACATCTGCTGACAGCACTTAAGCATCCCTGTTTGATTTAGCTATCACTGATGTTCTGAGAAGTCAGCAACTAAGCATGGAAAGAACACACTTCCCTAGCAGCCACATAGGTTAAAGTGAGATACGTGGGTGCGATCAAGTTGAGGTGAGACCTGCTGTATGGGGCATCAGAATCCAAAGCCACCAAGTTCCCATCTCTCTCAATCCTCCACTCTTGAGCAGTATTTAAAACTGCATTGCTCAAAAAAGGAAATGGGATACCAGTGAAAACCTCTGGCTAGACTGGTACACCAGCTCAGCCCCTAAGCCAATACCAGCTTCACGTGGATTTAGTTTTAAGTATATATTTAATCACCACATGCTTGTCCTGTAGGATTATAGGAAACATTTGCTAACAGTCAATTAAAAATTATTTGATTACAGAAAAAAAGCCAGCTAGTGAGTAATCCAGGATGAGTACAGGAGACCCGCACTGACCTGCATCTCCATCACCTTCCCTTTGCTGTTCGGGCTGAGTAGCCACTCGTAGCTGACGATGCTGTGATCGTCGGTGCTCTGATTCCCGTAGAGGGTGATGGAGTTCTGAGGCAGGGTGATCACTTGGTTTGGGCCCGCATTTGCCACTGGAGGATAATCCACTGCTTTGTTCACAGTCAAGTTTGCAGTGGTGGAGTTGCTGGCACCATCCGAGTCCACCACCGTTAGACTGAAGAGGGGAGAAAAAAACCAAAAAAGTAAAAGCAGTGAAGAGTCATGATTATCACTGGCTGGAGTTAACTGAAATGCAAAAGAAGAGTTAGAAACTTAAAACACTTAAGGACAGGATAGTAGGGTTTTTTTTCAGGAGTGAAAAAAACTATGGTTTGAGGCAACTGTGCTTTTTCTGAATAGAAACACCCCCCAAATGCCCAATTATCAGCCTCAAAGTGATGCAAGAAATTCAACAGTCACATTCATCTCTCACTTGAAATCTACCAACTACCAAGATAAAACCGTGCTAGTGAAAGATGATCAGCTTTCACACACACAGTTGTGATGGAAGTGACCTCCCTGAGTATGACACTGCCTCCCAATAGGAGACACTCATTAACACAGACACAAGTTCATTACTAACCCACAAGTGGCCTGAACACAGTATGCTTCCTCAGGTAGGCTAGTACCACAAAACAGAACTGCTTTTGGTAAATCTAGATCTTAACGTCGATCTGATTAGTTCGTATACCAACTGCTTAAGAAGAAAACAGTGTTCAGTCATAGGTACTCAGGTTTATTTTATTTTAAATAGATCTGCTGATGCAGTGCATGGACATCACACCAAAATGCAGACCAAAGAAAAAGCAGAGAACAAATATTAAAGTAAAATCAGCTACTATCTATTAGTCAGGTATGTGCAGAAAACCATTAGGCCTCATTCACTTATGTGGGACAAACACATTACATTTAAAAACTGGATGTACGACTGCATTTCTTCCTAAGCCTTTACCCAAACAGTTTAGATTTGACATTTCAAGAGACATTTTGTAGCTCTAGCAGACCGCACATTCCCTTCTGCCATCATCTTAAACCAGTGCTACAACTTAAGAGTAAAAAGTAGCTGGATAGCTTATCTATTCTGAAATGAAAAGCTATGAAACGCCCTGAAACTGCAGAAACGGAGAGAGTACATCACAAAATAAGAGTTCTCTCCCTGGGTTGTTTGGGGTTTTTTTGCGCTTTGTTTGTTTGTGTGGTTGGTTGGTTTGGTTTGTTGGTTTGGTTTTTTTTTTTCTTTGAAACCACACTAAAAGTTCAGAAATCTTGTAAATTTTGCTCTTAAAGGATGAGAACTGATCAACTCTTCCAGGTATAACCTACCTGAATGTGTAATTCCCGGGTACCAGGTTGGTCAGCGTCAATATGGCAGTATCGCTAGAAACCTTTTCCTCCCGCAAAGGACCCTTCAGTTCTTCCCAGTGATAGCTGACAATTTTATCATCATCAGTGCTTTCTGTTTCAATTCGGGAAGAAAATACACATAAAAGGAATTGGAAAATGCTGCTTCACAAAACCCAGATATTCAGTCCCCTACTTCAGTACTGGACTTCGTGAGCAAAGGCATTTTTGGTTCAAGCCCAGAGGTCTCTATCCTGCTCAGACACCCAAACTGTACACTCTCCTCTACCCTGTTTCACAGGTAGACTTGAACACCCTTAATCCCCGGGTTGTAAGTGTGCTGGGGGAAGAAAAAAAAAAAACCAAAATGAAAACACTAACAAAGTAATACTAGTTGGGGGTAAGACAACCTGAACATACTTAAAGAACTCCCTGAGGAGCTCCAGTGCGGGCCAGGATCAGTAAAGGTGGTGTGTTAGCTAACTAACATGTTTGAAGCTTAACGCAAGAAGACAGTAATTTTGACTGACAGCAATTTTTTTTATTCCAAGCAGCAACCTCCAGAGCTTTTCCTTTTTTAGGAGATTGACTCAGGCCAGTGCCCTTCAAAAGGAAACATGGAGAGGTGCTGTCGTGTGTGTATTCCCCTCTCCTGGCAAGAGAAGCTGATTCTTTTCTCTGAAGTGTGTTTGATAGCGTCACAGCCAGTTCCTCTTAAACTTAACCCAAAGGGCCAGACCAGAAGCAAACACACAGAAACCGGGCTCGCTAGACTACTGCATTTAAAACAGCAGGTACTCACGGCTGCCATCGATAACAGTTGAAATGGTTGGCAGTGAAATCTCCTGGAACTGTGGGGACACAATGGCAACAGGGGGCTGATTCACCCGAGGCTCTGCAACAACAACCGAGCTGTTACAATGACATCTACAGGCAGATCACGATACAAAGCCCTGGCCAAGGAATTCTGCAAAACTGCTCTGCCTTTGTGCACCAGCAGCAGCATGCAGAACACATATGGCACATCCTCTTCCCTCTCCCCAGCCCTATCCACCTCCTCCGTCCTGCAGGCAGCGAGTCCAGGAGAGGAGTCCGAAGTGTGGAACTGCTGTGCCACACGGCTCCAAAACAGCCACGGATCAGACTGACTGCAGAGAACTGCACAATCAGCAACAGTGATTTGTGCTTTCACGAAGTTATATAGCAATTGGGGGAAACAGTGCTAACAAAAGGGATTTTAAAAAGCAAGGCAGTGAACTGCAACACTAGTGCTCTGGAAATGGCCGCGCTGCATCAGTTCTCCCATACTGGGTCAAGCATTCAAGCACAGACCATTCTAACAGAGCAGCACCTAGAGCTTCTTGCCAAAGTTCGGCTGCTGCTCTGAAAAATGAATGATTTTGATGCATGCTGCCAGCTGCAGATTCACTGCTTATAAGGAAATGATCAGCAACAGCATCCAAAAGGCCAGCCACACACTCTTGCTAATTTAGGGAGTGCAAAAGCACTTCTTTGCCCACAAAGGCTGTAGAAAAAGTCTTGCTGAAGTGTGCAAAATAAAGGTGGGTTAGGTTTGTTTGTTTTTTTTTCATAAAAGAAGATGCAGAACCTGTGGTTCCCTCTTTACAGAGCTCATCTAAAGAGTGAGACCTGGTGAGACAGTCAGCACAAGCTACCATATCCACACCAGCTCATCTGCAAACCGTGTCTTACAGTAAGGAATGAGATTTGACTTAACCTGCCTGTGGCTGGGAATGATATTCTTTACTGGACAGGGAAGAAAAGAACCTCCAAAGGAGCTTCAAAGCTCTGTCTTCCCTTCATTTTTTGCTCCTGCTGCTATAGGCTTTTTACCTGGTTACAGCTAGTTTTTATTGAAGCAGTGGCTTCCAGGGTGAGGCGTTTGCTAAGCACCTTTGTGTCAGTATTCCAGCTCTTTCATTGAGTGGTTGGCCTGTACGCAGTGTAGCAGAAATAGCTATGTGTATTAGCAATACTTTCAGATCTCAGGAAATGACTTAATACACATACACACATACTGAGTTCACAGCACAGCGAATTTTCATTACGTGAAACCAGGGTCCAGTCAAATAAGCAAAACACCGTGATACAGGTATCAGAGACAGATGAAGTTAAGGAAACATACAATTCCACCAACTCACTTGGATTCACTGTTACATTCACGTAACCCTCTCCACGTGCGTTCTCCCCATCAACGACAACTTTGAATTCGTACAGACCAACAGTAAGCTGGAAGTAAATACAAAAGATCATTTACCTTCAGGACGGTAGCACCTTGTCAGGAGCTATTAGAAGGTCAAGTTACCTTGCTTCGGCACAGAAGTACATTAGCAGCATAAACCAGGCAATTATGCTTCAACCTATGCATACACAGCAAAGGATGGTTTCCATGCCAAAATGGTATTACGTATCTTTTAGTTTACAATGGCTATGCAGAAACCAGAGACTAATATTTCTTTCTACCACAGGTGCCACAGGATTGTCAGTCAAGCTTTATTTTCTAGCAACAATGGGCAAACAGAAGAAAGATAAGAGAGATTAGTTCAGGTTGTCTGGCCACAGGAATCTGTATGAACAGATTGCATTCGAGATGAGAAAGGCTGTACGTAAGAGAAGAAAATCTCTTCTTGTGTGTTTTCACAAAGGAAAGGATTTCTTCTCTTCCTTCTAGGTGACACGAGTCAGGCAGTCACCCCTTCATCACTCACTCTTGAATCAAGATGAGAGGGCGAAGGACTAGGTGTTGGACAACAATCATGGTATCCAAAAGGCTGAAACCCTGACAGGGACAGACACACTCCTTTCAAAGGGCTTTTCTCTGCATGGTATCGTGACTAGAGCCTGTAGATTTTTTCTAAGTGCAGCAGAATCCAAGATGCTCAAAGAAATGTCTCATAAATACAGAACTGTATATTCACACAATATTTAAAGCCATTCCCTTGTTAAGAATCCCCATGTGCAGCAACTGGCAATCCTTTCACTGTTAGAACTTGTCTAAAAGCAGCAGCCAAGGATGTGCTACGAGGTAGTCCACAGCTCTCGTTAATGGAATCAGTGAGTCCCTTTTTCAGTGGGTAGTACAAGGCTTCAGACCTAAACACACCACCAGAATGTTTCAGCAGCAGAAACGTTCACAACCCTTTGTTAATGTTAAATTGTGCCATTTGTATGGCTTGACACACTGCTTGTAGGCAGCTTTTACATCCTGAAATCAATTTCTACTTTCCCTCATGCCAGATCAATCTCCTTTTTATAAGAGACTTAGAAGAGGGCTTGCAGTCAAATGTTGGCTGCCTGCCCATCATGTAATTTCCTATTCATCCTGAAATCACACACAAGTCTCTCCTGGCTGCCAGGGTTCCCGTCTTCTCCACTTGGCATTTCACACAACAGGATACTAAGCAGCGAAAGCTTTACCTTAGATAACTTAAGGGTCTGGGAGTGCTTCCCTTCCATTTCTCCACTGTAGTCTTTTGGATGAGTAATCAATTCCCACTCATAGGAATAAGTGGTTCCTTAAAAAAAAAAAAAGAGTCCAGATGTTATTTTTTAAAAGACTGCCTTTCTGCCATGCTAAATAAAGGCAAAGGTATTAAACATTTACAAGGCACATTCTGCTGCACTATGGAGAAATGAGACAGCTTGGAATTTGGACTGCAGCTTTTTGGGAATGTACCCAGGAAAAGAGACAATCTGTGCTTCTAAACACATTTACTCTGGAGCCAAACCCCATCTTTCAGCCTCTAAGGCATTAAAGAGCTTTGGAACAATCACAGCTCCAGGATAATAAGAGAGAAAAACGGTGCCCTCAAATCCTGCAGACACAACATAATGCCAGTTTTTGAAGAGGAATGCATCTCATCTAGCCCTGTTCTGTACAACAGGTAAGATGCTTGCCTCTCCCCTGCCGTCTCCCACTGCCACTGTGGACAGAGCTACAGACAACAGCTTTACAAATACCTGTGAACAATTTGCACAATGAAACGAGGAGCGTATAGAAATGCGTTCCTCAGCATGTCAACCCCCCAAACCAGATTTCAATCCACCAAATGAAAGACCGCTTGCTAAGACAGCTTGTCACCCATCAGTAAATATCATGAATAGAGGCTGAAGATCCACTGCTTCCTCACATATCACTTTGAGAACACGCCATCTCCCAAATCTAATGACTTTGTAGCATTTTCAATGTTTTTTGTGTCTTGCTATTTTCTGTGAGAGGCAGCACGAGGTAATAGCAGAGGATGAAAGATTTCTACAGGAAAGTGTTCTCTGACAAAAGACGTTTTCAAGAGTGTCCTTATGTAATGCTGTACATAATGCCTATTTGCCATTTCACCGTCATAAGCCCTTAGCGGGATTCCCAGGGAAGCCTTACGAGGTGGTGGTTCAGGAAGCACAAACGCATTCAGCTGCACTTCATTCTTTGGCAGGGTCACTTCGACGCTGTCTCCAGCAGAAACCACCAGCTCCTTCATAACTGAGAGGGAGAAGCACAGAATTGAAAGAGGAACAGGAAAAAAAAATTAGATACGTACATAAAAACAACCTCAGCTTCAGAGTCTGTGGACTAAACACCACCTACAAACGGCTGTATTTTGTAAACATCCCGTCACTCAATATAGCTCCCGGTTCAGGTTCCGCTCTCATTGTTAATGCAAAAGCGCTAATGGGGTTTTACAATTTTAAGACAAGCCCAAAATTACTCAGTCATCTCTCTCTCTGCAGATACTGTGCAGCTCCTGCTCCTTTTCTAAAGAGCTGAAACGTGACCCTGCGGCCCTGTGCAGGGGAACCTATTCACCCAGGTCCGGCAGGACGGGAAGGGTTTTTTTACCTGACAGGTTTTCGGCAGAGAAAAATCTGCAGTCTCATGGCACAGCAAGACAAACACTGCTATTTACCAAACTCCAATTTCAGATCGCCACAAATATATGAAGAATCCACGGTACTTCTTTTTTGAAAAACTGCTTCAGGACTAAGAGATTTTTTAAAAACTGCATAGCTACCACACTGAGTATGGGAACTCAAAACACAAACCTGTTCCTTTTATTTATGTTTTCTTTTCAACCCCTGCTTATGAATTTTCTTGGCATTTTATTTCAAATAAACGGACAGGTAGCTTGTTTTTAAAGACTACAGGGTAAAGACTTGAAAACTACAGCCGGTGACATTTTTTCCTGCTTTTTATTAGCATTAAGGTAACCAGAAAGTTGACCGTGTTTCTTAAGAGTACCTCTCAGCCTCCTCTTCCCTTCCCATGTGCTTTATTTTTGCCTTTTTATTATCAGGCCTAGGAATTATGCACAGAAAACAAGAATTAAAGTTGCTTTACCCTAGTTTGACCCTGTCAAAGACAATTTTTCAGAGATATGCACAGAGAATCCAAGTTAAAAAAGATGGGGAAAATGTCATTGAGCATTTAGCCTTTCTTTCATCCGTTTATTAGCTACTGGAATTAATCAGTTAACTAAAAGAAAACAAATTCATCAAATTCTTTTTCCCCCCCTCTCAATTACTCCAGATCCTGGGATATTACAACTCCATCAGTCTCTCAGCTGCAGAGTTCCAAGGCAAAAAAGAAATCTGATCTCAGTCGGATAAACAAAAAAAACCCAAACAAAACAACCAACAGACAAAAAACCAAACCCCTGCTTGGATAAAGTACCCTTCACGTCATCTTTGTATTATCTAGCAAAACAAGGAGGCCCTGGCTACGTTCCTTTTCCAACACAAGCCACTGAAGACATCTAAAATATATTTTCCAGTTTTAGCAGGGGTAGGCCCTTAAAAGAATACTAATTTATTAGCACAAGCATCCAATCAGCTCCCTGCCAAATATGTCTGTGGATGAAGCGGTCCTTTTACATTTTCCATTTGTTCCCTTGTAAGGGAAAGGAACCCTAAATTTGAAAGAAATTCAGCTGTGAATACTTCAGCAAACAGGATTAACTGGATTCTGAGATATCACACGACCAGTATGCACCATTCACTGTAAGCACACTTCCTTACAGGGTGAGCTAACGGCCTGGGTGAGTTAACAGAGCCGTCCAAAGCGCGTTTTGGCTTTTATACATTTTCAATAGTTTGTTTTAAGGAACACCAATGTGAACGGAAATATAATTTTGCTGCAAAGCAAAGCATGAGCTAATGGCCAAGTACACTGTTCTCCATGGCTGAACTGTGCATTGACGGTTCAGGGACAGAAGAGAAAAGAAGTAGTTACACCCCATTTTGAGCAGACATTAAGACTTCTGCTCAACTTGATAGAGAGGAGTGTGTCAAGACTACCAAAAGAATGCTTCACAGGACTATGCCTTGTGCCACATCTCAACTTTCACTTTGGGAATTAGGACATCACCATTACTTTCAAGCTGCTCTTGGAAATAGATCCAATGGTCCCAAGCAGATTTATGATGCCAAAGTCCCATTCTCAGACCTCATGAGTTAATGGGGTCCAACTGGCACGTGTGCTGAAGCGTGTATCTCGGCACCTTTTCAAAGGTACCATAATTTCTGAAATTATCTTGTATTTTTCAATGCTGCGATGGTTTGTCAACAAAACCTGAATAAATGGCATTTGCTGGAGCACTGTAGGTCCTCACCTGGTGTGGTGGCAGTAGTACTTGGTGACACAGCAGTGTTGGTCTGGATTGTAGAAACACTGCCATTTGTGGGAACTCCACTTGGCACAGAAGTAGCTGTCTGCATCTTCGTTGTGCTTTTCCCTGGCATGGGGCTGACTGTGGGTAACACATCTGAGGAGTAAGGATGGACCAAAGCATCATCTGGATGCCCAGGCTTCTCCGTCTTTCCGGTGGCTGTCAAGCCCTGTGCTACAGGACTGGAGAATGTAGCCAACACTGAGGGTGCTGGTGCAGATGTTCCTGTGTGGATCTGTAAAGAAAAAAGTTGTCTTAGTTTGATTGAATGCTGAATGTCAGTTTTGGTTTACTGTGTTGTTGCACTTCACCTCCTTCAGTTAGGGAGGCTGAAAAGTCCCTGTTTGTTTTTCCCAGAAGCAGGATGTTTTACTGCTTCCCCTTCTCTCTTCTAAAATGTTTCTCCATGTTCTTCCTCCACAGCAGATAGGCCATTTCTAGCTCAGTTGAACACTGGTTAGGACCTTAGGCTTAACTACGCTGTCTTAAGTATCCCTGCTGTTGATGCGGCAAACCTGAGAGAAGATCTAGGTTCAAAATTGCAGTGAGTGGAGCTAAAAGAAGGGAGAGGTGGGATAAGACAGAAGCAAAAAACAGGGGCCAGGAACCAGGGTTCACTTGGGCCATTTGTTTTGGCCATATATTACTTTTTCTAAAGCTGTACAGTTGGCAAGCCCAAAGCAGGAGGATTGCAATGGCATTTTTATGTAATAATCAAATCATTGCAGCAAGAGGAAATTTACTTCAGAATCATTCTTCAAAGCAAGGTGACCTGACACAAACAGTTCCCTGCGTGCATGCCACGGGAGATGCTGCTGGGGCAGGGAGCCGAGCTTGCGGCAGAAAGTTTGCTCACATCCTTCCAGGATGAGCTGCTTTATTGAAAATAATCAAAGTGGCAGTAACAATTTCCTTTCTTTCATCAGAAAATTCCTTTTACAGTACCTAGCCCCATTCCAGTTCTCAGCCTGGCAGGCAATACTCTTGACAATTCACCTTCCACCATGAAGTCCATGTGTGTAGCACATTTTGTTGAACTAACTCTATTTTGAGAACATCTGCTAAATATTTAAAATGGAGCAATTTACCATCTTTGACTTGGGAAGTGTTTTGGAGCTGAATTGCCCACTACTACTCCCCATTAGAGGAGCTGATCAAAAGCTCATATTGGAGGAAATATTCTAAGCTTTCATACCATGCTGCTGGCATTCAGTCCAGGAAACGGGAACTGTAAAACTGCTCTAGACCATGGTGGGCAACATCCTCATCAGTAAACGGGCTGGGCCTCAGAAAACATTAAATGCCAGTCGTAAAAACAAAGCCATCCTGCACACACTGCAACGGCCAGCCAGGCCAGGAATGGCAAGGAAGGCACTGAAGGCTTCTCTGCAAGAAGGATTTTTTGCCGTCTTGGGCAAATCATTTCCTCTCCCCGTATCTCAGCTAACTTTCCCTCAGTCACAGAATGTAAAACATCTCAATTAATTTGTATGTTTGATTCATGTCTGAGCTTTACGGACCAAAGAACCAAACGCTATTTGTTAGTGTTATGAACATAAGCTGGTTTTCTCTATTTGCTTGCTTGTTGATGCGTTTCCTTTATCTCTAACAAAACTACAGACTCTTTGGAACAAAGATGCAGGCAAGATCTGGCATACTGCTCTGTGCTGCTCTTCACTGGTGGCCTCAGGACAGTTGGCTGTCCCAAGCAGTACCACCTTACACCCATGCATGACTCTGGTCAACTCAAGACACCGACTCCTTCTTGCCAAGCAAGCAAATAAGATAGAGCCAGAAACACTGGCACAACAAGAGGGGAACAGCCAGGCAGGAACTTGGACGCTTGAGACAGACTCTTTAGGAAGGGCACAGGAGCAGAAGGTCTCCGTGACTTCAAACCGCTACAGGGAACCACTTTTTGCTGAGCAACAATCAACCCAGACGGGCGGCAAGTCCTGCTGTCACAAACAGCACGCGGGACACCACAGTCTGCACTGAGTCTCCACTTTGCTCAGTAATATTTTCAGTGAGCTGGACGCTTCCTTGGCTCACTTTTTAATGCCTAAAAGAAAAAAAAACTTTACAGTTACTCTTCCTCCCAGAAGTCTTCAGGGTGAATTGACAGCCAGATGTCTGTGGAGAGCTCGAGTTAGATAAGCTTTGCCTGGGGCAACATAACAGTCAAAAATGCCCCTAATGCTTGCAAGCTGAGACATTTCTTATCTTTACTCCATAACCCTGAATTCTTTAAAGCAAAGAACAGAAGATTTCATTCTTGAGGATAAACGAGGAGGAGACTAGAAGTTTGCCAGCTGTCCTATCTTATTACCTTTGAAAACAGAGAGAAGTGGCACATTGGCCTGAGTGAACGCAGAAGTGCCAGATGCTTTCAATTCCAACCCTTAACTGCCTTTGGCCCGGGACAAGTGACCTGGTCTCCCTGTCCGAGAGTCCCATGTCTGTAAGATGAATCTAGAGCAGCTATGTGCATCAGAACCCACACCAAACCCAAGTTACTTGAAAGTAAGACATCTGTGAGCTGGAATTTTTATATATATTTTTTAATTTAAATAGGCCTCACTTTGCCAAGCCTGGTCTGAATTTAAAAAATAGGCTCTTTTCAGCTTAGACTGTGCCCTTAGTTGTTTGCACGAGGTGCCATGTCTGTGAAGAGACAAAACACAAAAATGTGGGTAATGTCACAAACCATTACAGCATTAGCGCTGGCTGTTAAGAGGGACCTTTCCTCCTTCCTCATAGTGTAAAGAGCACCCAGCACTATCACGGAACAGGACAGCAAGAGTTGAACGCAGAGCTCGCTATGGCCAACAGCGGCCAACCATAGCCAGAGCTGTGAGTGCAGGAACGAGCTCTCTGGCTCTGTAGTAACAACTCCGCTTTAAACGCTGCAGCTTTTTCCACAGTTTGCCTGCAGAACTGCGGCAGTGCTGCAGCAGCCCTTCTCATCAGCAGCGCTGCGCTTAAGTGCTTGTCCTGACTGGCTGTTAAATGCATTGCTATATTTTAAAATTGACAAGTATTTCTACAGTGAGGCAGAAAAAACCTGGTGCCTGGAAAATGTCATTCACTCATGGAAAAACACAAATTTCCTTCCTTATATAAGGGCTGATGAGCAGCATGCACTGCGGTTTACCCTGGTACGGTCTCCTTCACCCACCTCTGGTTCCAGAGCATGGATACAGTAAAACCACAAATTAATGCTGGCTGCACATTACAGGACATTACAGATGGCTACGGAGCCATGAGAACTGCAAGAGGAAAGTTTAAACTCAGTGAGGCAATGTTTTTCTAAAACAGTCACTTGACTTTTCCCTGAGTCTCTAGGAAAAGATTTGCCTTGCCACGCATTCGATGCTCATCAACATAAGAGAAGAATATGCACATTAATTTCTTTTGCCCCCTTTAGAAAGGAGTTCAGAGCCACTTTGACCTCGGATGTCCTTTCCCACTTCAGATGTTCCCAGGTATGAACTGCTTTGCATGCAGTGACGATCCAGTATTTTCCCCACCTTCCAGCCCACCTGCCAAACCTTCTTTAGGAATACAGTATTAAATGCTCAGCATTCACCTGCTGAAGCCACGAGCTCCATGTACTGGACTAAATCTAACTCAGGTGAAGTTTTACTGATTTCATCATGTGTGTAACTTTACTTATTCTGGCCCAAAACCAACCCAGCTTGGAAAACTCCCTGCTTTAGCATCTCCCTCCTGCAAAGGCTGGCCACGTCCCAAGTACACAGCCTTGAACGTTATATCCTTGGCCTAAATTAAACTGCTCTCAGATCAGAAATGCAAGGACAGCTGCATAGCTTGCCTTATATTTTGCCAGTGAAAGTTGGATGGTTCAATAATCAAGGAATTAGCCCAGGGCTGTGTAGAACCAGCTTCAACTCAATACTCCTGTTAAGGTGGATTTTTTAATTCTTTCTCCTCCCCAGAAACTCTGTCCTAAACCTCAAAAATGTGACTGCCAGGAATTCCATCACAGCCAGTATATTTTAGGAAGAAGTTTTTATTTTGATAAACCTGAATTTTGTCAAGAGATCTGGACTTTCTCACTAGCAAAAATCAGTAACAAGAAGAAGAAAAACCTTTCCCCAGTATACACCCAACAGTGCACCTTAATGACAACGGAGAGTGCTTCCTAAAGATGGGAAATCCTGCATACTCAGCAATATTCAGAAGCTGATTAATCCATGTAGTTTAATATTTGCAACCAGTTTACTGGACAGGCACTGAACAGTAATAATACAACTCAGAATGCGTCAAACTGGACAAGCACAGAGATATAACCACTATTACCCAAGAACAAGAGAAGAGATTTAAGACTGCCTGCGAAGAAGGCTCCCCAGATGTTGCATGCATAACAACTGAGAGAATGGGGTCACTGCAGAAGCCTCAGATATCAGGAGGAGGAAAGAACAGGCAGGGCGGAAATGCTGCAATACTGCAAGGGAGAGAGAAAGCTGAGATCTTGAGTCAGCCCTAAATGCTGTGGGGTTCTGGAAAATCAAACATTTGTCAAGTTTCAGTGCATGATTTCACACGCCTCCCGGGCTGCCCGGGAGCTCTCGGCGGCGTCCCTTGGCTGCTCTCCACATCCTGCTCTGCAGGGTGGTGGCTCACACCAGTCACAGCCCTACCTGGAACCAAGATTTAAATACAAGGGAGAGAAACAAATTCAGTCAGGTTTCCAGAACAAGAATGTAACTACAGGAAAATGCATCAGGCTTCAACAGTGCCAAATCCTAGAAAAGGGGCAAAGGGTATTTAAAGAGCAGTTTCAGAAAGTAGAATTATTTCTATTTCACCATCACAAGTGCATGGGCTTTTTCGTATGATAAGGCTTGAAAAACTATTTGCAGATTTAAAAATACAAACATTATTTAACAATTGAAGTGTGCCAATTTCTCCTTAAGACTAACATCTAGATTTACTAAATTAACATTGTACATGTTTGGAGTAGAGACTAAGCTGGTTTCATTCAACCAATGCCAATGTAAGCTTTTGTGGATTTGACAAACTGAAGCAGTCTTAAAAACAGAACAAGAAAATTGGCATTAAAATGCCAACCCAAGCAAGCAGGCTGACACGAAGTACACTGGAAACTCTATGCAAGAGTCTATAAAATAACATATTTAACTGCCTCAATTCAACACTCGTAGGAAAACAGCTTATTTTTTGTTGGATCTAAAAAGGTACTTGTTCAACTCCCAGGCACTTCCCACTGACATCACATCTCACCTTTCCTCCTCATCTGGCAAGTACGCTGTATGATTATACAAAGGATAAGCATTCTCATGACCTCCATCTCCTCTCACCTTCCCAAATACAGATTATCCCAGCTAGGAAGAGGGGGGAAAAAAATCCTACCCCCAAAAAAACAACAAATAAAAACCCCAACCCTTGGCCTTGCCGCGTTGACAGGAGGCTGAAAACAGGCATCCAGAAAGGTACCCTACCACTTCAGCAGTTTTAAGTCAAAGTCTCTGTAAAGCAAGATTGAGCAGGAGGGTGACAGCTGTCCAAGAAAGCCCCATTTCAGCCCCAGCAATCACACTTACCTGCGGCAAGCCAACACCGTCTGCATCACTTGATCTATTCACGTTATTGCTTTTAGGGGGGAACGGGCTTTTGGTTTTCTGCTCTCTTGGATTCTGTCCATTTGTCAGCGAGTCTTCCTTTTGACTTGGATGGCCTTCAGGAACAGGCCTGTCTGCCACTAAGCGCCTCAGTACTTGATCCTTCAAGCGCTCTGCTTCACTTCGGCTGCTTCTAGATTTGCTGTCTGATGTCCTGGCGGCAGCCTCACTGCTGGGGCTCGCTGCTATCTCCTTTTTCAGGGGTTCCACCCTGTTACCTGCCAAGCTCCACTTCTGGGATGACCTCCGCAGTCTTTTTTTCCCCTGCACAGGGATGCCCCAGTCCAACCACTTGTGAAACCAGGTCTTCACATCACCTTCTGTTTGAAACTTTAAGTGCTCTGTGCTTTGTGATTTCTTTAAAAACACCAAAACTGAGTCAGAAAAGCCAGTCCTGTTTGCCTGACATGTGCCAGGCATAGTGCAGTTCACCTGGATGCACATATTTTCCAAGAACCAAAAGGCATCACAGGTGAGGCTCTGGCAGCAAGCAGTCTGACAGGACTGTACAGTATGAAATCCTTCCAGAAGCTGTAAATGGTGGTCTTCCCACGATCTCAAACGGCCACCAAACAGGATCTTCCCCGGCTCGCATTTAGATCTGTTCCAGTTTGCATCTGGGAAAGGGGAAGGAAGACAAATAAAGACAATTCTCAATCCTTTAAAGCAGTGGACAATAGATCCTCATCACTATTGTCAAGATGAATTTAGGGCACTGGAGTAATGCAGGAGAGAGGGTACAGGACAGTAAAACGGGGGCTTCTCAGAATCTATACCTGCCCTCAAGTATCCAGTACTTGCACAAGTTTTTAAGCAATAATTTCCTGTCAATGGGACCACCACCCTTTTTGATAGCAATGGAGCTAAATCCATCTACAACAAAAGAAGCAAAACCAGAAACATTCCTGTTTCAGAGAAGGCTGTAAGGCACAGACAGAACAGTGAGGCTGAGGTTACACAGCTCGTTAAAAGGCAGAAATTGAACTCAGGAATCCCGAGTGCAGTTTCTTATTCTAACCAGCAAACAGCATTTCCTCTCTGTCCATAGTTTGCCTTAAAGGAGAACTCAGAAAACAGCGACAATGGCTCGGCTCATAGTATAAAGGCATGTTCCCCTCCTCCATGCTGATGTCTGAAGCCAAGTCACTTGAGTGAAACTGCTCCATTTGAGAAGTCGTTACATCTTCCAGACCAGAGATAGGCAAGGCCTATCCTCACCACCTGCTCCACTGTAGCGCTTTCTAGAATAAAAATTATCTGTCAAGCATGATTTTTAAGAGTCAAATTACTTCAGATCTCAGATCAGCAGTTAAGCAGCAACTGCTTTGCATATGGATTTTTTTTTCCTTAGCATGAAAAATTTGAGTGCTTGCAGGGATCAATGGATTAAAGGCTTCCAAAATTCAGAGCTCTGCAGATTAAGGGCTCCCTAAAAATAGACTAATGACCTATGGGACTGTTACACTGTGCTGTGTTCAGCATCCACAGGATAATAGGTCACTGGAAGATTACTTTACGAACTATGTTGCTGGACTCTAAGTGGTGCAGCTGGAGACTACGCTCCAGATCTGGCTCCCTGCCTGTCAGGAACGGAGTTCTTGAACACAACACAAATGGGAAACTTTTTTCTCCATTAAAATAAAGAAGTCTGAATTGAAATTATAATACCTTAATCCATATTTCTTGACAGCATATAAAGAAAAGTAACTCAATAACAAGTTACTATTCCAGTAACTCTGAATGAACACAGAGTTCATGTTGCATTATCTCCACGTTCACTACAGTGGGAACTAAACAAATTAGCAGGCATGGATGCAGAGCCTGATCTGTCTGTCTGTCTCCCCTGAAAAGAATTCTCACCCTACTTCTCCTGTCACTTCCAAGTTACAAACACATTAAAGATGGAATATGTTGAAGCACAGGAGAAAGGCCCCAAAAAATCTTCATGTCATCATCCACCAAATAAAAGTAATCTGGTGATGGCACTGCAGTGCATTTTATCATTCTTGGAAGAAATCGCGCTAGGTTCCCGCTGCCCGGCACAACTCCGGCAGCCCTGCGGAGCCACGGCAGGCCCGCGCAGCAGGAAGCTTTCCGAGTGCCAACCGTGACACAGACAGCAGTGCAGAGGGGGAGGTATTTTTCTGATCAAGTCTGGAGCTCACAAGCAGTGGTCAACCTCAACCTCCTGAAGCATCAATCCTGGAAAACTCTGTGAGATGAGAACAGCGCAGATGGATGCAGGTGTCTTCCACTCTGGCTGGTTTAGGCTACCTGAAGCATTTGACTTCAGGACTTTAGACTCCAGCCACAAAGACACTTACCTCACGCTACTGGGATGGCACGGAACTCTGGTCCTCTGAATCACAGCTAATACCACCCCCAGGTTCAGGAGGAAGGGGAAAGTCATAGCACTTTAATAACCTTGTATGACCAGGATAACCTTGTATGACCAAAGAAAGCAAGTGGGGAAGACTGAGGACATATTTCGTTGTAATTCAGTTGTCCCAAACAGCACAGTAGCTGTAACAGCTTTTCTACTCCTGATCATTAAACTTATCACGGAATCACGGAATTTTCAGAGTTGGAAGGGACCTCTAGAGATTATCTAGTCCCACTCCCCTGCCAAAGCAGGATTGCCTAGAGGACATTACTCAGGACTTCATCCAGGTGGGTCTTGAAAATCTCCAGAGAAGGGGACTTCACCACCTCCCTGGGCAGCCTGTGCAGTGCTCTGGCACCTTCGCTGTAAAGAAGTTTTTCCATGTATTTGAACAGAACTTCCTATGTTCCAACTCATGCCCATTGCCCCTCGTCCTGTCACTGGGAACCATGCAATGATTTTCTCACCCAGAACGGATTAGCCTCTTATTTAAAATAAAGGAAAATGGGCATATTCATGTACTTTTTGTGTGGAATCTCCTGCTACACCAAGAATTTCAACCCAAAAAGGGAACTCACACCACCATCAGGAAAATTTGGTTTTGAGACATCAGAAAGCAGGAAGCAAAAGTGTTATTTATAGTTTATTGTGAAGCCAGCTTAGCAAAGGCAGTTTGAAGACAAGGCTCCAGAAAGCTAGCATCAGCTGCAACAGAACGCACTCGAGATCTGTGACCGAGTCACGAGGGAGCAGAGCTCCCTGTGGGTGTCTGAACCCACAACTGCACAGAAGGAGGGGAAGCTCTTCACCCAAGCAATGTCCAACTGCAACATGTAAATGAAACTTTGCCTATGTTCAACAGAGAGAGAAGTTGATAACAGCGCCTTTAAAATCAGCACCATCCTTGTCACACTTCATCAACACACGGTCCTTCCTTCGAGAGCAAGCAGACGTGCAGCCTGTCTGCCCAGGGCAACAACCGACCTCATTACACCCCGAAATGCTCCGACTGACAGTCACCCTGACACTACTGTGCACACCGGCAGGGACAAACACCTGGCACTAACCTGACGGGCCTGGAATTAGGACAGAGTATGAGGCAAGGGGGCTGTACACACAAAAGATGCATGCGTGTACACACACATGCACACACTTAGAGAAAGACGGAACAAATGGAGGAATCACTGTGGGTTTCAAGAGGATCTTAACCATTAAGACTCAGTTTAGTCCAAAAAAAAACCCAACCCCAAAAAAAACCCACTTTCTGTTAAAGGTGAAGCACTGTCCCTAATACATCCTGTGTAAAGGGAACATCCCTAAAAAGTAAACCCTCGTAAAGTAAACATCCCTAAAAATCCCTAAAAATCTCTCCTCCTCCTCAACCAGTGCTCATCCATCTCTCCTCAGATGTCAGCCCTGGCTCATGCACACCACTCAAATTAAGGCTCGATACAGAACCCAGTGAAATTCAGCAGCAGCTTTCTAGTAACAGGCTTAAAACTAAGCACAGAGTGGGCCATGTTTAAAAGAAAAGTTCACCCAGGGAAGATACCCCTTGTGAAATATCACTACATACACAAGTATTATATTTATTCGTCTAAAATGTAAAACCGGAATGCCCACAAGCATCTCCTAGGCTTGCCAGAGCCATGACTTAGCCCAGATGACACAACACTGCCATGCTGAGAGCATTCTGCTTCTCTTTTAACCCACTGCTAAACCGAGAGATTTGAATTATACTTTGGCCAGATTTCATTTCCAGAATTCTGCTAATGCCCACCCGAGACATGTTCATTTGGTAAAAGCCAGTATGGTTTCTGAATTGCTGTACATGGATAAAAAATGCTTAAAACTCAGTTAACTCTCAGGAACAACAGAAGTGAACAGGCAACTCGCAACGTGCCAGCCCAGCATTCTAGGTGTACATTTTCCACAGAACCATACTGATTTTCATCTAAGCAAATCCCGTCATCTTTGGTGGGCATCACACATTCACGCAACTTTATTTAAGTGCCATGGCAGAAAGCAGAGCACCTCAGTCTACACTTGCACTTCATCTCTGGAAAGATGAAGTGAGTACCAGCTGTGAGCACCAGCTTACTGGGAGAGCAGCCTGTTCAGTCCCTTCCAGTTCTTTGTGCTGGACCCTAGGCAGCCACACGCGCATACAGGAACTCGTAGGGTGGGTCAGACCAGCAGTAAATCCGGTCACTGACAGCATCAATGCCAACGCCAGCAGCTTCAGAGAAAAGCACGAGAAACCCATCAGCAGGAACGTCGCTGAGGACGAGTTCCCTCCTAAGCCCCAGCAGCCTGCCCAGCCCAGCACAACACAAATCACAAGATGCCTGCACAGTGGGTGTGCTTAGTCACTTCTTAATATTGTTTTTGTAATTTTTTTCTTCTCTAGTACAATGGTACAAAAAACACTGCTCTTCTCAGGAACTCGGGAGTTCCTGTCCCGGTGATGCAGCTCACAGCTTTGCTGAACAGCAGGGGAATGGAAGCGACAAGAACAGTTTCTATTAATAAGCTGAGGTTCACGGACTTGCTCAGGCAGTTAATCCCTCCTGATATCAGATTAATGATTAAAGACTTGACTCTATGGACTTTTTTAATCTGTCACGTGTAACCAATTATGTCAACACAGTTCCTCTTGCGTAACTCTGCATGATCACACTAATTTCTAGGCAGCCATAATTCCTCTTCAGTTTAACAAACTCTGCAGCCTAAGTGACACAAACAAGACCAAGAACTCTACAGTGGAAAAAGTGTCCACATCAAGATAACTACATTACATACAATTACATTTATTTCTGCACATGCGTCAGCCTTCAGGGTTTTAACTCTCCCAAGCAGATCAGCCCTCAAACACTGCAGCACTGTCCAGAACACCCCCTAAGAGCAACAGGACTCACAGCTCTAGCTCTAGACTTCTAAAATATTATTAAAGACAGGAAACACCACGCAGGAAGCCCAGTCTACAAGGAGACACACGATCCATCTGACACACCATCCAAATACACAGTGCTGAGAACCCTTTTCTAGGACCAGGAACACAAATATGTCTTTCCAGGTTCTAAATTAGCTGATCACACAGTTCATTAGCTTAATCAAATTTGTCACTGGGTGAGCGCCCAGGAAAGCCTGGTGGAACAACAGAGACACTGCAGCAGCCTAGAGAACATGGCCACAAAACTCGGAAACAAAGCAAAACAACCCCCTTTCCAAACCTTGCTACCGTTAAGACATAGCAACCTTGCAGCAAAAAGAAAGCAGCTGGCTGCTGTCACACAGGTTGATATATACTGAAGTCACCGCTGCCTTGAACATATAATTCACTGCAACTTGAACACAGAGGAAAAAAACTGCACAGAACAAACTTTCTCAACTAGGATCTGGTGAATGCTACATGCACGCATCGGAAAAATACCACCTTTTGGTGAAGATGTGGCCTCAAAACACAGGAACTTAACACGTGTCTCTGAAAAGCCAGAATCTGAACTTTTTAAATAAAAAAAAACCCAAAACCACACAATCCATTACGTGAATACTTCCACACAAGCCACTAACTTGGTTATTTACTTGAGCGGGAGGTTGGTTACTCAAGTTTGAACAGGAAATAAAAAAACAAACATAACAATTGCCTGTAGGCAAATACAGACTATTGACATACTGCATTTGGGGAGAGTCTTATACATGATGGCTAAAACAATGTTCTTGCCTTCCCAACTTGCTTCCAGTATTCCTTAGCTGAAATTATTTTCCAGAGTATCACTGGGTCATTTTTGCAGAGAAAAGATTCTCAGCTCAGAAAAAGGTCTCTACGAGATACAGGCAAGTGCCTGAAAGCCAGCAGTGCGTGTGAAGATGCACAACAGTAGCTGTGGGACAGACAGACACTCTGCTGCTGACCACCTGGTGACTCAAAATAGCAGTTGGTTACCAGAGCTATACAGTGTTACGAGAAGTGACCCCCTCATGCTCCACATCTCTCCTACACAGCTCATTTAGTAACTATTAAGGGTGGGGTTTTGTTTGTTTTTTAAACCAGATACAATGTCCAGCTACAATTTCACCTTTCTCTCAGAATATTTTACAACAAACGAGAGCAATAAATATCACAAAAACCAGACACAGTCCCAGAGAGAACAGAAGAATCACCTGCTGAGGAGCACAAGGCACACAGGCAAGCGCACAGGTAAAACAGCCGCAGACTTCTCAGCTCCCTTGCAGGTTTTCCCAGGCAGTACCGTGACAGAAATCGGGCGCTGATGCTGAACTTGGCTTCCAACTTCTTCTCCATGGCCTTTGTGGGCTGCAGCGGGGTTCTGGAAACATATAAGATATGAAACACAAAACATCCACTGGCAATTGATATGTTCTTGCACAGATTCAGTTGCCATTATGAAGAGCATGGGGCATTTGTGGAGGAAAAGGAATGTCTTATCTTATCTGCTGTGACTTAGTCCAGCTGCTGCTTAGTAACTATCAAGATACAATACTAAAGCGAAATCTGTAGTAG
Organism: Anarhynchus alexandrinus; assembly: GCA_008711295.1. Taxonomy (NCBI): domain Eukaryota; kingdom Metazoa; phylum Chordata; class Aves; order Charadriiformes; family Charadriidae; genus Anarhynchus; species Anarhynchus alexandrinus. The sequence continues at coordinate 290,327 of VUYV01000198.1, read as the reverse complement.
CAAAGTTTCCGGTGTTGAACAACAATGGGCCACCCCAATGGCCTTTTCCATTACCCTTGTGATTTCCTCCTCCACCACTTTCAGTGGCAAAATATCTTATGTTACAATCTACTGGATTCCAAAGGCGCATTTGGGAAATTTCAGTTTCAACTATTCCACAGGCAACGGACACCCAGCCAGCGCCACGAGCACAACACGGGCACTGATAAACCCGGCACATCTGCCTGGCGATGTCATCGCTTGCACATTGGTGCTGGCTGGTACCAGCCAGAAACAAAGCGCGACAAGAAGACAGCAACGCTGAGAAACAGGGAGCTAAAGACCTGGTCTGCCGTGTATTTTGCTCCGCAGGGCACAAATCACGAAAGCACTGATGCTCCTTATCAGCCTTTCTAATGCCAAAGGCGCTTTTACAGCCTCATGTTACTGAAATCTAAATTAGCTCTAGGTGATGTGATATGAAACCATTAATTATTTCACAAGTAATAAATATTATCTGTTTTTAAAGAGCAACGACGCGCCGTTGCACACGAGGAGTTAAACCTGCCATTTCTGAAGAATCAAAAGGGAATATTGCCAGAGATGTACCCGGGCACGGCTCAAACCCTCATCCTTCGTCAAACCTCCAGGGAATCCCACCCCACCGCCAGCCCCGAAGAGCGGCAGCCGCGGGAGCACGGACCAGACAGCCCCGGGAGGGAAACTTCACAGGGCAGACGTGAACCCGCGGCTCCTCACCCAACAACAGGTCCTTCAGGAAACTTCCACACACACCACCACCCCCCCTTCCGGGGTCTCCGTTCCGCCGGCCCCTGGCTCCCGCGGGGACCGTCCACGGGGAGCCGGGGCCGGGCCGGGCCGAGTCGGGCCGGGTCATCCCTCCCCTCANGGCCTCCTGCCCCGCGGCCATGGCGGCGGCGGCGGGCGCCCGCTCACCCTTCACCCGGAAGTTGAACCGCCACCTCCCGGGACCGGGACCGGGACCGGGACCGGGACCGGCTCTGCAGGCGCCGTCCGGTGGGTGCCAGGGCTCCGGGGCCGGCTTTGTGCGCTCGGGGCGGGGCGGGGCGGGGCCGGGCGAGGCCGCCCTCTCACAGCCAGCGGGTGAGGCGGCCGCGCAGCCACAGGTGATTTGCCCACACAGGCCGCGCGGAGGCGCTGGCTTCGGGGACTGCCCAACAAGGCGGCAGGCGGTTGGTCGGCGTCGCGGCGGCGGCGCGCGGATTGGCTGAGAGGCGGCGCGAGCGGAACAGTGGCGAAGGAAAGGGCTGAGAGAGGCCGGGTGCCAACAGACCTATCTGGCCATGGCGTCGGACTGCGGAGACGGACACTCGACGCTGAAGAGATGCCTCGGCGTGCTCAGAGATGCGAGGAACGACAGCGAGCAGTTCGCAGCCCTGCTGCTGGTGAGGGACCGCTGCGGGGCGGCGCCCCGGGCGCCATCGCCTCAGGAAGGGGCAAGGGGGAAGGCGAAACCCGCCGCTGGAAATGGGAGAGGCCCAGCGGCGTCCGCAGCGGTGCTTGGTGGTGTTGGAGGCTCCGGGGCGAGGTGCTCCAGTCCCTCAGTGTCCCCATCAGCACGGTGGGGGGAGCCCGGCCTTGGCTTGGGCGCGCCGGGGTTAGTCAGTGCCGTTTGCAGCTCTTGAAGCACTCTGGTAAAGCTCTGGATCAGCGCTTAGGCCAAGTGCCCAGCTCAGTGGTTAAGGGTTCACTTTTCCGTACTAATGAAAGTTGTTTTGGCTTCTTATTGTCCCCGTTCAATCCTGTAAATTTAGCACAGCCTCTTGCTGTGCTGCGCACTCACCCCTGGTTTGCCTTACAGGTGACCAAAGCGGTCAAAGCTGGAGAATTAGACGCTAAGACCCGTCGCCAGATCTTTGATGCAATTGGATTCACGTTTCCGAATCGCCTGCTCACCTCCAGGCAGCCCCCGGCCGGCTGTCCCGAGCACACCTTCCGGGCACTGGGCCTTACTCTGCTGGCGTGTTTCTGCACCGATCCGGAGTTAGCTGGTCACTCCCAGATCCTGAACAAGATCCCAACCTTCAATGACATCCTGGTTTCCCCCCACAATCCAGAGAGCACGTCCATGATCGATGATGTATACCAGTGCCTGAGTGCTGTCATGGCCACTACCAGGGGCCCCAGAGAGTTGGTGACCAAAGGGACGGTGTCTGCCCTGTGCCAGGCCTACGTGAATGGCAGTTATGGCTCTGACCGTGCCTTGACGCTGCTCTTGGGGCTGTTGGGCATAGCAGAAGCGAAGTGCTGGCAGAGAGACGCTCCACACCTCCTGGCTGTGCTGAGCAAGCTCTCTGATGATTTTCTCAAGACTGAAGACATGACCAAATTTGAGTTGTGTGAGGTTCTGCCACACTTCATCCCCCTGTCGCCACCCCTCACACAGGACTCACAGGGCTGCGAGTGCCTCCATAGACTTTACAAAGGGCTGTCTAACATCTTGGGCAGTAAACTCAGCCAGTCGCAGCGGGACCCTGCTCTGAAGCTTGCTGCCTGCCTCGTGCAGGCCTGTGGGTCAGAGTGGATCCCAGCAGGGAGTGCTGGAAGCAAGTTCCTGGCCTTGCTGGTGAACTTGGCATGTGTGGAGGTCCGCCTGACCCTAGAGGAGCCAGATCCTTTGGAGGTGGAGGGGAAGAAAGAAGTGGTAACAGCATGCTATGTTCTTATTGAGATGGGGATCCAGGAGTGCCTGAGAGAAGAGAAGCCGCTGCTAGAAGAGGTGCAGAAAATACAGCTCATGAGGATCATGGAGGAGGCATTTGGAGCTGTAATATTCTACTTGAGACAGGTAATGCAAGGCTTTCAACCAAAGAGCATGTTTATGTGGCTTTCTCTGGGAGGCTTTGATAGGGTGTTCACTGGGATGCTTAATGGACAGTCAGCAGTTCACAGCCATAGCTGTGTAGAGCAAAATGTGCATCTTTGCCCACTGTGGTTTTCATACTTGCGGCAGCTGGATAGGACAGCGGCCCTAATGTCATTTTCTGTCTACTTTCTTCTTCATGCAGGTTAAAGAGGAGGAGCTACAAGATCCTTTCATATTTGCTTCTGTTCGAATCCTTGGAGCCTGGATGGCAGAAGAGACATCCTCCCTCAAGCAGGAAATATGTGAGCTCTTGCCTTTCCTTGTCCATTATGCCAAGAAGCTTTTCAAAGAGGGCAGCCCAGCTGCGCATCTTCCCCAGCCAGAGCTGGTCAGCACTGAGGGCTCTGGCTTACCCCAGGATGCTTTGAGGTGCGTATTATAAGCACAGAGTTGATGCATTTTAGCACAAACCTGCTCAAATCTTTTCTAATTTCCATTCTCCTTACACTGCCAATTCCTGGGCTCTTTTTTTCCCCCCCTGTTGGATGGAAATGGAGGGTTTATACCCATTCAACCTCATGTTCCAAATCACTTCCCCTTCCAGATTTCTGCTACCTGGCTTTTGCCATTTAACAGCAGAGGACAGGCCCCGGGACATCCTCATCTCAGAAGGGGCACCAGCACTGCTGTGTGAGTACTTCCTGCACCAGTGGGAGGTGCTGATCACCGAGCCTGGGTCCCCGACGCCACTGACAAGCACTGAAATGAGTCTACAGACTGCGTGTGGGATTTTCCTTAACCTGGTTGTGACTGCACCGGACCTCATCAGGTAGCAGAGCTGCAGGAGCTTGCTTTAAGATTGTCAGTGGGAAGAAAGAGGGTGCCTTGTGAAATGAGCTTGCACGATCTTTTAAGACACTATGTTGAAACAGGGATGTCTCTTTTTCAACACCAATTACGTTACTTTTTTTGGTGCTGCATTTAACCTTGACATTTTCAGGGGCTTCTGTCTCTGCTCAGGAAATGCGTCTCAGCGTTTGCTTTCTCTCTAGGCGAGACAAAACCTTTTCCTCCTTGATGGAGATGTTGCTGAAGTCTCTTCCGCTACTGCTGCCCCAGAAAGATCACCTGGTTCTAGCAGCCAACATTGCCACTCTGGGCCTGATGATGGCCAGGATCCTTGCAAGTTCAGCAGGTAAGAAGAGTTCCCACTGGCAAAGTTGCACATTGCTCTGCATGGCCAGAGACCAGGTCTGGGTGGTTAGGTTGGAGAAAGCAAATACAAGGGAAAAAGGTCCAGTTTCGGTCATTGGGAAAGTGACAAAACCAAAAGCCTGGAGGAGCAAGGAATATGCAGAAAAATACAGTAGGGTGAGGGGCTGGGATGAAGAGATTTGTAGGGCAGGAGGAGGGTATTCTGCTCTCCCCAAAAGCCGTGCTGCAGACAGACCCACCAAAGGGTCCCTCCTTTAGCTGGGCAAGCTCTGTATCGAGTCATTCATTTCCGTTTTCTTCCAGTTCTTCAGGGGACCCAGTCTGCCAAGGAGTTTTTCGGAGCTGCCATTCGCTTCCTATCGCAGGCCCACACCGCCCAAGCAGACCCTGGTAGCGACAGCTTGGCCGCAGCCGTGTCACCGGCCTACGTGAGTGCCTGGGCTGACGTCCGTGAGCTCTGGTTCCTGGGGATGCAGGCCCTGGCCGGCTGCGTGCCGCTTTTCCCCTGGCTGCCGCAAGCCATCCTCCAGGCACAGTGGCTGGAAAGCCTCTCGGAGTTACTGACCCGCGTCGCTCCAGCCTCGGTGGATTTTGAACTCGTTGCTGCTTTCCAGGGCGTGTTGGTAGAGCTGGCCAGAGCTAGTGAGGCGTGCAGGGACGTGATCTTGTCACACCACGGCGGGGAGTGGGCCAACCTTTACGGTATGGCAGCTTTGGAACAGTGTCTGTCTGAGCAATGAGGAGCCAGCAGCACCCCAGCGTGGGAAACGAGGTCAGACGCCCACACAAGATCTGTTCAACATTTCTCATTCACCCTTTGGTGCTGGATGGGGACAAAAAACATTGAAATGACCAAACTTTATAAAACTGGAGTGATGCCACAGAGCTCAGCAGGATTTGCACTATCCACAGCCTGATGTGCAGAACTGTTGCTGCCTCAGAACATCTCAACATGCACCTGCCTGACCTTCTGTCAGTATTTCTTTTTAAAAACAGCCTGATTTATTATTAAAGATGGTTTCTGTTGTTTTGTTTTTCAAACTTCTGCAGTGTTGGGATTTCTTTCCGCCCAAGGTGGTTGCCTGCTTCTCCTTTAACATGCTCTCCCAAGTTTGTCACAGTAAACCCTTCAGGATGTCACCTTATGTCAGAGGTCTGCACATGTCAGTAAAGTAACTTGGCATTACACGGAGAGGGGTGCAAAAGGTGGGAACAGGAAAAGCTTTAAAATTTACCGGTAGGAGTGAGAATAGCTGTGACTTGGCACAGACCTGTCCCCTTCTGGGGTGAAGATGTACAAAGGCCCTTTTGCCATGCTGTGGGACGACCCCCCTGGCTCGTATCCACAGCTGGTACCATCATCCCGAATTCACGCCCAGAAAACCTTCACGGTACCCCATGCTGTTGCCTGTTTTGCCCTGTAAAACCCCTGCACAAGGCACGGCCGTGGGGGTTCGTACTTGCTCAGGCTCCCTCTCCCTGCAGGGATGGGACGTACAGGGGGAGTTTTCCACTCTTGCGAGGCGAAGGGGTTCAACCTGCAGCAGCCTGGGCTCTCTGTAGAGCCGTCGGGTGCGGATTGCGAAGGCAGAAATGAGTGAATTGCACCTCGCTGACTCCCAGCAGACCGAGGAGTAGTTTGCCTCAGAGAAGAGAAGGCCACGTGTACGTTGGGGGAATAAATCACTTGAACCACTGGCGTGGCACCAGGGCTGCCCACTGTCGGGTACCCTGGGAGCCTGAGCGTAAAAAAAACCCAGAGAGAGCAGTCGGGCCCGGGTGGGATTTGGGAGCTTTGAGGGAGGATGGCTGCAGCGGCTCCGGGGAGGCTTTTCCACCAGGTGTCAGCCGAGGAGCTCTTTGGGAGCAGCGGCCTCGCCGGGACCCGCTCTCCGCGCAGAGCCAGGCACTGGTCCTGGCTGCCCTCGGAACCCGGGAATCGCCTGACTGAGAGAAAATCGAGAGGAGCTGACTCAAAAAGAGGGCTGAGTCTGGGTGTATTCCTGCTTTATACATATTTTTTAGCTCACCGTTTTACAAAGGCAAATGCCTGACACAACCAGAGAGGAGGCGTCTGCTGGTGCTCAGGAAAAGTATCTTTCTGATCTTTCCAGCTCAGCCCTGCGAAGTTAATGCAAGTTGGAACAAAGGCAGGTGCTACCAGAAGAAAGCGACGTGAGCCAAACAAGCAAATGAGCCTCCTGGCCCCGGAAAAGAGCACAACTCTGCCCGAGCGTGGGCCGGGAGACTCTGCCCGTCCTGCCAAGAGCGCCGCAGCCCTGCACCGCGGGGGAACATCAGTGCGTTGGAGGAGACAGAAACGCATTTCAGATTGTCAGAAAAAGCATCCAAACCCTCAAATGCTTCACCTTCAACTATTCCCAGTCCCGTATACTCTTCTGCCTCTGGTCAAAGGGTGTGGGCTTCCCATTAATGAAAGGCTATCATTAGCGCTAATGAGAGATACGTGCCTGTATCAGCAGGAGGGTGCTCTCCTCTCTCCCCCGGCGCTGCGTGGGGCTCGCGGTGGTTAGCAGTGCTGGCTTGGCCGTCCTTCATCCCCGCGGGCAGCAGTAGGAGCTTCCACAACACCTGACCGGAGATCCAAGCTGAGCCTGCAGGACCCCGTCCTAGACCCGAGCAGTCCTAGACCCGGAGGCCTTTGGCTGCTGGTCTTTAATTCCCAGGCAGTCTACCTGGGAGCAAAGCAAGAGCCCAGGGAGGTCCTCATCCTTCACCACATGCCAGGGCAGTGGGGTTTGGCCACCAGCAGGTGCCTGGAGAGGAACACCTGTCCCTCATTCTCACACTCTTCAATGGAAAGTCCCATCAGGTGTGGGAAGGACCGTCCATGCCTTGCTGGAGCTGGACGCTCCCCGAGACCCCGCTGGCTCACCTTTTACTTGTTTCTTTGCATAACACGGAACACACTCCTCTTGGCTGCCCGGGAGTTGACAGGGTGAGACACTGGTCTTCCCTGGGATGTTGCTGAGCTGAACACCAGAGGAGACATGTTGTGTACATGCCAGGGCTCCTGGAGCAATATCCCCGCTCTCTTGTCCCAGGACACTACTTTCCAAACACATTCTTGGACAGAGCACCCCTAAAAGCCTGGTTGTGCTCCCCTGGGCTCCAACAACAGCACGTTCAGGAGGGGAGAGCACTGGAGCTGGTGGAGGCCTCCTGCCATATGGGCGTCTCCGTTGGCTCTGCTTGTGCCTGTCTGCAGGTCCCGGCGTGCCCAGGCCGGCTCAGCCCAGCGCGAGGGAGATGGTGCCCCAGCAGCACGGCCGAGGCTTCAAAGGCTGCGGGGTCCCTCCTCGGCCACCCCGAGCTTTGTGAGCCCAACCACAGTTCTGCCACTGGCAGCTGGCATCTGTGGGCATCAATCCTCTCGTGCCAGAAAGGTGGATGATGGCATCACCGAATGTCCCCCATCTGCCACAGCGCTTTGGGATCCCAGCACGGAGTGGGATTGCAGCCAGCAACGCCCAGAGCAAACCCCGCTTTATCTCCTGGTGCATTTTCAACACCAGGGCGAGCTCTCCAGGAACAGGATGATCACTCACTGTGGCTTGGACAAGACGGATAAGGCCCCAGAGGAGCAGATGCACATTCTGTTTCGCTTTGACAGCTTAAATGTCATAACGCCATTGCAAGCCCAGCCATGGCATACATTATCTTACAGTGTTTATTTATATCACCCCAAAAGCACTGGCAATAAAATTAAATTTTTCATAAGGTTGTTATTTGGCTGCTGTGGTGCAGGAACCAGGCACAGTCCCCTCCCACAAACCTGCCGCGAGATGTCACGGGGGTGGTGGGGTGGGAGGCCTGAGCAGTGCGGGAGGCTACCCCATTCCCTACCCACCCCTCGACGGGGCCCCCATCCTTCTCCCCAGAGCCCCACCTGGCTCTCCAGCCCCATGGCAAGGAGCTTCCTTCCCCACCTGGATTCCTGGGAAGGGGATGTGGGAAATGATAGGAGCAGCCTGCGTTTCTCTGATGGGAGCCGAGCTTCTGGGGAAGAACCAGTCCGTCTCAGGCTTGGGCAGAGAGCTGTGCTCAGCACTGTTGTTTCCATGCTCTGACAGCCCTGCTCAGCAGGGATTTTTGCTGCTGACCCCCAAAAGCAGAGATTGGTGCCTCAAGCCCCTCACCTGCTCCTGGAAGAGCTGACACACACATCGATCTCCCTGGGGAGGAGCACTGGGACCTTTGTTACAAAACCAGTTTTTCAGAGATTTCTGGCTTGGGTGCAAATGCAACAAGTGGTCCCTGGGGTGGAGACGTGGCCCAGACGGACAGGGAACTCTCCCCATGGCTGGGGGGTGAGGGGACAGGTCTCGTGTTGAGGACCTTGGCATGATCATGTTGTTCCGGCAGCAAACATGAAGGATGTTTGGCAGAGCAAAACGTGGGCACAGCTGGATGTGCACGTGGTCCTTAAACTGGGAGGCTAAAACGCAGGTAGTGGAGAGCTGAGTTTGGGCGTCCTGTGTTCGGATGACCCCCAGCAATTGCTCTGCCCACGCTGAACCAGTAACAGAAGCAGGCAGCTGCTGGGACAGCATGTGTGCAGCACCCGGTGTGACAGTCCTTGGCCCTGCCTGGGACCTCGGGACAGCAGGTTAAAGCAAATAATTGTTTGTCATCACCACCAGCGGCTTAACATCTGCCTCCTGCCCACGGGAGACCCGGGGGTTTAGTGTGCCCTCCTCACCAGGTGGGTGAGAGCACTCTTAGCAAAGCGGTAGAGAGGGGATGGGGCAGTGGGGGCTCAGGCAGGTCTCGGGCATCTTGCGAGGACCGTTCGGGTGCTTGCAGGGCTCTGAGCGTGTCGCTGGGCAGGACCTGAGCGCTGGAAAGGTGCTGCTTGTGCTCCCACCAGAGAGGGTGCCAGGGCGGAGGAGCTGCTGGGTGCTGCACCCAGCCTGGGGGAGAGGACCGGTCAGAGCTCGCCCTTGGCACGGGCACACGCAGCCCCCAGCAGCAGCCACAGCCACTCGCTCTTGTCTGCTGCGAGGTCCCTTGTCCCCTTCCTGGGCACCGCTGGGCTGGGGGGGTGAGAAGCCCCGACCCCTGGCAGCCCCATGGCCCCACCAGGCTCGGGCTGCCCCAGCCCCCTGCCCCAGCCCACCGTGTTGCCACCCGGCACGTTCGGTGGCAGCGGGGCAGCTTTGCCTTTTGTTTTGCCTCCCTTTGTCTGTCTGTTGTGGGTTTCCTCTGCTCCGTCTCATTTTTGGGTGGAAACACGGCTTCCCTCTGAGCTGCTGCAGGGGAGCATCCCCCCACTGCCCCGCGGTCCCATGCGCAGGCCGGCTCGTGGCCCTTCCCGCCCGGATTTTGCACAGTTTCACCTCTTTCCGATGAATAAAGACTCGACATTATACAGGGTAGACGAGCAAGGGACGTTAAGAATGAACTGGAACATAACTGCAAAATACAGCATGTCCAATCCAATTTTTCCTAGCAAATGAAACAGATCTGGTGGAAAATAAATACGGAACTTTCAGGAGCAGCGTCGTTCAACTGCATTTGAGGGGAGATGAAGAGATTTGAATAGATCAGCCCTTTACACCTCGACACATCCCTCCTCCCTCCCTTAAATGCCATCTTTAATAGAAATAAATTAGAATAAATGATCAGCCCTTGCCTCCTAAAGACAGGTGGCAGGGTAATATTAAAAGAAATGAATAAAAATTCATTTAATGAGCATTGTTAATTAAACCTGGAAATCAAAGAGGTCTGAGTTGTGGGAATTCAGAGGAGAAATGAAAATGAAGGGAGCTGTAGCTCGGGGCAGGAAGAGTGGAATTCAATTAAATGCAACGCGGGGTTGTGTTTGTGAATGTCTATCGCACATCACGGTGCGGTGCGGCGGGGGGGAAAGGGCTCCTCTCCGCTCGCGCACGAACCGGGCGCTGCCGCCGACGGAGCCCCCGCACGGCCACGGGCAGCCCGCTCCGGGCGGCGGCACGNCCGCCGGCGGGGGCGGCTCCCCGGGGGAGGATGGGGGGCGATGGGGGTCGTTCTGTGGCCCTGGCAGGGCCGCCCCGCCCGTGCCCGGTGCCCGGTGCGCTGCTCAAGGACCCGGTGCTGCGGGCCCGCCTCGTCCTGCCCCGGAGGGAGGGCCCAAACCGAGGGAGAGAGGGAGAGGAGGAGGGATGGAGAGGAGGAGGGAAGGAT
>VUYV01000198.1:180084-262288 GCA_008711295.1 Anarhynchus alexandrinus | reverse complement strand
GGAAAAAAAAAAAAAATCTTGAAAGAACGGTAGATTAGATAAACATCATTTCCTGTGACGAGCAAGGTAATAAATGAGGTCATCCTCTAAAACACCCGGGGCTGCGAAGTCACGTCTTTTATAAGACTGTCCAGGGCGGTGGGCGGCGGTGGTTGGGCTCCCGTCGGGCAGAGTGCTGAGCTCTGCTGGCACAGCCCTCCCGGCCCTCTGCAGCTTTATCTGTGCGGGAGTTCGCCCGAGTGGGAAAAGGGGCTCACCTGGGACAAGCCGGGTCTTGACTGGCGGCTTCGCTGCCTTCGCGCTGCTCACAAAGGCTTTAAAGTTCAGACAAGCCCTCGCACACACCGCGAGATAGAGCGCTCATCAAAACACAGTCACACCTCCCGATGCGGGCGCTTCTCCCTCGCGCACACAGGCGCGCGCGGCAGGAACACCTACTAATCAAACAGAGAAACTTAAAAGAAAGTTTTTACTCTGAACTGCATCCAGATCACCATTCCTCCATTAAAATTATATTTTTAATGTCCTATAATTGCACCAGGATAAAACCAGGTGTGTGTTCATGTGAGATAACACACGCGGGTACCGGTGAAGGCGCTGGGCTTTGTCTCAACCTCCCCGCTGCCCCCCAGGCACGCGTTATCTCCAAGTTTCATGTACCTTGTCATGACTTACTGTTTAATTAGATGTTTTTAAATGAATTTTTTTCTTTGTTAGAGGAGCAGTTCTTAAAGAGCAGGTTCAGAAAAGCCAGCTTGGGTTGCTTTTTAGCGTGTGGCTTGTGAGTCAAACCAACAGCGCTTGTCCTCAGGAGGGGGACCCCAGGTGAGGCTCCTCCAGGGGCCGGCACCGAGCGGGGCACCGTGGACGCGCTGGATGGCTCTGGGCAGCTCTGCCTCAGTTTCCTGATTTCCATTTTTGCAGCTTGATGGTTTGGGCAGTGTTGAGCTGCCGCAGACCCTGTCGTTGGGCAGGCAGGGCTGCAGCCGTGCGTGCTCGTGGGTGAAGGGGTCACCAGGACTGTCCCCGGCCACCACATGTGCTCCCGCCGTCATTTGAAGAACTGTGTAAAGGCATGAAAGCTTTTGGGGACGAGCACAGCACATGCTCCCACCCTCCTGGGCGGTGAGTCGCTGCCGTGCCACACCACAGCCCCGGCTCCCACGGGGGCTGCGCTGTCCACCGGTGGGTTGGCAGTGGGGCCGCCAGGAGCAGCCTCGGTTGGCTGATGAGCACCCTAAATGCTTGTCCCCATGAAGGAGGTGGCACTGAGCCCTTCACTTTGCAGACGGTGCCACGCAGCAGGCACGTGCCTCACGGGGGTCCCACGGGGACTCACTCGTGTGCCTCCAGCCCAGAGTCAGACCAAACCCACAGCAGAGGCGAACGTAGACCATTCGTCCCTGTTTAGTGACATTTCAAGATACGTGATCTCAGAAAAAAATATGTTTGCAATCTGTCTTAATTATTTGAAGAACCTAAACGAGGTTCTCTGAAGTCCTAGACTAGCACCCTAACCACTAAACCATCCCACCCTTTCCTGTGTGATCCCAGGGAATTACTCAGTCTTGCTGTCCTTCCACTTGTTTGTTTATTTTAATTCTTAATGGAGGAACTAATTAGCAAATGCGGATATAATGCTAGGAGCTGCTGCATGCTCAGCTCTCGTCTCTGTGCCCCATCCCATAACGAGCTCTGCTGTGTCTGGGTATTGCCTTTGGTTCAGAGAGAGTTTAAGCGTTGGGGTTTGGTGGAAAAGAGCAGAGAAGCACAAGGGAGCAAGGAAAGAATTGCTATAAATGAGGCCAAACTACCCATTGCAATGAAATATCCCAGAATACGGTCTGCCCGCAGCTTGGGGGGGTTCTGGAGTGGGACGAGGGGACCTGCGAGCAGGTTCACCTTTGCAGCCCAAAAAAGCCATCGCAGCTTCTGCAGCGCCTGCGGTGCGTGCTTGGGATTCCAGCCCGGCCGAGTCTCCCCACCCTCTATCTCAGGCATTTATCTGGCATCACTCACCCTAGTGCCGAGGCGCCAGGGAGCGAGGGATGGGGTCAGGCCCCATTCCCTACGGACTGGTCGGACAGGTCCCAGGGAGCAAGTGGTGTCCCCAGGGAGGTGGTGGCGTGGGGATGGCGTGTCCCCAGGGCTCCCCGGGAGCCCCGAGATGGCCCCCCGCGCCGGGGAAAGCGGGGCTGCAGCGCTGGGGCTGCCGCGGTGCGCGCAGAGGGTCTGAGCAAGGGTATTCGGGGTTGCTCCGAGCACAAGGTCTGGGTTAGCAAGAGACAGGGGCAGTCACTGAAGAAACATCAGCAGAGGGTTTGTAGGCAGTGCAAGAGCTGCCCCGCTGTCGCCCACGCTCTCCTGCGCAGCCGGCTGCGCTCTCCCCACGCTGTTTCTGTGGCTGGTCGGAGCTTTCCCCGTAGAAAGACACAGATGTTGCTCCTTCCCCGAGGCTCCTCTCTGTACTGTGGTGCATCCCGGCCGCTGCAGAGGGTTTCCTGGTGTGGCCGTGGCAGCCCGGGCCGGGACACGCGTCCTGGCCGCAGCACGGTGCTGACCGGGCGGCAACGCATCTGCTTTGCCGGACACCCCAGCATTAGAAACTGAGGGCATCTTCCGAGCAAGGAAAAGTAAAAGCGTTTTGGCTGTGTCAGTGGGTGAGCGGTGCCTCTGCCCAGAGCCATCCCCCGGCGAGCCGGCGGCTCCGGCAGGGCAGGTCAACCGGCAGATCTCCATCGCTGCCGTCTGAGGCTCAGAGCGAAACCCTCCCGCGCGCTCTGCGGATTGGCAGCGAGCTCTATACGAAGAGAAGTATTTTTCTATGATTTTTCATGTCTAATCTTTGCTGAAGGGGCTTTTGCCCTTCAATAATCTAAATACGTTTTAACAAATTGAGAGCAACGTTACCACGGCTTACATAGGATCCGCCGCCGCTCGCAAAAGACACCGCATCTTTGTTCTCCCTCTTTAGATTATGTAGATCCAAGCCGCACAAATTCGGGCGCTTCTATAGGGAATAGAGGGAAAACCTCCCAAGCATGTTACTGTAAAATGGATTATACTGTTTAAACACATAAAGATCCCGTAGACTGGTTGCCAAAAACGTAATGGGAGTCTGTGCTGCTCTAAATGAATAAACCTGTGATGGGTAATGCTACAGGGCAGAGCGGCGGAGGGGGTGCGGGTCCGGGAGCGCTCACGGCCGCACGGGGCTGGGGGTGACATGGGATGAGAAGTTCGCCTCAGCACGGAGCAGCGCGGGTTTCCCGTTCCTTCGGCTGAAATCCCCGGGCTCTCCAGCCTCCCGTTTGGGTTCCTGCCTTCCCGCCGCCCGCGTGCTTTGTGCTGCGACACACACCGGTTCCGTACCCGCAGAGGCAGAGCTGCGCGGGGCCACCCGGGGCAGCACCCCACTCAACTGAAGTTTAAACTGTTGTCATTTCTCTAACGCAGATGTGAAAGGGCTCTGCTGCGGACTCAGAAAAAAATAATTTTGAATCAGGGAGGATGAAATAATCCGAATGACTGCACTAAACTGCCTTTTCGGATGAAGTTGCAAAGGGGGGAGTGAGAAGCGCAGTGTTCGGGGGGGACACGGGGCGCTGCTGTACCGGAGCGGCTCTTCCAGTGAGCAGCAACACCCACAGGCAGCAAATACACTTTGACACCCAAAAGCAGAATCCAAATCCGTTTTCATTCGTTTCCTGCAAAGGTTTGAACACTTGGGTGTTGCTCATTAGGAGGATGTTTTAACCATTGATATTTGCTGCTTTCCAGCGGGGTATTCCCGAGGCTGCTGCTCAGGCTGCTGCACCAGAGGCTCCCCGGACAGCGCGGCCCAAGCCGTGAAATGAAGCACAGCAGGGAAACGTGTGGGAGCTCACAACAAATTGTTCGTGAGCAGTTTCTGAAAAATTCACAAAATATTCTGAGCAAGCAGCACATCTGAGGCCGAGTCATTCCCAAACGGTAAAGCAGGGATATGCATTAGCTGGAATTATTCACTGCAAACCGCTCACTAATCCCCTTCCCAGCCCCGAAGGGGCACAGGGTGCTTTTGCAGAGGTCTGAGTAAATTTTGTTGTTGCATTGGTTGGCCGTTCCTATCAAGACACGATGTCCTGAGCAGGTACCGTCCGTAACCGAGGCGTATCTGCAGGTCTCGGGGAGGCTGAACCTTCCCGCCCCATCGGTCCGTCCCAAAGCTCCCCAGGAGACACCCGCAGTGACACACAGCGGGTACTTCGCTGGGTAAAATAGAGGCACAGAAAGAAAAATGCCATTAATATCACACGGCACCTTAATATTTAGTTCGTAACCTCATGTATTGATTTGCATGGGAAACACAGTGTTAAGTACGGAGCTTTGCATAGGCATGGGACCTCTCCTGATCGGCTTTCTCATGGGAATGGTTGGAGGCTGCCGGGTTGTGTCTCTGCTCCCTCTCTTCTTCCGAGGGTCCGAGATCCATTCCCCTATCGGGACTCCACAATCTGGAAAGGACAGAGATAAAAAACCCACAAGATTCTTTCCATCCTTCCATTTGAAAAGGCCTTCGAGCCGATGACGGCGTTTCCTAGAGAGGCTCTTTGACGCGGGGGTTTGGTTCAGGTTGTGCGCTCAAGATAAAGAAAATACCTGTATAATCCCCTCTAGGAAGAAAGGATAATTACAGACTGCGGGTTTGAAATATAGCTGATGGCACTGACCTCCTTCCCCAGACCATCAATAAATACCTCTCTGCTGAAACACCAGGAAATTGAAGCAGCTGAACTCCGCAGCACCTCCTCGGTGGAAAAGGGCTTTTAAAGCCATGGTAGGAGCAGTTGCCTCTGGCTCACACCCACATGCAGATACTTCTTTATATATGTATCTCGGCTTCTAATTTACATCAGAGACATTCAAACGAAGGTTAGATTAGTTCACTGAAAGCTCTTCCTGAAAGACAGCAGTAATCCCTCGCCTTCCCGGGGCACCTTTCATGGGGGCTACGCACAAACGCCCCCCAGGCAGAGCTGCTGCGGGGGGAACAGAACCGGGGGGGGAGAGATTTCGGGGCTGTCGTCACCGGACCTGCGGTATCCTGGAAGCAAATCCCAGCCGCTGCAGGGAGGAGCAGCCCGAATAGGTTTGGGCGGTGCAGGCGTCCCCTTTGCAGGGCAGCACGACACGGGCCTCCCGCCGGCGTTTTTGGGGCTGCCCTGGATGCGCAGCGATGCCCGACGTGGCCGAGCTGACCGACGCGTGGCCCCGGAAAGGGACCGAAGGGGGGCTGAGGGGCTTTTGGGGTGGCTGGAGACAGCACCGTGCCTGAAGATGAGAGATTGCTTTGTCCCAGGTAGTCTCCTAAAAGGATTAACTGATACCTCTTTAAAATGCGATCTACGCTGTAGTACACTCCCACTTTTGAAAGAGATGTTGCAACAACAGCTCCAATATCCAGGGATTCGGCGCTGCTGGGGAGGAGGATTTACCTGTAACGTATCTGAGGAGAGAAGAAAACAGACTTGTAAGGCGGGCAGCGATTTGCATGTTCCCTCTGGACTTGTTTTTCCCCTCGCAGCACCCGGGGCTCCAGCTGGAAAGGGAACTGAACAAATAACACCGCGAGAAGCAATTCAGTTTCCAAGTTACCACAAATTTTCCTGCTCACAAATCATTTTGCAAGCAGGTAGCACGTTTCTCAGATGGAAACGAGTCAGTCCATCTTTTTTCTTTTTGTAGGCGAGATCTCTTTTCCCTTAAAAGCCCCCAAAAGCAGACGGTGCGCAGTCCCCCCCCCCGAGCGTGGGCACCGCATCCCACCGCTCCCACGCGCGCTCCTGAGCCCGGGCTGCAGCTGCGCCTTTTGCGCTGAATATTTACGCGCAAAAGTGGCCGTTTCCAGGAATCGGAGCGGTATTTTCCACACACAAATGTTTGTGAGCGCGGATGGGGATGGGGAGAGGGAGTGAGACGGCGGCGCGAGGGGACGGAGCACCGTCAGCCCGGGTGATGACAGAGGCACAGGGCTGCACGTCATTCTGTGCCGAAACTCGTCAGGGAGAAGCAGGAAATTCTCCGAGGCTTTCTAGCTCCTGGGTAAAAGCCTTTGAAGAATGGGTTTCTTTTCCTCCTCCTTCTTCTTTGTACCTGGAACTTTAAAAAACAAGGGACCCACCTCTGCAAACCAGAACAAAAGTGTCAGAAACTTCATACTTTGTCTTGGGACGCTTTGAAGGCACTAAGCTCCTTAACTCCATCAGCTCCATTCACAACTGAGCACCACTTCATCTCTCCATCAACTCATCATCGGTTCAGGGGTGTTTCTTCTCTCTCTCCCTGCTGCCTGGTGTCCCCTGAAAAGCCCTCACGGAAACAGGGCTGTGGCATCCCATCGCCCCTGCAGCACGGCTGGAGGGATCAGGACCTGGTGTTCATGGGGATCACCATCCCACACCCGTCTGCCTCTCCAAGGAGCATCACCACATCCCGGGAGTGGGTGTTGGACCAACTCCCTCTGGCTACATTCACCACCCAGGGGCTTCTCACCTGGAGAAATCTTTCATCCAGGGATCTCTTGGCAAGTTTTAATCGGGCAGCGCAGCGTCCCTCCCAAGTAGATATTATTATCTCCATTTTGTTGATGGAGACAGTCAAGCCCAACCCGGGGAGATGACGTGCCCGGTGTCATAAAACAATTCCCTGGCAGAGCAGGGAGCCGGCTGCAGCCGTCCCGGCCCATGGCTCCCCGTGGCCCCCAGGACGTGGGGGGACAACTGCAGGCAGGCAGGGTGCTCTCCAGCTCAGGAGGGTCGAGGGACAAAGCCTTTGGTGTTCTTGGAAACCAGGACCTGTTTTGAAATCACTCTCTCTGAATCAGGGGGGGTCTTGTGCCACAGCAAACGGAGTTGTGTGAGTTTCATCATCTGACAGTTACACCCGAGGTATGTTCAAAGGACAAACTAGGTCCGTCTTGGCACAAAAGAGGTGCCTCTGATGGGAGATCACCAGTCTCGCGGGTTCAAAGGGAAGACGAAACTGTGGGTACCTTCTGCGTAGCACCAGGACAGGCGACTGGCACGGGAGTTTGTGTCACTCCGCATTGCCGCTCAACGCCCTCGCAAAATGTGTGATGTACTGCACATGGTACCCGCCCTGTGACAGTAAAGGCGGCAGTGAGATGCTGAGCCTCGTGGAAACGCTGCCTGTGACATTACAGAGATGAAATGAGGACAGTTTCCCTTCCCTCATTCAGGGAGACATCGTACACCTATTATTGACACGCGGCCGTTCTCCGCAGCTAACGTCAAAACACAACAGCGTCATGAGACGAGATGAGGCAGTGACAAATATTGCACAGCATTAAGAAGAAAGTCTGCAGTTATAAATGCAGAGGCCACATTTAATCAGCTTTCTATAGCTATTGCCCGAGTGTTAGGAAGTGCTGTGAAGCCCGGATCGCTTATAAAAGCATTCCCACAGACCCGAGTGCCTGCAACAGGTCATGCCCATATGCCTGATCTTTGGTAAATCATTTAACTTGTTCTGTGCCTCAATTTTCCCCTGCTGCCATAATGATCCAGCCCACACAGGCGCTGGGAGAGAGTTAATGACTTAAGTGGCCGGTGCTGTACCAGCCCTGGGCGGGGGATTAGCAACCTGCGAAGCTCTTTGAGGTCTATCAGCAGAACCTTATTTCAAAATCAGTTTTCCCTTTCAAATCGGATCCCTCCAACGCTCCTCCCCACCGGTCCCTCGTCCGGCAGCACCCCCAGGACTGGAGACTCACCAGGGCAAAACGCTTCACTGGGGTTTCAGTTTGTGAAATCCGCAGCCGAGCTCACCTCCGCGTGAGGAGCTGAGTGTCAACACCAGTCCGGGCCTTCTGCATTTGCTGGGTTAGAAGCAGCGGGATTAATCTGAACTGAGCAACCCTCCCGTGGGGAAAACACCTCTCAGGAGCGCCTGGCAGCTAAAGGAGAGAGCAAAAAATCTTTAGGGGGACAAAGCAAAGCAACCAAGCCTCAATGACTGAGGGGTTTCAGGGAGCAGACTAAGATGTATTTTTTTAGCTTTAGCTTTCCCCCATGTAGACACATCTACATTCTCTCCAGTAACTCACCCATCCAGGACCATGCCCGGTGCTTCGGTCCCTCTCCCGCCATCCCCAGGCAACACTAACCCACGTGGCAGCTCATTTTCTCAAAGCCCCCCAACACTTACAGCGTTTCTTCCTTAAACTAGCCAGCCAGCAGCACAGCACAGCTCTTCACCCTCTCGTTCCCCCGATTCAGCGGCGTCTTTGCCGTGAGGATCCTGATCAGAAGCCAACAGCGCCGGTGGTTCCGGCGGCAGCTTTCGGGAGCACCTCTCCCCAGCGCTGCCGCAGGCTCCCCAGCTCACCCTCCATTCCCCCGTCTATCACACGGCGTGCAGAGCTCACACAGGGACAATCAGGAAATAACAAGGAAGTAATAATAATAGCAGATAGCAAAGATGGGCATAAGGCAAAGAGACCTGACCCTCCCCAGGAGTTTTGTGAGCAGTTGCTAAAAGCCCAATATCCCCTTCTTCTCCTTTCTTGGGCTGAATCAACCCAAACACAGCTCTGCAGAAGGAAATCCAGCTTGTGTCCTGCCCTTTATAGCTTCCCGGGGTGGGGTGGGGGGACCCAGCTGAGCCCTGTCCCACTCATTGTGGGGCTGGAGGGAGGGGGCCAAGCACCTGGGCATGCCGGCGGTTTGGGCTCCGGCAGCTAACCCTTTCCTCGGCAGCCTGCGTGATGGGTTGGTCCATCACTGTATGAACGAGCATCTCTGGGGCGCGTTTCTGCTGAAAATCCTGTTCTCCGTGGTCAGGAGTGGGAGCTGAGCCCGCCCGAGCCACTGCCGTGGGGATGAGCCGGGCGAGAGTCGGCTCATCGAGGGAAAGGCGCTGCGCTGCCGCGGTGCCGAGGACACGGATCTCCTGTGGCCGAACGCAGGAAACCTCTGAAGGGGCGACCGGTGCGGTGACACCGATGTGACATTTCTATTCCCAGTTGCAAAGCTCCGCGTGGGGCTCAGGTCCGTGCTGTGCTCGGCCGCTCCTCCGCTCAGGCACGGCGCCGAGCGCCTCCCACTCGCCTCGTGGTGAAAACGCCGTCTCTGCTCCGGCGGTTCGTTTCTCTGCCCCGTAGCTCGGGGGAACCCTCGGCACGAGGCTGCGCGAAGCAGCGCGTAGCGTTTCCCGGCGGGGCAGGGCGCCTGCATGCACCCGTCTTTTGGTTCGGAAGGGTCCCGCGGCTCCCGCCGGCGGCGGGCGCAGGGGGTCGGCGTGCCGGTGCGCCGGGGCGTTGGGCTGTCGGCTGCGCGCCGTGCCGGCCCGCAACGGTCTCATGCTTCCTTCTCGTCTGCAGGCTGGCTCAGGTGCTCCGATCACCTGCTGCTTGCGGGAACAGGAAAGCAGCAACTGAAGATCGAGGGGGACTTTTGGTTTACTCAGATGACAAGAGACAATTTTGGTTCCCCAAAAGCCAAGGAAACAAAGCTGTCAGGCTTTAATGGTAGCTTGTCTCCCTCCTGCAGCATGTTTATGGGCAAACAAGCTGCAGATCAGACCAGGCAAACAGCAGCAGGTGAGGCCAAATACCAATAATTAATAATTAATGGCGAATGTGGCTATGTTTATTCTTGTTGTGTTGAGGCAACGCTGTCTAATGGATGAAGCACTGTTACAGGACTCAAGAGACCGGCTCAGTTTCCAGCAGCGCTCCCCCCTGCCTGACGCAGGGCCGCCCACCGGTCCTCTTTCTCCCCTCGCACTCCCCCCGCCCCGCGGCCGAGGGGGCAGCTCTCCGCCGCACGGCCGGCCCCGTCCCGTGCCCGCACGTGCCGAATGTGGCGCAGCTCTGGCCCCGGCGGAGCGATGCCAATATCCATGTTCTGAGACGGGTGCCCGGCGCCGGTGCCTGCACGGTTTGCTCGTGGCACGGAGCGGGGCTGACGCGCCTGCTCGGGGCATTAACCGCCCCCGCGGTGGGCTTCGCGTTACAGCTCTTCAGCGGATTTGTTTCCGACAGTAGGATCATTCCTAAAAACGCCAGTACGTGTTTCGAAAGTGTCGTGGTGTCTCCATGTCATCGCCCCGCTGTGCATCGGCATCCATCCGCGCCCTCCCACCGCCCTGTCCTGTCCCCTCCCCGCGCACTGCCGGGGGCTCTGTCAGACCCATCTCCCGCCCGGTTTTCCGTAGGCTCCGGTGCTAACTCACGCCGGTGCCAGCTGGGTTTGCCTCCCCCGCAGACGCCATGTTTCACGGACACGGGTGGAGAGGCACGATTCCCCTCGCTCCTGCATGGCTGCTCAGTCCCTCGTGCGTATGCAGGTCCCCAGCCACGCATGCGGCTCGAATGCACGCCACCGCATGGTTGCAGGCACGCGCAAATATATATAAGTGTATAAATTATGCAGAGCTCTTTGTGGCCAGACAGAGTGTGCGATACTACAAGCAACACCGGCTCTCCAGGGGTTTGGGGGTGGCCCTCGCTGCAGCAGAACCCACGTCCGCGGGGTACCCGGGCCTGCGGTGACACACGCCCCGGCAGCAATGCATGGATATTTGTAAAACACACTCTGACTTTTTATTTTAAGGGTGTCCCCTAGAGACAAATATAACCTGTTCTGGGAGCGCGGAAGAAAGCTTTGAAGTTGCTGCTTCCTGGAAATAGCTCTGGTTTCCTACGTCGCATGGTGATGTTCCCGTGTATGTTCTTCCCTGAACATCCTCAACCTGCTACAGCCGTGGCAAACGCCACCAGCGCCGGGGCTGACCCCAGCGGGGCACCAGTGCATGTTGCCCTTCAGTCCCCCCTTTGTCCAAGTTTCATGCTGAGAGGAAACTTAATATACCTTCGCTGCTTTCCATTCATCCTTTAGTCTTAAAACATTCGCCATTTTTATGTAACATGTGCTACTTTTTTATTGCCACGCTAACACGTTGTTGAGCTCTATTTACAATATGCTGATTGTAAGCACCCCGTAATAGGTCCAGTCTATGTACCCTCCCCAATTAATTTTCGGGTTTTCTTTTTCATTTTGGGCATGTGTATTTCCTTTATAAAACCTGCATCTCGCCCTGGTATTTGTTGCTGCGTTACTTGCAGGAACCACCTGAATGTGCATTGTGGAACAGTCATTACCGAGGAGCCACAAGGAGTGCCAGGGCCGAAACGATCTGGAGCGATGGCATTTGCAGTCCTCTTTGGATTCTTTCAAAACCGGTTTTGTTTCTTTTTTCCAGAGTTAAATTGGTTATTAATTTCAGAAC
Organism: Anarhynchus alexandrinus; assembly: GCA_008711295.1. Taxonomy (NCBI): domain Eukaryota; kingdom Metazoa; phylum Chordata; class Aves; order Charadriiformes; family Charadriidae; genus Anarhynchus; species Anarhynchus alexandrinus. Next base: position 250,996 of record VUYV01000198.1, on the reverse strand, counting down.
ATAAAAGCCAAAGAGATTTGGCAGAGGTTTCAGCCACAGTTTTAACCTATAAACCTTTATTGCGTCTAAGAACGTTTCTTAGGAATGACGTATGGGAAAACTGTGCCCACCTCACCCCGGGTGTGACGCCATGGGCCCGGTGCGATGCTGCGCTCACCATTGCCTGTCCAACCTCTTGTGTTAACTGACTTTTGCCCATTAAGTCAAAGGAAGTCTGTGCTGGATTAATTGGGTTTGATCTTCTCAAGCTTCCTTTAAGCCAGGGACGATGGAAATTCAGGGCTGCAGCTTGTCGTGGGGCTAATCCCAAAGCTGAAGTCAAAGAAACCCTTTCCCCGGGTTCCTGTGGGCGCACACTGGCAAACACGGCTCTGGGCCAGCCCAGCATCGCCCGGGATTTACGCGGGGTGTGGAGGTGGTGGCTCACCCCGTCGATCCCGCGCGGTGGGACGCAGCCGTGCGCCCGGGCAGAGCCGGGCTGCAGCCGCGATCCCGTCCCGAAGCCGGGAGAGGGCCGGCAGCCAGCGCTTCGCCCGGCCGCCCCACCTCCACGGAGTGCCCCGAGGAGGCAGGGACGGGAGGGGAGGGGAGGGGAGGGGGGCCACAGGTCCAGGCAGCGATGCTGCGGCCAGTCCTCAGCCTTCCGGGAGCCCAGCCCAGAACCTTGGGTTTAATTCCAGCAGAGCTGGCAGGCGTGGGAGAGCGGGCGAGAGCAGAGCCCAGGCTTCTTCCTTTGGTTTTTTTTTTCTTTTCCTTTATTTAGTTTAGTTTCATCACCTCACCTCTCTTCTTTTATTGAGGAAAATATGAAACTAACTGCGATATCCCAGCCAGCCATGCTGACGTCTGCGGACGGCAGTGCGCGGGTGCTGGGGGCCAGAGAGCTGCCCGGAGTCACCGCTCAGCGTCCCCGGCTCTGGGCTCCCTCAGCCACGGTCTCCTCTTCTCTCTCCCTTCCTTGTCTCCCAGTGCCCATCCCCTCGAAGGCCAACGGCACCACCATTTCCACCCTGTCAATGAACAAAGACGGCCTGATCGGAGGGGTGACGAATCCCAACGAGGTCTTCTGCTCCGTGCCTGGCCGCCTCTCTCTTCTCAGCTCCACCTCCAAGTACAAGGTGACCGTCGGGGAGGTGCAGAGAAGGCTCTCGCCCCCCGAGTGCCTCAACGCCTCTCTCCTCGGAGGAGTCCTCCGCAGGTAGGCTGCTCCGGAGGGCCCTGGGACAGCCCGAGGGCTGGGCTGCGCGTGGAAATACGGGGGGAAAGGCCAAAGCAAGCTGTGTGTTTGGCACCGGCTCTTCCCTCTCAGATTAACGAAGACAAGAAATTCTGGTGCGTGGGCATTGGGGAATAGCATTTTTGTTGCTTTTTTCTTCTATCCCTTCAAACCTAAAAGCTTAAACTTGGCTTAGTTGTAGTTATTTTAACATTAATTACATTATAATTTTTTTCCCCTCCTTGTTTTCTCTTCTCAGAGCAAAATCAAAAAACGGGGGTCGGTGTTTAAGGGAAAGGTTAGAGAAAATCGGACTAAATCTACCTGCAGGAAGGCGCAAAGCTGCCAATGTCACGCTGCTGACGTCCCTGGTGGAAGGTAAGAGTCCCTCTCCGCTCCCGCGGAGGATGGGAGTGCCGAAATGTCAACACCCTTCATTTGCAGCTTTCCACAAACGAGAACACTTAGAACAAAGTATGCAGCGGTCACCACCGACCGGGACTGGGAATATCCCCGTGTAGGTCTCCATGCTGGTTCAAGCACGTCTGTCTTCCGAAACTCCGGTGTTTCTGCTGGACCGGTCACAGCCCGCGGGGCAGAGGCTCCCACAGCTGAGCGGGGCTGCGAGTTCCCTTTCGGCCGTATCTAAATGTACCGTTCGCGCTGTGAACCCGTTCTAACAACGCTTAGTCAGGTGCACAGAAACCAAACACACACAAAAAAAGCTTGAATAACGCTGCCAAGAATTTAGCAGCTGTTCTGAAGCACCGTGCGCCCACTTAGGACATGACCCGGGTGCTGCCGACGGTGCTGCTCTCAGGCAGAGTGTCCACCTCTTCTGCGGAGGCTCCAGCACCACACGCGGGTCCGTGTCGTGTCTCCGGTAAGAAGGAGATGCCCCATATCTGCCCTCCTCCCCTGGGACAGCAGGGGACAAGCGAGACATCGAGGAGATGCCGCCCGGCTCTGAGGTGTTGCAGGTGGAGGAGAAGTTCGTGGTAGCATCCCTCGAGCGTGGCGGTAAGGGCTGAGCGTGGAAAACGTGCTGCGGGCAGCGCAGCCTGGGCAGGCGGCGTGCGACCGGCCCCGCCGCGCGAGCTGCCCCTGCGGAAAGCCGCCGGTTTGTTCGCTCCCCTCCTACTTTTTTTGCGCGATGGAAATGATGATGTCGCCACTGCATCTTGGGAGAAAAGGGCACGGGACGCAGACAAATGCAATGACAGCTCCGACTCCCTTCCAGCTTTGGAATCCATTGTGTTTGCGCCCGGCGTGTTGGAGGCAGCTGCCTGCAGTTTCTGAATAGAAAATCATCTCCATTGTTGCCAGCAAATTAAATGACCCGCTTCATTAGGCGGAGGTTGTTACTGAGGGCAGTTGGTTCGTGCTGAATGAAAGGCTGATTTCCATTAAAAGAAAAGAAAGAAAAGAATGAAAGAAAGAAAGGAAGGAAGAAAAGTACATTTTGATTTCAGGTGGCTGCTGATGTTTTGGTTCCTGCTTACCGGCTCATAGTAAATAAAAGAGTGGTGCCATGGGTGCTTGATGGATATCATTTCCTCCTGCACATAAGTGTTATGGTACCGGGGGACGTTTCACCCAGAGGAAGGTGCTATTGCATTGTCGTTACTCAGCGCCCAGAAACCGGCTCGGGCCCCTATGCCCCAGGCACCCTCTTTCTCGGACATTGGCTGTCTTGGCTTAATTTGTTTTCTCCCCTCTGCCTTCGCAGTGTCTGTCCATGTAAAAAAAAAATACTGAGCGTTTTTTTGAGTGCTAATGATAGACTTTTTCTTACACTGACCCACAGCCATCCATAGGGACGGGGGAGGATGGGTGCCAGGGGACCCAGGGAGCACTGCGAGGTTCCGCAGGTAGAAACGCGGCTTCCTTTGGGCACCCCGGCCACCAGCACCGAGCACTCGCCCTCTCCCGGGTGCCCGCTCCGTGGGAGCAGCTCCAGCACGGACCCCGGGGAGCAGCAGGGCTTTCCTTCAACTTCAGGAACACCCCTGAGCTCTCAGAAGGAGGTGTGCGTCCAGACAGGCTCCTGTGGCCCCTCCGCCTGCTGTGGCCTCCTGCCCCACGCTCCGCTCCGGCCTCTCCTCCCCCGGGCTCCGACACCGCTCGCAAAAGCCGGACACGTTCTCCCCTCCGCCGAAGCCTGTCCGAGCCACCATCCAAATCGCCCTTAAAGCCCTCGGCTGTGTGGCCACTCACACGCGCTCACGGAGGACAGAAATCCTGGCTCCAGCCTGGGCGCTCGCCGTGAGGTCACACAGCCCTTTTTCATTGCCACAATAACTGTTTTTCAGCAGCTATTACTTTCTTGCTTGTTTTTTAACACGCGGACAACTGCAATTCCAATTCTCTAGGTTTACCTTCTGTGCTCCTTCTTTGGAGGAGGAGATAAAGTGGAAAGTACTGTCGTTATAGGGGCAGCACAGGCACTTTCCCCATAACGTGCCTTCCCAGCCAGAGCTCCGGGAGCTGGGGAGGCTGTGATGGGATCTAGGTTAATGCTATTAGGATGGATGGTCTAATACGTATGAGCAGCAGGGGGGCAAGTCAAATTAGCTCTGCCTGCCCGGCCGGGATTTCGGGTGTTGGGCATGATCAATTGCCATCAGCTCTGATTATTTCCACGGGGACGCCTGGAGATGGATCAATCCCATCAATGGGTGGGCATTTCCACGGGGTGATGGATACGCTGCCTGTGTGTCCAGCCCGAGGGCCCCTGCTCACCGCAGGAGGATGTAACCCCCTTCCTTCCGCCCGGTTCTCACATCCCCCTCTTGCCCTGTGGTCGTGGGGTTAAGGTCGTTCTTTCACCCTCCAGCGCCTGTTTAAACCTCTGCTCAATTTGGAGACACCGAGCAGGAAATTTTGGAAGCGGGGAGAGAAAGATGCAGCAAGGGGAGCTCCCGAGTGAGAAACGCCTCTGCTGTTCTTCTTGGAGGAGCAGCCCAGAGTCGCACCTTGTCCCGCTCAAACTCCAGCACCATCTTGATGCATTTTTAAAAGCCAGCAAAGGAAGGACCCAGCTTCTGTTTAGAGTTGGCAATGGTTCATTTGGACCCACATGGACCAATTGTCTTACAGATGAGCACAAGAAACAGTGGTGTCTCTGCACCAAGAGCCAGAGGTGGAGAGAGCTCCTGGGTGGCAACTGAGAAAGGAAAGTGCTCCAGTCCCAGCAGAAATAAGGCACATCAGTGAGATGGCTGAAGCTGCTACAGAAAGCGCTTCTCTTTCACCTGGTGGAGCGGGGCCAGAGGAGGCCACAAAGATGCTGCGAGGGCTGGAGCCCCTCTGCTGGGAGGACAGGCTGGGAGAGTTGGGGGGGTTCAGCCTGGAGAAGAGAAGGCTCCGGGGAGACCTTAGAGCTCCTTCCAGTGCCTAAAGGGGCTCCAGGAGAGCTGGGGAGAGACTTCTTACAAGGGCATGGAGTGACAGGATGAGGGGTAATGGCTTCAAACTGGAAGAAGGTAGATTTAGATTAGATATCAGGAAGCAATGTTTCCCTGTGAGGGTGGTGAGCCCCTGGTGCAGGTTGCCCAGAGAAGCTGTGGCTGCCCCATCCCTGGAGATGTTCAAGGCCAGGTTGGACGGGGCTTGGAGCAACCTGGGCTGGTGGGAGGTGTCCCTGCCCAGGGCAGGGGGGTGGAACTCAGTGATCTTCAAGGTCCCTTCCAACCTAAACCATTCTATGATTCTATGATTCACGCGGGTGTTGACACAGTTTGTTAATCTGTCCTGCTCATAGGTGAAGCCGTTCACCTGGCTCGGGATTTTGGGTACGTGTGTGAGACAGAGTTCCCAGCCAAGGCGGCAGCAGAGTACCTGTGCCGACAGCACTCTGACCCCACAGAGCTCCACACCAGGAAAAACATGCTGCTGGCTACAAAGTGAGTACAGATGGCAACCAGCCACCGCTGCGTTAGGTACCTGCAGCCCGGAAGGGCAGCGTTAGCCCCGAAACCATCCCCTTCTGCGGGGGAAGAGATGGCCTCGGGCGCTGCACACGGATCTGAAAGGTGTGCAGCAAGGGGAACGGTCAGCATGGATGGACGGGCTCGCCCCGCGGTGGGAGAGGTTACCCCAACCCCAGGGAGCATTTTGGCTCGGCCACACGTGCCCCTTCGAAGCAGCAGCAGCTGCACCGGCTCCAACTCCGCACTCGTGGGCTTTCCCAGGGCTGGAGCCAAAAGCTCCCGGAGGGGAGAGAGCTGCTTGGGCAGGGAGGGGGAGAAGGGACCCCAAACCCACCTACGGCCCTGCGGCATTCCAACAGCGCTGTCGGTAACACAAACCTCTCTCTTTCAGGCAAATTTGTAAAGAGTTTGCAGACTTGATAGCCCAGGATCGCTCGCCGCTGGGGAACAGCCGCCCCTCGCTCATCCTAGAGCCCGGCGTCCAGAGCTGTTTGACTCATTTCAGCTTGATCACCCACGGCTTCGGGGGCCCGGCCATCTGCGCAGCGCTCACGGCCTTCCAGAACTACCTGGTGGAGTCCCTCAAGGGGCTGGATAAAATGTTCATGAACAGCACAGGGAACGGGCACACGGCCGGAGACTCCAAAGCGTCAGAAAAAGAAGTGAAGCATCGGAAATAACCGTGCCGTCTCCCTCCTCCTCCCCGGGGGGAGCTTGCCCCGGTCACGATAGATAGAACCGGGGGGAAAGATGATCCAGTGCACTGTTTTCGGAACTGCTACATTTGAATTTGGGGTGAAACTCGTAAAGCAAACAAAGAAAAGACAAAAAAGAAGATTTGAAGAATTTAAGAAGAAAACAACTCTAATGGACGTAGTGAAATTGAGAAAATAAGCCAGGTTAATGGCTTTTGGGTTTTACTTTTCTTTTTTTTTTTTTTTTTAAATTGTGGATGCAGGAAGCCAAGTCATGTGCAATTTTATTTTGTTTTTTAAAAACCCAGAGTGAAATCCTGACATGCTCCAGGAATTTGTTCCAACGGAAAAACTGAGAAGAAAGAACAAAAGCCTCCTCAAGGCAAGAACCGGAGGCACGCGCAGCAGCGGGCAGGGCGTTGGATCGCTGGCTCTGCCTGGATTTATCAGCTGGTTTTGACAGGCAAACACCCAGGAAACCTTCCCGTTTCCCCACCTACAGCCCAGTCCTAAAGCCAGGCCAAGAGGAAATTGCCGGCAGAACTGCTTTGGATTTAAAGCGGTTTCAGACTTCGTTTCCAGTTTTCAGACCGAGCCTCGAGGAGGGTTTTCCGCGGGGCTGAGGCGCCCGGAGCCGCACCACGGGGGGAGGAACCAACCGCACAGCCCACGGTTCCCAGGCAGGAGCCCACCGCGGAGCCGTCCCCACCGCGACGCTCACAGCTGGGGTTAAAGCAGGTTGAGTTAAACCCAGGACTAATTAAAACTCCACAAACTACAGATAACAGCACACAAGTTTCTAAAAGTAATAATAATTAATAAAGCACAAGGAGCAGAACTTGAACCAGGCCAAACTGAACTGTTCTAAATCTGTATATATTTATTTATGTGTAATTAAAATCTGAAAGTTTTAAAATGTCCAGTGCAAGTTATTTATATCAAATTGAGTTGGTTTTTTTTTTTGTTTTGCCTTTTGTTTGTTTGTTTGTTTTGGGGTTATTTTTTTTTTGGAAGATGAAAGTCCTTGGATTTTCTGCCATTAGAAATGGGAATGAAGTTTTGGATACACAAAACTGTAGCATGGACAAGATAGGCTGTGATGATAATGACTATAGAAGTTCTGCAGGATTTTGTACTTGCTGTTGTTTCTCTTAATGCTGCAATAGATGTACAACACCCACACCACGATGTCATTCTCATTATCTTAATAAACCTCTTTTTATTTGAAGAAAGCACCTCCATCGTCTTTGTGAGCAAAGATCCTTCCGCCTCTGTGGTTGTATCTTGAAATATTATACAGATTTAAGAAACAACATCCTCCAGTTTCACGGCTGACGTCCGACTGCTCTGCGCCGTCACAGACCGAGCGCTCACGGGATGAGGGGCGCTGGCGTTAGTGCCCCGATCTCGCGCGGTGTCGCAGCCCGGCCGGCGCCTCCGCTCACGCCGGCGCGGAACAGCGCAATGACGCGTTGGCGGGTGGCTCAGAACTACTCAGGACAGTCAAATCTAAACCTGTCTGTGAAGAGCTGCAGAAGGACCTCATGGTATCAAGACAACGAGTGATAAATTAGCAGATAAAATAACCCTACTAATCTATATGCAGCAAAGCGTTCTAAATTAGCTGCTCTGTTTGTGGCATTAGGGATAGGGCTCGGAAAACAGCCACCTCGTACTCACAGGAGGTTGGAGATACAAACAAGATGATGGGAACTCTTAGAAAAGGATTAACAAACCAGAACGCAGATTATACTGCACAACACACGTGCTTGCACGGTATTGCTCTGCCCAACCGGCAAAGCCGTGGCGAGAAGCAGCCAGGGAGACCTCAGGTGGGAACTGACTTCTGTGTGCGGAGGGACGAAGGGGTAGAGCTGCACCGCTCGTAAGGACATGAGCAGTATATGACAGAGGCGTGGAAAAGAATGGTATAAAAGAATACAAACAGGGACCGATGACACTAAAAGTGGAGGGAGGAGGCCGAACCAAAGAGTCAGGACGCAGGTTTAAGTGAACGATCAGCAGACAAGTGAAAAGCCGTGGCGTTTCATGGAAGCGGATGTGTAAATGGCAGTGGGAGAGGGGTGATTTCGGACAGCATGTTTGCAGTCTTCCCCACACATCCATTGCTCATCACAGCTCGAGACTGGGCAGAGGGACATGGGTCTGGGTCATTACAGCACTCATTATGTTGGACCTTTCTCAGGGTTGTACCCATCGGTTTTCTCTGGAGGCTGCAGAATAGGCTGATGATAATAGAGAAATAATGAAACAGTCCCAAAAAGCACCACAGGCTTCCGGAGGGAGCTCCCTTTTAGAAAAGTGTGAAAGAAAATACTTTATGTATGAATATAATTTGTGGGGATGGCCCAGAGTCAGAAACTTGCATCTAAATACTCCCTTCAAGATCTCAGGGATGCATTTAAATTAGGAATTGGATTGGAAACGTCCCTTGGTATGAAGTTTGTGAAAGCAAAGACCTAAATGACGGGCTCTGCAGGTCTGGTTTTGCTCTGGACCTTCCCAAAGGAAGAGCCAAGGAAGAAGGAGGAGTCAGGGAGCAGAATGGAAATACTACAGACACATTAGAGGCTTGTTTACACTTCAAAGCTATTTTGGCTAATGCAGGGTGTGAGCCGAAAGCACAGAAACTATTCCTATTTAAAGTTATTCCAAAATAGGAGTGCCCTGTTCTGCATCAGCATAATCCGTGTTTAAAATAGATTATGATAAAGGAGAATAAGATGCTTTTGTGCTACAGTACAGGTTTCCCTACATGGAGTTATTTAGGATAACTATCCTGAAATAATTCAATTTGTAGACATCCTCTGGTGCGCGGTATCAGAGAAGAGCAAACCACACTCTGACAGATGATGACGGTGTATGTGTGCACACTGTAATATACAGGCGTGAAATATAATTTCATAATGTAATCATATTATGAAAACCTGCGTTGGTTAGGGCACTCTTTGAATATCAAGGAATTCTTAGACGTAGCAGCGATGAGCAATACGAAGAATCAGGATATGCCTACAGTAATTACATGCCACGTCCGTCGGGTGGAAAAGTACCTCCCTCCTCATTTTCCTCTTTGGGTCACTGCAAGGCTTTTGAATGTTTTATGAGGAACAGTCTGGTGCCTGAAAGACCAGGAGGCCACAGATGCTCAAGACCGACGATGGACGTGTCATGTAGGATCAACTTTCTAAAAGCATTGAGACTTCCCAAAAGTTTGGGCACCTTCATTTCTGCAGGCGCAGAGATGCCCGTGAAGAGCACGGCTTGCAGAGGTTGTACCAGGCCAATTATTGTCTTCAGTGAGTGAGCACTGGAGTTCCCCTCCCGGCCCTCTGTCAAACAACGCCATCCCCTGATGTGTCCTTTGCTTTTCCATCCGAAGAGGAGAAAGAAAAAGGCATTTTACACAATTCATGGCTCAACCCTGGTATAAATTCCCACACTGATTACAAATATTATCGTGGGAAAATACGCGGGATTGTGACAAAGAGTAAAAATAGATTCAGACTCATGGTTTCTACGCTTGTTATAGAACACTCTGGAATTTCAATCCTAAAGGGGAATTGCAAAAAAAAAAAAAAATCTTTTTTGAATTAATTTTGAATGAATGACAAGCCCAGGGAAACCACACGACAATCCTCGACAAGCGAGAAAGAAAAAAGGACATTAACGAAAGCCCTTCGTTCCCTGACAGCCGCCTATCCCAAGGGTAAACCGGGGCTAACATTGACTCTGACTCTCTACTGTATCTTTAACGCAAAGGAGCAGAGGTTGTGTTGGCATTCTGCATGGCTTTGGATAGACTAAATAATTACCTTTAAGCAGGCTACCTTAAAAGTAACAGGGTAATGACAGCCCTCCCTACTAAAACAACACAATAAACAGACTTTGCTGACCTGTAGTTAATGCATTCTTTCATATATGAGAGAGTTCATTAAATGCCAAACTTTACATAGAGAATCTGAGGAGCCACACCATCGGTGAGCAAAGGAAGTTTTTCCTGTTAGTGCAACTGAATCCAAACACCAAAACCAAAACCATTTTCAAATCAGGCAGTAAAACAAATGTTATTTGCGAGGGTGACAACACGCTTGTGTCAGAGAGCACTGATTGAGCAGCCCGGACAGACAGCACAGCGGCATGCGGGCATACAGCTGTAGCCTGAATTCCCCTGACAGACTTTGGGAGAGACAGCGTAAACGCAGTCATTACACCGAATCTGAACATGCTGAGCCAGAAGGTATCATTTTGGTCTTCCTGCCTGACCTCCTTTATATTGCAAAGAATTCCCACTGCGGCCACCTGAGCATCACTGCATTTGCACCAGGATACCATAAATAGCAATAATAATTCCAGACATTGAATATACACCCAAGCTTTGACCCCGTCATCGCAGTGCTGAAGCATCCCAGTAACCTCTGAGGCAGGCTGGCAGCAAAAACGATGCCAGGGTTATTCTGGATGGCTCCTTTCTACGTTTTTATCCTGACACCTTCAGATGCTTCTCATTTGATGCTTTTCAGCAGAGAAAAGGCTAAAATTATACGCTGAAATTCAGAAGTATTTCCCATAAGGATAGTTTCATTTTAGTAGCAAAGGTTATAGCCAAAGAAGATTTGTTAAATGGAGACAACTCAGCTTTTTTGGGGTGTGAAATGAGTTCAGAGAAAGATCAAGCCATTGCTCCAAGTCAAGAAGTTCTGCAGCGTGGCAGGATGTGTCTGGATGCTGCAGACTTCTCACCTGATGATGGCTCTGTCTGTGCAGAAGCGCCTCAGGTTCCCCTCGAGTTTTTCCACTGTATAGAGCCTTAAACTGGCTAAAGAATCCCCAAGAGGCAGCGTTTTCTTGCAGTGACTGAATGACCTGCACTCAACAAAACACGATAATCAGTCCACCATCCTCCTCTGTCCACACCCAAAATTTCATGGCCTCCACGTTTCTATTTATTTTCTCACAGAACAGATAAGTTTCAGCTAATTCTGCAATGGTATCTGGGATTTATTTATTCTCAAGTGCACACTTTAAGTGGTAAATCACGATCTTTCCACACGCCACTCCAGGTCTTCCATAGTCAAACTTACCCGGTGTTACTGACCTGATCAAAGTGGATCCACGGAGGTTTCCATTTGAGCTTCAGAACATCGGTGGCTGAAATACTGCCCGCTTTTATTCTGGAGTTCATGAGAGCTTCATCGCACCTTGGAGACTTTATTGTTTCTGACAACTATGCGGAATTGTAAACTGAGGACTTACCTGTATTTCCTACATAGATTGTGTCATCCAGGGACGTTTCTTTTCCAACAGGTTTATTTCTCAACTTGCGGCAAATATTTTCAAAAAAGGAGCATTTCCCATGAAAGCATTTCATCCAATGCAATGCAATCGGCGTATCTGTTTCAGGAAGGTTATGTTTATGTTATAGTTGTACCACTCTGTGCAATCAGACATCAAATCTTTGTATTGTGCAAAAACATCTTACCCCAACGTTCCTATTTCAGTAGACAAGATTACAAAACAAATAGTTACCTACATCAAACAGAAAACAGATGCCGCATAGAGAGTGAAAGCGATTTGCAGAGGGAGACATAGGGATTTTGAGGAAAAGTTGGGATCCAAACCCAGATAATTCAAGTCTGGCACCATAACTACAAAAATCCAAAATTAGTTTCAACATTCTGCTTCAGCCAAAGATATAGATTATAAGTTTATTATTTTATTTCCAATGATAAAAAATTATCTCCTTTAAGAACCCCTGCTCTCCTTTGCTGTTGTTGGTTCATTGCAAAAACGAAGGCAGAGAAGTGTTCAGAGGAGGAAGGCGACACATCAAATGGTGCTGCAGGTGCTGCAGGCGCTGCTGAGGAGGAGCCGAGTGGAAAGGCCAGTTTGCTTAGTTCGGACAATGAAAACAGCCTTTCTACACCCTCTTTGTAATGTGCTGCTGCTTTGACTCTTAAATGGACCCTGGCACCACAGGGAATTGCTGCAGCCTGGGCCTCCCACTCCTGACCCATTTCCATTTCATTTCCTCTCCCCCAGCCCTGTCATGTGTCAGGAGCACATTATACCTTTTAGAGTTTCCTGCTAATTTGGTCATCACAGGGCGCCTCCAGGAGAAGCCAGTAATTACCACGCTAAATCAGACTGGTCTTCCAGCGCAGATAACTCTGACTCTGCCCCGTTCGGGGTCTCTTTGGGAGGAAGACAGGGTTTGGCACGTGTCTCTGGAGCCAAGACAGGAGCGAGCGCACCCGCAGCCCTGCGCGGGATGGGGAGTGCATCGCCGCCCGCCGTGGCACGGCCACGCGTGCACCAGGGGAAAAAAGAGGGTTTCAGGCAAACCGAGAAGCGTTCAGCTGTCCCTAGGAAAACGAGGAAGGGAAAAGAGGCAGGAAACCTCTCCACCCCATGGAGCATCTTCCACAGCATTTGGAAGAAAGATGGACAGATTAGAGAGTCTACACGACAGGTCTATCTGGGGAAGCCTGAAGACTTTGGTGAAAAGATAAAAATAAAGGAACTTTCCTCTTTTAAAGTATTCTTCAAAAAAGTGGTCATAGTGCCTTTGAATCTGCTGAGCTAAGGCGTAATTCAGCCAGAAAAACGTTCAGAGGAAGAATAGCTCTGTTCAGTTTGGGGCAAAGATTTTTTTTTCTATTAATGCCATGTGTTAATAAGCTTTTTCACAGCTTTTGAACATAAAGAACCTTTTGGTTTAGTTCTCCACAAATTTCGGAGCCAACGCGGAAACCAAAACCAAAACCGTATGGCTTTACAGCTCCTAAAAACATCAGCAGAGGTTAACCTCAAATCTTTAACCACCTTATGTAAACATCTGAGATGAAGGCAAGCTGACCTCTGGCAGTGTTCGCACAACCAGCCTTCCTGACGTTTCATCAAAGCACGGGCAATAAACACTAAGGTAAACACCGATACACAGCCCGAGGAATATCAGATGTACCGGACTGAAGCCCCAAGTGTGATGACTTGGACAGGTTTCGCATGTGCGTTGAGTGAATACTGTAAGAGAAATGAAATTAGAACCCAGTTTTAATTGTTTTCTTCTTGAAGGTGCCCACTCAGAGCTATGGGATTTTAAGGATGATTACAAAAAAATGAAAAGAGAAACAGGTTTGAACGTTATCAATTTAAATGAGAGAAAATAAGAAACAAGTAAACCCTGGAGATCCTTTTCTATCCTGTACTTGGCCTTGCCCAGTAAAAGAAGTTTCAGAGACTCAAGAAACTGCTGTTCCAAAAAAGAAAACCACAAAATGATCCGACAGCTTAGGAAATGTCTTCCCAATTCCCAGATGTCAGACTCTGGTTATGTACTTTAAAGTTTCCGATTCCCATATACTCCAACTGTAGACATTTTATCAGACAGACAAGTGCATTTTCTGCTCAACCCAGGACCATAATGACATCTTTCAGCCATGGCCTCAGCACACTACAAGTTTGTTGGGTATAAGCAAATGAGTGTGTTACAGTGTTCCACATTCCAAAACAGCCACTTCAGACTTTTCCTGATTTTTTTTTTCTTAAGCAAATTTTTTTGTGCTGTGGGATCACAGAAAGATCTTTGAAAATACCATCACAGGGTGCTGTAGCTTTTCCTGCCCTGTTGCTGATACAATACTGTGAGCATCCTCACTTCAAGGACATAGTAGTAAACATCAAGAACAATTTTGCAAGGGAGAATGGTATTATCTTTAAAAAAAATTTAAAAATGTACTTTAGCTTTACCTCCTCTGCTCATTAATGCTTGGACTAACTAGTAGAGGATGGATTCCAGCTATGCTTTGATTGCCTTGGCAAGTCACTAGCTATCTCAGCCTTCACTTGTGAAAACACGGATGATTATCTGTTTCACGGGACAACTGTCTGACACTTGTGACAAATAAAGTGTGCCTCTTCCAAGGGAAGAAACAATCTTGTACATCCTACCTGTCGCTGCTGGACAAGGCACTAAGGAGTTCTCCATAAGGCTGAGGTTGTGACCATCAGACCATCTGCACAGAGACGAAGAGGCCAAACGAGTTTGGAAGGAGGCGGCGGTGTGCACGCAAGATCACTGCCCTCTGCTGAATGCAAGAGGCTCGTGAGATGCACAGGGCTTCCCCACAGACCCACAGCTGCGGTCGCAGGGCAATGGCATCTCTTGCATTTCAAGTGCAACATTTAGCAAGAGGAGATCAAGCATCACTTAAGCCCACAGCCATTGTGGTGGTACTATCGCAGGACAGTCAATAATCCTAAAAATACCGACACAAAATGTGATGGAGCCTGCTCTGTCATCTGTAAATTAAAGGAGATGCACTATTTTCATGTTTGTGCATAAACACTAGAAATATTTGACGACGTTGAGGAAGCCACTACTAAGCAAAAGGTACTTTGCCCAAATCAAAATACACTTCACCAAGTCACCACTTCAGACAAGTGGGTTATTAGGTTGGCCCCAGTTCGTACAGTTGCCTTAGAGTTAATTTATAGACCCAAACTTATACTGCATTTGCTGCTATTCAGATCTATCCACATTTTAGTTTCACCTCTCTATAGATTTGATCAGCAGAATTTAATTTTTCACAAATCTTGCTGACCTTTAATGCTTTACTATATTACACAGGGAAAAAGAACAAACTGGCAGTTCCGAAACAGATCCTTTCAAACATCCTTTCCCCTCTCACCGTTCCGCAACAGCAAAGGGTCTTCTCTATTCCTTCCACAGCTGTCTTGAGTTAGGCTACATGAATAAGCTTATTGGATAACGACCTAATTGCACATTAGCACAGAAACAAAACGCTTAAACTGTCACTTTACATTTTCAAGACAACTAACTTATTTTTAACATAGTCCTCAGCAAGTCAGGAGTGCACAGAGGCTCAGACCAACAGAGTCAAGAACACGGAAAAAAGAGAAGCTGCATGCTTTAATTCCACCATTTCCATTTTGCTTTTTAAAATCTGTTAAAACAACTTGTCTGTTTAGTTTGATCAGCGCTCGAACGAAAATTTCCTGCCCTTAATTACTGTTGATGGCAGACTGATAACAGCACATGGAAACTCTGTATAAGATTAAACCTTTAAAGAAAAAGAATTAAAAATGGCTTGAAGGATAAATTTTTTATGAGTAGGATAAAATTATTCTTCTTTACAGACACAGTAAGTACAGTGCTTCACAGGTAGCGCAGTCAGAGGGTTTCCCTCCCTTAGACGCCAAGCTAGTTTACGTAAAAGGAATAGTCTGTCCCTGCTTCAGACTGGAAAATGGAACGAACCAAATCCTAAGCACTATGAACGTAATCCATGATGTCAGCCCTGGCATCGGCTAATACTTCTCGAAGGAACCTACTGTCAAAACCAGAGACAAGAGCAGATGAAAACGCCTCCGTGGGAGAGTTCAGCCTGACCCTTCCCCTCTGCTCCTACATCTTTACTCTGAAAAGCGACAGCTCCAGTTTGTCGCAGATTCCGCCACTGACTGTTTCATCATTTCACCATGAACTCAAAGACTGCCCTGAATACTGCATAAGATTGCTCCAAACATGCTTTATTTCTGTCTCTTTGATGATTCTGTCGCTGTGCAGTCTCTACATTGGCTCACCGATGTCTCCAAGCACACCTGCTGAGGGCCCTCAGGTTCACGCAGAAACAGCCGTCCCTGCCCGTGGCATTTCACCGGCCCGGGGCTGCAGCCTCTCCCGGCTGGTTTAACTGAACGGGTCGTGGATTTCTTGGACTGGAGAAGTCTTGGAGAAACGCGTAGGTGAAGCAGCTTGGGGCACTCTCCCCACCAGCGGTTCCACATAAAGGCTGAACACGGCAATGGGGGGGGTTAATTTCTACCTTTCAGCCATTTCAATTTTTAATTGTATGTCTGTGCTGGGCTGTCGCTTGCCATCGCACGCAGGGAGAATCTTCATCACTCCAGATGACTCCAAGCCATCTGGTCACTTTTGGGTCGGCAGAACTGCCTTGGTGACGTTGCAAACTTGTGCTAAGTACCCTTATGGCAGCCAGCCGCCCCGTACTGAGGACCCCTCTGTGCCAATGTTTCTGGGACGCATGAAGGTCTACAGGTGCAGATTTTCTTCCATGAAAAGGTGTAATTAAACACCAAGAAAAAGACCTACAAGCACTGCACCTACACTCGCATACTTCTTTCAGCACAGCACTCCCCACGTAACGTGGCCGCAGGCAGAGGCTCTGCTCCCGTGTAAACCAATCTTCGAGCAAACGCCGAGCGCTCCGAGAGATGAGCTGGTGCAATGATCTGTTACGGGCACAGCGCTCAGGAAGAGACTGTCTTTAAACAGGAAACCTAGCACCAGAAAAAGTGCCTTGTTAACTCTTTAGGCCCTGAGGCTTTGGTAGTAAAACATATGGTCAGAATTATGAGCCAAAGCAAAGCAGAGCAGCTCACTGGGGCTGCAGCGCCCTAGGAACACGCTGCCTTGGTTTACAACATTCATTTTTTTATGATACGAAGAACAACAAAAAACCAAAAACTTATTAGCAGAAAGCAGGACTTTCTTGCAGTGCTCAATTCCTTCAGAGATTTCTTACGAGAGAGAGGCCTGTCATGATAAATACAGATGCTTTTCAAATGGAAAGGTGAATTTTTTCCGAAAGGGATTCCTGGATTCTAGGCAAAATATGGTTTTCAAAAGCTTAAGAGCTAAACTTGAAGCAAGTAAGAAGTTTTCTTCTCCTTAAGTAATGCAAATGAGAAACTTTAAACACAGATTTTTTTTTAAACAGATTCCATATATTACTGTAAAAAAATTAAAATTTGAATGTTTCCGAATTTAAAGATCAGCACTGCAGACCTTTTAAAACAAGTCAAAGTTACACAGCAAAAGTATTAAACCTTTCCTTAAAAAGTGTAAATTCTTGGAAAGTCCTCAGAAGAATCTACTTCATTAGAGACTAGAGCCCAATCTCATCATAGGCCAATTCTTTTGTTCTTCTGCTTTGCACTCAAGGTCTGTATTTATTCATTCCTAGAGGTTGCTGCTCTGTTGGCTCCCGATGCAACCCCGTGTATCTCTCACTCAATGGGGGATTCAGACCCCGTCCCTGCCCTCGGGCAAAACATATGTTCCGCTCCAACCCGAATCCAACGAGGGCGTTTGCAAGGGAATAATTGTTTTATGTTTATTAATCACCTGCATGCAAATAGGCGCCAATAAAAACTCCAGGCACATTCTCTGCCAGACTCACATGATCCAATAGCACCACACCCCAGTTTTGGGGTCTGAAATAACGAATGCCTCCAACAAGGAGCCATTGCTACTTTGATATGCAGTGGCAAAAATATCACATCAGCTCAGCCACTCTGCAATGACGACTTTGAAAAGAGAGACAAGAAACCTGCAAAAACATTCAACATCAGTGGTAAAATAAATTAGAGATGCTGCATATTAAGCTAAACAAATACATTAATGCAACATGAAGGGGTGAGATTTCAGTGGCAGAACTACAACGCTCACGCTCTACTCACATTAAATGTGACCTGCCAAGAGGAAATAACCCGGCTGGAGCTTCCTTTCTTACAGCGTAAAAAAGTTTGAAAAGGTTTTTAAAAGATAAGGTAAATTTTAGCAAAATGTTTCAGAGGGTTATATGCCATTGGCCTTAAATAAAAGTCACTGCAGCCATGATTACAGCAAAACCAGCTGATAACTAAGCTCATTCTGGAAAATATTAAACTACAAAGCCTGATGGGACTTCAGTTAAAAAAACCAGATTTAAGTAAGGGCAGAGTTAAGAGACAGGATGAGTTAAAGCACTGGAGCTGCAAATTTCTTGTGACATTAAGCAAGTCTCAGTCTCTAATCCAGTTCCCACAAGTTCAATAAGATGGGAAAACTTGGTCTTTAATACTCACAACTTTTTTGGGAAGAGACTAACACTCTCAAACACACCACTGAGGCAAGACCAGAAAAGCTTCGACAAATAAAGAGTCAGTTAGGTCTGTCACTTACCTTTCCCAACTGAGAACTTAAGTGTTACATCGCACACGTAATACGGTCTGCGCACAATCTTGTACACATCCCTCCTTCTCTTTCCAAGATTCTTTTCCCAAGCTTAGTCAAACATAAAATAAGCACCCAAACGGAGCACTGTAAATGGTTAACTCGTTCAATGCAAATTCAAGTAGGGAAGCGGTCTCAATAAAAATTATTCTCCCAAGAATCACTTCTGGGCAGACTGCAAGTATCAGCCACGTGATAATTATCTGAGGCTGTTCTGTGAATGGAGTTTTTATACGGAGGCATCATCTGCAGCCTATAGACAGACCAGCGATTATCCTCACGGAAACAAAGCTCTAGCTGAGAGTATTTCAAAGATTTATGAAAAGTGCTGCAGTTTTACTTGTCATTGAACTTCATGTTCTCCTAAATATACAGAGACATCAACTAAGAAAAATCACACAATTGATACATCGGTTTGTATTTAAAATACTTAACGTAGTTACAAGCCTACTGTGCTAGCAGAACATTCCTTCCCAGGAACAGAACTATGGCCAGGTGAGTTAAAAATGGCACTAGCATTTTAAAAGCCATTCTCCTTGAAAATCTGTTCTTTCACCTTTCACTTGGATTAAACTGAAACAAAGTATACCAAAAGCAAATCAGGTCTTTAAAAACCTGATTATTATTGTTTTATAAAGCAAACAGTGGTGACATCTTTGGAAAAATAAAGTAGATGCTGTATGTTTAGCATGAAACATTTACCCAGTGTGTGTTGAGCTTTAATTATGTGAGTGGATGACAGCACATTTTCCTCTAGAAAATAGTACCAGTTTTCCCACATGTAAAAAAACTTATGGGGAGGAGGAAGAAAAAAATCTCAGAAGAGGAAAGAAGGATAAGTAACCTGAATGCGCACCCATTAACAGTAAATCACGTTTCACCTTCACTGTGGAACGATTTACTCAGGCACTCTCAGGAAGGATCAATGGAATAAAAAGATAAAACCGGCTATATAAATGTCAATCTTTATTCGATCTCCCAGTGCAGTACATGACTTGTGTGCTTCAAATGAATAGAAAAAACCAAAAGTGAACAAAAAAAGACGACTGCTGAAGAAAGACCTCAGGGGTTAGGGCACCGCTTTTGGAAGGGGGATATTGTCGACTTCATGGATGCCATCTTTGTCAATGAACCGGGCATTGAAAGAAGTCAGATTTAGGATGAAGCGTTTCTGAAGCTGTTCAACAAAAGACAAAAAGACAAAAGAGATGAGATTCATTCAAAGCTCAGATAAAAGAGGAGAGCATAATTTAAGGGATATGTGGTTGCACATCAAAATTTCCATTCTGGTTCTAGTGACCTGAAACATTAGGAACTAGAGTGGGTTTTTACTGCTCAGGAATCAATTAGCATGAGTTTGTTCTCTGTTTTAAGACTATCCATGTTAGACAAGACTAGAGATGCAAAACACACAAGCCTGTTAACGAGGAAGACATTCAAGCAGGAAGACGACTGGAGTGGGCTGCAACTCAGGGCACAAAGCGTATGTATCAAAAAGATACTTCAACCAAAACCTCTTCAGAGTACTTCTTCCTGATGTTTCCCCACATGTTTTTCCCCAGTTACATTCAATTCAGCCTCTTAGAGACAAGGGTAAAGAATATTTTCCGACAATAAAAGCCTTGGAGTCTGAAAGGTTATGTTTACGCTAAAATTGATCATGAACTTTAAGGTCAAATCGTTACCTCAGTTAGATATCACTTCACAAGCTGGAAGAGAAGTACACTTAGAAGTACACACCAGTTAAGCGTAATACAAGTGACAGAGGATGCTTGCGTTATGTTCAGAAGAAACATAAAAGGAAAAAGTCAAAGGCTGTATCGATATTATGCTAAGCATGGAAGAAGCAGAAGTAAAGAAAAGCAATTAAGCTTCAAGTTTACGTCCTGGAGGACACGAACCATGCTAAGACAATGCAAGTGCCCACAAATCCTTTTCCTCAGTAGCTATTTCACATCTGGTCAATGCGCATTTATTACCCCTTCTGGCAAAGGCAGCAAAAAAAAATGCAGCGAGAGGAACAGGAAAATATCAGTAAATGAATGCAAACAAACATTCCTTTCTCGAGATCATAAGGGCCTATTTTGGCAACTCACCTCCTCTAGACATTTTTTTAGGAGCTCCACAGCTTCCTCACGTGTGATACCTGAAAGAGAAAACATCCACAGATTGATTGAATTAGAGGCCATCTCTCTCAACAGAAACTTTATTAAATTTAAACAACTTTTCAGCTGAGCACCAAAAACTCTCCTTCCCAGCTCACAGAAAACACTTTCCAGATGTACTGAGGACGTCCTGCACCAAAGCGCTCACGCTGCAACAAGCCATTGAGAATCGATTTGTTACACTGAATGGGAAGCATGACGGAATTCTGCCTCCCATGGCCAGGGACTGGGCTTTGGAGAAGTCCAGCCGTCTCTCTCTCCTCGAGTTTATTACAGTTTTAAATCAGCTCCATCTGTCCGCAGCCGGCTGCAAGTCAGCGACAGTAGGCGGAGATTGGTTTTAGTGCTACGTTCCCTGCTGGGTATTAGTTTTAATAATGGGAAAGGCACGTGTGCGATGCCCCTGCTATTCTCACACATTAGGATAAAATCCAGCACTCTGTAGGGATGGCAAGCCGTGACAACGTATTGTAGCTCACCATTTTCCTCTTTTCGGGAGGAATGGTGAAAATGGAGCGGTATCATTTTCAAGAGACATGACTAGAAAACAACGAAGCTCTGCGGATCACACAAAACTTGTTTCTAGAGCTTGCTCCAGACCTACACCCACTGTTCAGGCACAAGTCCCATTAGAATAAAATTGTCAGTTTATAGCTACGTTTCTTGCAGGAGATAGGTGACAGGATTACTAAGCGAACATCTCTGCTATGAGATTAAACTCAGCTTTGCACACAGGAGTAGTTTTGTACCTAAAGCCAAAGACGTCAAATTAACAATATTCCGAGCTTTGTTCATTTCCTCATCTGTGAAGTGGGGATGGGGCCATGTTTATTCCTTGGCAGTGCAAGAACGGGATTATGATTCTGAAATTAAAACTTTAGACAGGTACAGACATGTACAAGAATTATGATCAAGAGCTACCATGTGCATAAAACTGTAAACCAATCCAACCAATCTTCATCACCACCACTTCAGAGTACTGAAGACAATCTTGCTCGGAATACCTTTTCACTTGTGTGTTTTTCATGTACCGCGCACAAAGCCAACCCAAGATACGGAGCAACAGGATCTGGGACTGCCCTCTGAAGATTGATACTCTGTACATGTACAATGTACACGTCATAGCCAACAGGCAAGCAAGTAGAAGATAAAGTTATCAAAATGTTATTTATTAAAAACAGACTACTAGCAGCTAATGGTCCAGGAAAGTCTAGTCATGTTTTGGAATAAATTGAAACTTCCTTCACTTACAGTCTGTTATGCTTCAAACAGGAAAACACTTTAAGGAGTGGACGAGTTTCACGTTACCATTTCAGCAAAACCAGAAGGCAATCTTTAAAGCTACATTTATTCTAACAAAAAGTCAAATTCAAATCTGTAGCATCACAGCAATTGCGCTGGACTGTCTGACTCAGCAAATGTCAATCTCTCAGTTTAAGCCTTTAATTTATTAATCAGTAACAGGAGAATTTTCTTCTCCATAGACTCCACTTACTTGGCTTGTAGTAGCGGTCAAGGATGCTGAGGGTAAGGAATGCACCATATCCATGTGCTGCAAAAGGAGCTTTAGCCAGAGCCGCAAGGTAATCCATGTAATAAAGGGCAGGACCTTCGTGGTCGTCATAGCCAGCCAGGAGGAGGTTCACATGGTAAGGGGTCTACAAACAGAAACCACGTTTTCATTAAAGCTGCCACACCCAAAGCTTTGAATCTTAATTCCCTGTGCCACCTACAGAATAGCAACACAGTTGGTTTCACAATTCTTTGCCATGAAATGCTACTAGCAACTGCATCAATACTGTCTGTGGGAGATTATGCATCTTGACCTAAAAAAGATTAGGTCTGTTGCTAATATGGAATGCAGAAGCAAATAAAACCGTAAAACTCTGATTCTCCTGAGAATTAGTGGGTTGGTGTTTTGGTTTTTTGGTTGTTTTTTTTTGTTTGTTTGTTTTTTGTTTTTTTTTTTTTTTAAAGCTTTCATGGCACATTCAAACTTAAAAAAACTTTAATTACGTTTTTGCACCAGATTCTTTCATCTCAACATATTGTGGATCTTTACTGTCAACATGTGAGCACAATGTGAACATTTTGCAGTTTTATAAGGACTTCTTTGTTAATTTAGCATGCTCTTTTCTCAGCCCCGCTACTGCTAACCATAGACCGTTTTAGCACATATGAAAGTTTGCAGACAGTTAATTGTTAGATTTTTATTGCACACACCAAGTTTAATCTTTAATATTAGGCTAATTTGACTAAGTGAATGAAGAAGATCTAAGGAACCGGTTTATTTCTATCCAAAACTAAGATACTGCAGCATCTGCAGCTTTTTTCTTTGGTTGGAAAGACCATGCAAGTGCATTAATGTACCCATGCCTTTTTACTGTGCTGTACTTGTCAGAATCGCAATTCCTTAGCCATTTCCTTCACGTTTTAGGCTTAGTGTGTTCCACCGTAATGAATAAAGCAGATGTCCCTATACATCTTCTTCCAAGATGTGTACTTTATAAGACCATGAAACATGCATTCGCTGTATTATTTTTAAATGTAGGCTCAGAAGAAAATGCGGGAATTTAATATATTTTTTAGAATTGCTTTTATATCCTTACAGTATTTTCACATTTATATAACATTTCTTATTAATCATACTAAGAGGATACCTCTTAAAATGCTGGGAAGTCTAGATCAACAAAGCAACAAAATGAGAAAAAAAAAATGATGATGCAACCAACAATAGGTTAGAACAAGCAAACACAATTTCGCCCTAAAGCCAAAACACTAACTTTATCAGAGGAAAAACTTCATTTTGATAATAAGCACAGTGAATTTGCACTCAAAAAATATCACAGGATTCTATATTTTTACTTCCACCAAAGAGTTAGAAAGAATAAAGCAGGCTACAGTTATATAGCAAACATCACTGTACATTGTGTGATTTAATCTTCAAAGCATTCAAGAATATTTGGAACCAAGTTACCATGCAGCTGTATTCGTTTAATTAGTCTGTATTTCATCATTTATTTATTCTGAAACATCACACAAGTTGATACTTAAGAGCCATGACACAAGATCACTCAAATTATTGTGTGACTTTGAATTACCAACATTGGCATATGCGAGATAGTCAACCATAAATAAATGGTGTTATACAGACTTAAACAAATCTGTAAGCTGTGTTTCAGTTGTAAGTTCTCCCGCTAATGGTGTACGAGACAACTTCTTAAAACTCAAACATAAAAAAACGTCCCCTGTGCCTTCCTATTATTCAATAAAGGCAGGATTTAAACACTAGAAAATATACATCATCTATTTATTACTGCCGTGATTACAAGTGAAATTTGCAGCCAGCACCTCTTGGTGCTGTCTTGGTGGGACCAACACTGCTATGCTGGGACTGGCATTCCTCGCACATCTCAGTCCTTCTGTACATTCCAAAGGCAGCCTTGGCGTTTGTAACCAAATCCATGCCAACAGTTCTAAACTCTTTAGAAGACTGGTGTAATTAAAGTGCTACCAAACGAGCGGACGACTAACACACCAGGACAGATTAATTTTTTTTCCCCCCAAACTTAACCTTGCTATTAGAGGCAATATTTCTCATCCCAAGTAGCTTTGCACTTTATGCTGTTTGATTTAAAATAACTACAGCAATTAAGAGATGTGTGAAATTCTTCAGACTTTACAGCTGAAGAGAACAGTTGTGATAAATACACTAAACCAACAAGATCAGCAGCGGGAGGCCGGGCGGTGACAAGCAGCGGTGTGACATCTGGCGGAAGCCACAGTCACAGCAAGGGGGGAAAGGTGGGCGCGAGGAAGCATCCTGCCAAGCGTGGACAAGGGGAGAGGAACTGACAGTCTGCCTTTGGACTCGGGCCAGACCCCGTCACCTATAATTAAACATAGCATCACAACAAGAAACTGAACTTTGTTGGGTTGGGAGGGGCAGGGGGTTATTTTTCCTATTCCCCCCACCAGGAAGCCTCAGCAGTATGTTAAGTGTACAAAACCCATCACTGTTTCAGCAGTGAATCAAGCGAGATGCTGCAGCAGGTAACGGTGGAAGAGGAACCACAGCACCGCTCACCTACGTGAAAGCCCGTTGGCTCCAACGCGGTTTCTAGGTTTGCCTCAATTGCAACACAGAAATGGAAATCAACAAAGACTCTTTTCAGATCCTACTCTGGAGTATAAACCCCATGTTTTAAAAAGAGAAATGAAACGGCCTTAAGTTCCAAGCCCAGAGTCATTACACTCGATGCTTTCCACCAGAAGAACAACTTCAAGGCACTGCCTTACAGGGGTTGTCCCTAAAATATCAGGAACTGGGCCTGCATGAGCCACAAGGTTCATAAACTAAATCAAACTAGATAACATAGGGAGGAATCCAGATGGTGACTAACAATGCAGAACAAGCTCTATTTTGGGCTGGGACACGACAACAGTATAATGCCTGAAAAACTACTGTTTCACTGTTTGCCACTCCCCTTCGCGTGCCTTCGAGCCCTCCGTAACAGAAACACCATCACACAGTAAATGGCAATACAGCTAAAAACCACCTTCCCCCCAGCAAACCTTTTACTTCTAAACTATTTGCCTGCTCCTAACAGGAGGTGGTGGCGTGTTTTACCTTTTCATTTTTTATTTTTATCACCCACATAATTAAATTAGTAGCCTCCAGGAATCCTATAAGCAATTTAGATAGGTACAGAAAACTTTTATTAACCCTTCTGGTATCCTGCAAAATATGATGAAAATGTAACAAAATTCACAGGAAAAAAAATTCTGATGGCAAGTTTTGTATTGTCAAGTTCCAAATCCCACAAACAATTCATTAACTGCTATGTTTAAAGAAAAAGAGTTCTCCCTGCAGTATAGAGATCACTGTAGTGTGACAGTAGTGTCAGAGTGCGCCGCTCGCTCCAGGGCATTGCCATCTGCAACAGCACAACACTTTGTCTCCGGTAAATAAACACATCTGCCTTTGCCAGTGTCCTCCCCACTGTGCTGCCCATCTGGAGCAGGTGAGCTGGAAGACAGGCGTGGGCGCAGGAAGGAGGGGAGACACAGGGAGGATCAGGCCTCAGGGGACACAGCACAGAGGAAGATGACAGTGCCACATCAATGCCACATCCTGCTGGCCAAGTTTACCAAAAAGCCCGTTAAACTACTCCTGTTAGTGGTACTTTAAATAGTATGCAAGAAATGGCTCCTTTGGCTTTAGTGGGCAGGACATTCGGCGTCAGCCTCACCTACACCATCTGTGCAGGTCAGACACCCTTGAGAGAAGCCACCAGCACCAGGCAGCCCAGTCACCTGGGCCGGGCACCAAGCAGCATTAGTCCTTCACACCAATCTCAAAAACTGCACACAGTTCCACAAAACACACACAGACCTTACAAATCACATCTGAGCAAAAGCCAAAGCAAGCAGCACCACTGCCAACCATCATCTGCCAACCGTGCTTAATCCGTGTACTTGGGTGAAGTCATTTAAACCACGAGTAGCATTTTGTGTATGAGACTGAGGCAGGACCCTGCACTGAGCTCTACTGACTCCCTTTAACTTTAGTCACTGGCAAACGTGCTACCTTCAGCCGTCATCCACATCAGACATGAGAACAGCGATCTTAGGTCGTTCCTGCAGATGAGTTCTTGAAGAAGGGTCTGGGCCTTGCTCAACACATGTATAATTCTCAACAATACAGCTCTAATGTTAATACTGGCCTTTATTTGCTGCTGTAAAACATCATTTCAGGCCTGTGCAGCATACTGTTAGAATAGCAACATAATTTACCCCGTGCCCTATCCCTGATAGAGTTGTTCAATTTCATTCTCACCATTCTATTTCTTCTTGTTTTCTTTCACATCGCACATTGAGAAGAATGCTAATTAAATGCTTCCTAACCTTGGATCTTTAAAAGTCTGTTTGTCCCTTCATGACATCTTTTCATACTTTGAAAAAATTACCATGAGTAAAATCAGTAATTGCAGTTTAGTAACTTGAAAATACAGCTCCAACTTGGATTTGATATTTACTGAAAGCCTCATGTTGCTGTTTACAAAAGGGACTTGTTTTGCTAAGTACATCAAACAGCTTCGCTCTATTAAATCATTTTCCAAGAAGATTAAATGGATTCAGTGCATTTGCATGAAAACTGACAACCTTATCTCGATGTTAAAGAGGCTTAATTCACTTAGCTGTCTGCAGTGTTTGTGACAAAATGTCTATTGGGCCCAAGGCTGGAATTTTAAGCCTATAATTGTATCAGTTATTGATAAGCAATGTGGTAAGTTTTTTAATAAGCAAATCAAGTTATATTTTAATAAAACGTCCTTTCAGCAAAGTGAATTCATCACTAAAGAGAGAAGTCGCCACCTTTTTCATCAGACTCCATTACTTGAAAATGGAAATTTCCCCCTGTAAGCCTTTGCCAAAATCTTTCAGCTGTTACTCACTCGACTCCGAAGATAGTCAGCTAGGTTTCGTCGTGTGAAGTTTGCCGCTGCAGTAGGAGACAATTCATAACCTGGAGAAGAAATGTGTGTATTCAATAACAGTGCAAATCCATATTCACATTTCACTTCCTGACTTTCCATTCCTATTTTGAAATAACAGGATATTCTTTCATGACAAAGTGTCCTTTGTCTAATTCCAGTTTATTCTGAAAGCCACAAGCATAAAAAAGGCCCTCAAAATCCGGGTAGCTCATATCTGTATACCATTAAAATACATAGCTTCAAAAAATTACAATACCACGGGCATGTGGCTTGAATTTTTCAGTCCAGTATATCTGGAAAACTGATAATATGTCCATGCATGACAACTGTTAAGAGAAATATTTTACTAACAAATCTATTACTATGTCATTTATATTACAAATAGGTTAGCTGGGCTTTGGATAAACCTCTTGGTTTATGCTATGTAATCCAATCTCTATTTCTTTATCCTGCCTTCACCACTACCTTTGCTTGACACCAAAAATGCAGAAACCGTTAAAGCTAGAGAAGCTCTGAGAACTTTCCACCAACATTCAACTGTTAACTATACCTTTCGTCAACTGCTTCCAAACCCTCAGTGAGTAATTGTTCTCCTTCACTCACCATTCCTCATTTTGTAGAGCTGAACGTTTTTCTGGATGTATTCTGCAAACTGTACAGTGTCTCCAGCCTCCCCAACACACAGGAGTAAGATCTTTTCACTCATCTTAAACATTTTGTCATGGTCTAGGCAAAGAAAAATAACATTAAGAGCCATGGTCACGAGAAAGAATAAATCATTTTGCCGATGTCATAATACATCATGATTTCTATCAGAAGCAAGAAAGTAAAAGACTTGGATAACTACATTACGACCTGGAGCACTACCAAAAAAGTCTTCACCAGCAAACCCTAACATTCAGCTCCTCACAGCTGGTGGCACAATACACAAGACTTGTTAAACACATCACCAAGAGAAACAAAGCTGAAATGCACAAAGTGCTTCCTTCAGGAAGGGAGACCTTTCAGAAATACATGGTCTTTCTGACATAGAGATGAAAAATTCACACAGAATATTGTCTTCAGACAAACTTCAACATTATGTGTGGTGCCTCCTTAGTTCAGGAATAAGAATTTTACTCACTGACCATTCTACTTTATCTAAATATACTACATCAGAAGCAAATCTTTTAGTATAAAGCTGAAATATCAACACATTGAGCAAAAGCAGTCCTAGGAAATCCAGAAACAAATTCCACATCAACCGATCCCCCTCTTCCTGATATCCACAACTGTCTCAAAAATCATCAATCTAAGCAAGTGAGACTTTTTCAGAAACAGGTTTTTGCTTGTCTTTTTTTTTTTTGTAAAAAAAGCGAACATTTAATTATTGATTAGAAATTATGAAGCAGCCCACTGATATACACGGAAAGTAAGGAACAGTAAGCTACACTTTTATTCATAATTGCAGTTTTAAAAACTTGTCTGTGTATATTTCAGGGAACCCAGCTTGTCATGATGACAACACTGAAGACAATTCTGTGCTCAGCCTAACACTGCAGTCTCATCTAATGGGAGCAGGCTGCCACGCCGAAACCCGAGACAGAAAAATTCAAGTAGCTGTTGGTGTGAAAGGAACACCACTTCTCTACACTGAAGGTAGATCTATGGAACAACACTAAATCTCCACCTCTGAACTTCACTTTCAGTTTACTAAATGCTGCTGAACAATCTCTGCTGCAAGATAGGTATGAGGTGTCACAATCCCCTAATATGATTTCAAGAGTTATTAAAAGTTCCCAACAGCTCCCCAGAAGCTGCAAGTCTTGAGAGCTGAGGAAAGGCCACAGACACCGATCAGCCCTTGCAATCGATTTACAAACTAAAGCAAGTATTAGTAAATGCCAATATTCGAAACAAATACCTGAAATTTGATCCCCCCCGAAGTAAAATATATCCTATGTCCTAAGTATATTTTCCTTAAAGTTTATCAATAAACCTATTTGGAAACAACAATAACTTACAAAACATTGTTTAAAGTGATTATATTTGCATTTTGTATCTCCAACACCTGTCACAGCCACCTTTCTAACACTACTCCAACTGACTTCTACAGACCTGAAGTGAAATATTTTAAGTAAAAGTACTGCTAGTTATAACATTCATAATTTTATGGGATGTTTGTCAATACTGCAATCTATAACTTTGTTTTGAAAAGAGCTTCTGAACCAAAGTATTTTGACTAAAAAGATCACTACACCTAGCAAACAAGCTTCAGTCTAGGTTATTGCGACAGCAGGCAGAAAAATTCATTTCAAAAGATTTCAAAGGCTTGACAATTCCCCACATATTTTACCACATGAGGAAACTGAAAACATATTACAGTTTGGCTCATATGGCCTGTGAAATGAATGCCACTGATGCTTTTACTTCCAATATTCCCTTTTTTCCATTAATTACATTTATCAGTGAATTAGACATAACCAAGCATTTATCCTCACCCGCTGTTATCCCTGTGCAGTTTTTTTAACATATCTATAGTGCAGTACAGAGCAAGGTTTGGGTTAACAAGTGAAGGGTTACCTGAGCCAGTAAGTTAACACGACAACCCAACACAGTGCAGTCATACTGGCTCAGGCTTGGAAACTTTGATCAAATGGCCTTTAAGACCTAGGCTCACTCTGAGTGACAGAGACCAGCCAGCAGCCCCAAAAGTGAATTACAGAATGGTTTGGATTGGAAGGGACCTTGAAGATCACTGAGTTCCAACTCCCCTGCCCTGGGCAGGGCCACCTCCCACCAGCCCAGGTTGCTCCAAGCCCCGTCCAACCTGGCCTTGAACACCTCCAGGGATGGGGCAGCCACAGCTGCTCTGGGCAACCTGCACCAGGGGCTCACCACCCTCACAGGAGAGAATTTCTTCCTGATATCCAATCTAAATCTACCTTCTTCCAGTTTGAAGCCATTACCCCTCATCCTGTCACTACATGCCCTTGTAAAAAGTCCCTCTCCAGCTTTCTTGTAGGTCGCTTCAGATACTGGAAGGGGCTCTAAGGTCTCCCCGGAGCCTTCTCTTCTCCAGGCTGAACCCCCCCAACTCTCCCAGCCTGTCCTCCCAGCAGAGGGGCGCCAGCCCTCGCAGCATCTTTGTGGCCTCCTCTGGACCCGCTCCACCAGGTCCATGTCCTTCTTGTGCCGAAGACTCCAGAGCTGGACGCAGTACTCCGGTTGGGGTCTCACCAGAGCGGTGTAGAGGGGCAGAATCCCCTCCTCGCCCCGCTGGCCGCGTCTCCTCTGATGCAGCCCGGCGTGCGTTGACCTTCTGGGCTGCGAGCACATACTGCCGGGTCGTGTTGAACTTCTCATCAACCAACACCCCCACGTCCTTCTCCTCTCAGGGCTGCTCTCCACCCATTCGATCCATGAATAAAACTTAAACCGAAACACTCAGCAGCCGTCACCGTCACCCCCACCGGCCTATTCTAACAGCCCTTCCTCAGCCGCAGGCAGCGCCAGAGGCCCCGACCTGCCTGACCACGCACAGGGAGCTCACCCCCGCTCGCCTGCTCATGACCGGAGCCCGGGGACACCCTGCCCCCCCAGGGCGGGCCCGGCTCGGCCGGGGCTCCCCGCCGGGCCTGCCCCGAGGAGGGCAGAGCTAACCCCCACCCCCCTCCCCGGAGCAGCGGCGGGGCTGCTCGCTCCGCGCGGGCCCGGCCCCTCACCGTGCTTCATCTGGACGATGCTGGAGGCCGCCACCGTGTCGGCCGCCACCAGGATGTAGTCGGGGCCCTGAATGCCGATGAGGTACTCCATGGCCGCCCGCGCGCCGCCGTCCCCGCAGGCCGCGCCGTNCCGCGGTTATACCCGCCCCCTTCCCCGGTCACGGCGGTGGCACTAACGAGCCCGCGGGCGGCACCGGGAAGGGGCGCGGGGGCGGCCTGAGGCGCTGGCTCCTCTGGCGGTGTCCCGCCGGCCCCTCGCGGAGCCCCAGGCCGCAGGCATCGGTCCGTCGGGACGGAGCTCGGGGGAAGGGGGGTGGTGGTGAGCGGCCGGGGCGCTCCCGCGGCGCTCTGCCCTCGGCCGGCACAGCGGCGCGGTGGGTGGGGGTCAGGGGGGGGCTCGTACACTCGAGGTGATGGGGGATTCCTGCACTCCCGGGGTTCCTGTCAGGCAGGTGTCGTGGGGGTTTGATTTGGGACAAAAATCCTGTCAGTCCGCGTCTCTGGCGCCATTCCCGGCCCAAACGCACGGTGTTCGCTATGGTTCCACGGCGGAGTCTCGATGTGGAGAATGCAGTCATGGTATATGTCATATATAGTCGTGGCGCGTCCTGTTTTTGCCCCACGCTCTGTGGAATAAAACCGAACTGGCCTCAGAGCGAGTGGCTGGCTGCTTGCTGCCGGCGGTCTGCGGAGCTCCGAGAGGAAAGAAGAACACTCAAACCCTGCTTGTATGGCAACTGTTCCTTAGGCACAAATTCTTGTGGAAATACATGACCGGCGCTCCTGCAGCCTCTGATCTGTGCAGTCAAAGGGAACTGAACTGTGAAGGGACAGTGAAATCCTTCCAGGAGCGATGGAGTGATTTATTTGCTGCCCATCTTTCTGTGTCAGAAATCGCCGGCAGTGCCAGCTGTGTGTGGAGCCGAGCCCCGAGCTGCCGTGAGGGGCTCCCTGTGGCTCCTGCCACGGTCTGTGGCGACAGCGTGCAGGTCCGCAGCCAGTGACTACGAATGAGCCCATCCAGTCCGGAGTCCCTCCTGCCACCCCGAACACCACCCCAAGCAGAGTCCTGCACAGTCGAAGGGACGAGCCCTAGCTTGACTCGCCTATTGAGCCAATAAAGGGTTGGGTTTTTTTGTCCATGCCAGCCACCAAGGGAAAACTCACGAGCCCCAGATGTGCCTGTGGATTTTTCTATCAATTGGTGGCTTCAGAGCTCCTCCATGAGCTCAGGTAGAGAGCTTGGGTGGTATCTGTGTTTCCTCACTTGGCTCGACATGGGGTCTGACAGCCGCTGATCAGCAAATGCTGGTCTCTGTTATTCCCTTCTGCCCCCCTCCCCCCAATCTATTTAAGTTTCTCAGGGCAAAAAATGTCTTCTCTTAGGTGGCTGTGCAGCACCCAGAAGCTTCCAGGTGTGGCTGTAATGTAGATAATTAATAACAAGAGAAACAAAACAAATACTCTAATTGCCTGGACATTGTCTAACTGCAGGCGCCGTCCTGACGAGCAGAGTAACTCCAACTGGCACTTGGTTTATTGATTAGACCCTGCCCCTGCCTGAGCCCCATCTAACACGCGCACTCAGTGCGGCTCCACAAAGACCCAACCCCCCGCTAATGAAAGGGGCCACCGAAGCATTAAACCCCCCCCCGGCAGTCGGCGTAAAGGAGACAGCCCCGGGCAACAAAACTCTGGATGCTCCAGCACATGGCAAGCACCCAGCTGTACCTATACCAAGAGAGTCACTCTGTAATTATAAGAACTGGGCATAACCTTTGTGTGGTTTAAAAAATACTAAACATGCCAAAAAGCAACAGCAAATTGTCTTCAGGAAACAGTATAAATGAGCGTAAGCAGCAAATTCACCATTTTGACTGTTTTCCAATCGCCTGTAGCTACACTTGTTAAATTGAGTGCTGTGTGCATAAATCAAAACAGGATGTTTTCTTTTACCTAACAATGGCCAAGCTCTGTGCCAGTGCTTAAGTATTTTCTATGTGGATCCAATCTGAAGTTTTAAACATATTTTTCCCTATAGGTCTCCATAGGTATTGCACACGTGCGTACAGCCAGGCAGCCTACCTTAGCAGTTATTTTTTGAGACCTTTTTAAGAGAAGGTTAACGAAAAATCAACAACTGCCATCCTTGTTGATTTTTATTGGGCCCTAGGGTACAATTAAATGTTAAGGTTGTTATTGAATTTTCTTGACAGATTGAATTTCCCTGTTTAGGAAGCACGCGTGCATCCAGTACACACCTACCTCTCTCCTGGGGTGAAGGCTCTTCTGACATTGTTACATCGGTGTAAGAAGGACAGCAGGACATCTCTGCCTGGCAGAAATTGGGGAATATTTTCCATTAAAGGCTGCAGTGTGTCTTAAAATTGAATGTGCCTTTGCTTTTTTTATTTTCAAGACAAATGTTGCAGTTATGCATATTTACACATGTGTGTGCTACACAACCATGGTGGGGGTTATTCCAAGAGCAAAAGGTGTGAATAGCACAGGGATGCTAAGCAGCCTCCGTAAAACTCTCGTATGTACTGAGATACCTGATACACTATCTACAGTTTCTGCTACTGGGATCCTGTACCTAATATATGGGGATATTCAAAGACTGTGGTCTTCAGAGTGTCTTTTCTCAGTAGGTTCAGGTAAGTTATGGAGCTGAAGCATCCCCGTACAAAGCAGGAACGGGAGCACAGAGAGGGAGAGGCTGTGGCAGAGGGGAGCTCACCCTCCCATCCTCCCATCACAGCTTCTAGCTCTAGCTGGAAGTGCGATATCTTCTTAAGAAGGAAGGTTGATCCTGTAAGGAACCCTGAAATTGGAGGAAAAAAAAAAAAAGAAGGAAAAAAGAGATCACCCACAAAGGAGGAAGCAGCTTGAATTTATTGTGTAACTCGCCGTAACTCCCTGGACTGATCTACACCAACAAATGGGTGTAAAGATACCTGTGACGGCAGGAACTTGGCAAGGACAGACTGGTCAAGAAAGGGAATAATGGGAGGGCTGAGAACTAGATGGAAAAGCTGTCAAGGATGAATAGCTGTTGTGTTTTCTACACAGAGGCAGACAGGTAGTTAGTCATGTGGGAAAAGCGATAAAACAATAACAGTAAAAAGAGTCCTCAGTGCAGCCCAGGGAGTCAGCTCTGCACCGAACAGAAACCCGCCGAGCCCTGGTGCAGCCACTGGAGCTGCTGGGGCTGACGCCAGCGCTGGGTCTGGCCCGGGCAGTAATTGCCCATCTCCAGCGACACGGGCTGACCAGTTCTTCCCAATTTAAGGTTATATTAACTGAGGAAAACGTCACATTCTCTTTACAAGGTGCTGATTGCTCCGGCAGAGAGCCCAGAGCTGAGCAGAAAATTCAGACAAGTCGTTGCATCAACAGTTGGAAAACAAGTGTGCGTGAAGACATACGCTGGCTTTGCAAACCTTTCCACATTTCTTTTTCTTCCCTGCTCTTTTTTTACCCCTTCGCACATTGTCCGTGAGATATTGGAGCTGTTGTTCTTACCTGGGCACAGCCAACCTTTACCCGATGAGCCTGCGTGCTGCCGGGCCAGCCAGACGCCGGCTGCCAGCTACCCCAAGTGCCATTGCTCTGCGACAGTGTGCGGGTCCCGTGTCGATGCTCAGCGGACTCACCACACTCCTGACATTTGTAAACAGCAGTGCCCTGTACGGAGGCTCCCCGCAGGGTCTGCCCCAGGTCTGCGTACAGCCGGGGGCACGGGGACCGTGCGCATTCCCACGCGGTGCAGATCCGGCTCTGCCATAGACAGAGGATCTGCTGCGCAGGGAAGTTGTGACGCATTTGCGGTCACTCGGCCAGGAACAAGCACTCTGCTTGCTGGACTCCCAGGCCGGTGGCTAATTGCCCGGCGGCCACCATCCCTCCCTCTTCCACCTGTTATAACAGCAGAGCGTGTTTTAGAGGGGACACAGTGCCCGAAGTGGGGCAGAGGAAAGGGAAAACCCTGCAGGTTCAACCTCTGTCTCTGATTTGGTGACCCCAAATTCTGGAGTGACGTGGAGCCCTCCTGTGTGCACTGCTGCTGCCCTGTGTGAAGCCAAAGCCGGGCAGCGCTGGCCCGAAGCGTCTGGGCTCAGCTTTCTGCCCCGGCCGTGGCTCACAAGGCGGCCCAGCAGGCGCGGGGCTGTGGTGTGATGCACGACTGCGGTATGGGAGGTATTTTTCATCCTAGGGATTGTTCGACTGGTGTTTGCGCTGGCTTTTGCCCTTTGCTATCATCTGTCTCAATATGGTATGAGTAAAGATGGTGTTACGGTTACTGTAACGCCTGGACGAGGTTTCCTGCTAGGAGCGCGCTGCTTTCCAGAGAAGAAAAGGATCCTCGTGTTCCTGCTGTTTCAGGTGCAGGAAATGAAGGCGCAGAGAGGAGAAGTGATTTAGTGGAGATCACAGGGCGGGTTAGCAGCCTGGATAGGAATAGAAATGTCTTGATTCACTGAGCTCCTCTCTAGCTGCTGAAGCGTGCCATTCGGATCGCACAACCCCGGAATGAACCCTGCGAGGCTTACATGGAGCTTTGCTCTTAATCTCTCCGTCTGGGCTCCACAGAGCTCCTCAAGCTGACTTTCTGTGGGCCTAAACGTGGTCGATTTAAACAGATTCTCCTTAGTGATGGGCAAAGACAAACCTTGCGTTGCTCCTCCTGTGCCCAGGCTGGTGGGCAGTCCCTGGTGCCAGCCTGTTTCTGGCTCTGTCCTCCCTCCAAGATGCCTCCGGGTCCCCAGGGAGAATGGTGCTTGATGAAGTTTTGGCTGGCAAAAGTTGCGGACTCTTTCTTTCCCACGTTTGTTTTGCTCAGCTCTCCTGCAGGCGGAGGTCAGTGTGGGGGGAGTGTGTCCTCCTCCCCCACCGCCAGCAAAACTCCTTCCTAAGGGTCCTTCTTCTCGCCAGACTTGTCAGGCAATGTCAATGCCTGGTGGCGTCGGTCCTGCGGGCACCCCACAGCAGCCCCACTGCCGGCGGGGGGAGCGGGCGGCTCTGCTCCCCGCGTCCCAGGTCCGTTGCAGAGTGTTTACCCTCCACCTGGGATGGCAAGAACGGGGCGTCCATTGGAGTGTGCAGGTGAAAATGGATTGTAACCTGCCGCCCGCCGTGTCAATAGAGCTGATTAGCGCTTGTATGTGTCTCTGGCAGGATTGATCTCGCAGGTGAGAACGCTTCAGAGACCAGCTGGGGCCCTGCTCCTCGGCGGGATGCTCCTTCCTGAGCGGTTCTGCAGTGGTCATCGTTGTCTCCTTGCGGCGGGCGCGAGGATGTTCGCCGCAAGCAGCTGGGATGGCCGGGGACAGGCAGTGTTATTTCCCGGTTTTCCCATTTCTGGAGCCTCCCCAGCAGCGCAGAGCACCACGGCGGCTTCCCGCTGCGTTACCTTGTGGTTTGATTTGCCGCTCAAACCTTCTCGGTGAAGCGGGGGAGCAACAGGCACCGCAGGCTAATATTGCAAAAGCTCTGTGATGCAAAACCAGGGTGGTGACCCCAAAACGCTGTCTCGCTGTGAGTGGTGCCTGACCCATAGCTCTACAGCTCCGTGGGGTCCAGCGGGATGATCTGTTTCATAACCGTTGCAAATTGTAAAATTAAACCATAAAAAGGAAAGCTGCTTCAAGTCATTGGATCGTCTTTTTCCCCACTGAGGAGGCACAAATCAAGAAATCAGAATGTTTAACAAAACAAACAGAGATTTCTGCAGTATTGTGGGAGATTTATAGACAGCAACATCTAGTCAAAGCTCCCCCCCAGCTCCTCTCGCTCCATCCTTCTGTTTGAATTCCTGCTGGTCACTGAATTATTACTTTTCTTACTATTTCCTGTGCTTTAAAAGTGGGGAAAGCACAATCAAATCATCGTCATGCTCATTTGGTTAATTACCCATTAAGTTACTTATTCAGTTCATTAAAAAGACGCTGGCCACTGTCAGCTTTGAGGAAATTCAGAGCGGCAGGCAGTTAGGAGACAGGATATAGGACGAAATAGGCCATTACTCCGGCCCAGTGAATGGCAATTTATATCCCTTCTTTTCTGCTACGTCACTTCTGTGCACAGTTTGTTCTGGATTTTTAAAAAAAAACCCAACAAACAACAAACCAACAAACAAACGAAGAAAGCGTTCTGCTGGAGATCACCATTGCTTGTTAGCATCCCTTTAGGTTTAATCCAAAGCTCTGCAGAAGACCAAACCACCTATTTTAGGACTCCTTTTTTCAGTCGAGAAAAATGAGCTGCTCCACAGGTCATAAGATGCCCGTAATTATGACCCTGAATAGATAGAAATGTTGCTTCTTGAGACAAATTCTATCTGACAGTTTTTACAGTACGTTCGTTCAGAGCAAAATGCCCTGTCCCCTGTCACCCGGATTGAAATTATTAAGAAAGACAGACATTTCACTGACAACTCTAGCCTCGGGGGGGGAAATATTCCTTCTGTTCCCCTCTGAAGGTCAGAGCTCACATAATGCAAAACACTTAGAACACGCGCGTACACATGCTCACACACATGCGGAATAAAACTTTCTCTTCAGCGGAGCTCTGGATGGATTTTATGGCAAACAGGAACCCGCTCCGCACACGTCTCAGGGAATTTTGGCCCAGAGAGATGAGCCTTACGTTTCTGAAATGTTAAGTTCTTACTGTCTTGTAAACCGTCTCTTCCTGCCCTGCGTGTAAGACACATCAGTAGATGGTCACGTGTGCTCACGTGTTCGTGCTTCCACTCACGAGACACACATGGGCAGACGTGGCACATCAGTCGCTGGCAATTCCCCCGACGGTCTGGGATCTGCGGGAAAGTCACACTTCCCTGGCATCTGTTTATTCTTTCAAAATATTTCCTGGCTTCTTTTCCTTACTGATAAAAGCCCATTTGCGACCGGTATGTCCCACTTATCACTTAAACTGCGTCGCCAGCTGTCATTTGGCCCAGCGTGTCACGCAGAAGTGTCCCTGTGCTGGGGACGCGCGGGTCCCCTCCGTAGGAGCACCACCTCCTGTCTCTTCAAGAGCCTTTTTGCGCTGGAGGGAGGGCGAAGCCCGGCCCTTGGGTGCACCGACAGTCCCGGCTCGACGTGTTAATACGGAGGTACGCGGCCGCATATGAGCTGTCATTCACCAGGGCTGGCCTGCGGATCGCTGCGCTCGCTTAATCTGGGGCTGAAAATTGGACTTGCGCCAGGGTGAGCGGAGGTGGGAAACCAGCCCGCGGCTCATTAACCTCCCCCCGCTGCACCAGGTGAAGCAGCGGCTCCATCTTCCCCGTCTTCCCAGCGATTTGGCGGGCGCCAGGCTCGCGCCAGGTCCCCGCTGACCCCACGCGGTCACCCCGCGGTCCGGTGTCATTTGCACCGAGGTTCCCTGGCTGGACCCAGCTCCCGAGCCCCGACCCGGCTTTCGCAGCCCATCTCAGACACGCTTTCTAAACCAGGGCGTTAATGGGCAAGCTGGTTTGCAGCTCCCCTCCCAACACCCCAGGACGGAGCCCTTCGGAGGTGCTGGTCCACACTCGTCTTCCAGAAACCGCTGGATTAATGTCACCGTCTGCCCGGGGACCGGAGGGGACCCTGACTGCACAGACCAGCTTGTTTCTCGGGCTGGCTAAGTGACGGGCCTCAAGTCGCGCACTGGCGTCGGTGGCAGAGCTGGAAACAGAGCCGGGAAGCCTTTGTTGCACGTTTATTCGCAGAAAAAGGGTGGAAATCCCGAGTCCTGCTCTGCACTGCCCGCTCCGACCACCCCGTCCCACCGCGCTCTTGCCGGGTGGGAATGCAGCCCAGCCCGGCTCTCGTCTCCCCATCCTCGCTCTGTCCGTCACCTCCCAAAGCCTTGCAGGAGCTCTCTGGGACACCAGTGCCTGCCAGTCCCCTCTCCCAGTGGGTGTGCTGGTTTCTGTGATGGCTCTCTGGCACCGCTGCCGTTATCCACAGCGGTGCAGGGACGCGGGTGTGCAGGCGGGACACAGGCGCTCCTCCCGGGCTCGGGGTGCCGGTGGCACCGGGAGGCTGCGGGGACCCCGGAGATGCTGGATGGGAGCTGCCAAGGGGACCGAGAGGCGCCTGAAGGTCTCCCGGTGTGAAACCGGGGCTGGGGGCACACTGGGCAGGGGCTGAGCGGGGAAAGCGGGGACCCGAGCAGGCAGCGGAGCTGGGAGCACCCCGAGAGCGGAGGAGGGAAGGGGAACGCTCCGGCGGCCGCTCTCCTGCCCCGGCCCCTATCCCCGACCGCCGCTCCCGCAGGGACACCGGCTTCGGCACAGCGTCTGCCCTCAGATCTGCAAGAATCTTGAAACTTTTCTTTCTTCTTTCTCTCACTCCCTCTTTTTCTAAGTTTAATTCTGAACAGCCGGCTGCGTTCAGCCTGACTGGTTTGTTATGGCTTATAATTTGTGTTAGGATTAATTAACTAATTACCGACAAATGTCCGTTGGCAAGATTCTGCTTCTGCTTGTCAACTTGAAGTATTTAATTATTTTAATCATTTACTTTCATCTTCAGAATTTATGCTCTTCCAAGAGCGTTTCTAGGCATCTTTTAATTATTATTCTGATTTTTTTTCAGAGGGGTGGTGAGCTGGGGGGAGCGAGGTGGGGGATGGTGTAATTTCTCATTAACTATTTCAGTGGGTAACTTCCTCGGAAGCTCACCCGTGGGGTTCAGACCCCGGTGCGGAGAAGGGACAGTCTGAAACGGAGGTTGTGTGGGGATACACGGAGAGGGCCGGGACGGGCTTTCACCTCCCAGCGAGAGTCCTCCCTTTCCCAAAAGGATTTCAGGGATCCGGACTGGGTGATGCCGCTGTTCCCTGGTCGAGGGGCTCGAGCGGGCGTTGATTTACGCAGATGCTTCCCTCACTGGGAATAACCCCCCGAGCCCCGGGGAGCGCTCAGGACACCCCGTCAGGCACAGGAGAGTCTCTGCAGGATCAGACTCCAGATGGACTCTCAACGGTGGTGCCAGCAAGTAAATAAAACCAAAGATCATGGGAAAACATCCATTTATACCGATTTTTTTCATCTTTAAAAATTTAAGAATTGCTTAAACCCCACAAACTGCATTCTGCTTTGAGCATCCCACAGCTTTGAGCGGGGAAGGCAGGAGCACATCGGGACAGGTTTGGGCTGTGGGCACGCACGGGAATCCCGGCACCGGGATGTGCTGCCAGCGGCAGGATGGGAGGGCAGCGGGTAACGGGGACAGTGGGAAATCCAGCCGAGGACATCTTGCTTTTACAGGAAATTCCACAGGGTCGCCACAGTCAGGGCCCCGCCTGAGAGCACCCCAATGAAGAGCCAATTTGCTCAGTAAAACAACGGACCCCCTTAAGATGCTGAAAAATACTGCATACATGCAATGTATGCGTTTAATCCTTCCCTTCCAAACACACTGGCCCTTGCTGTTCCTTCCCAGTTTCGAGCTCGGGGCAGGGCAGGGTGCCACCGTAACCTGTCGGTACGCGTGTTCGGTTTGCGCACTCCGCACCCAGCTGCGGCCGCACAGGCAAAGTACCGCTACCCCAAAGACGGAGCGTGCCTCGGGAGGCTTCCCTCGACGGCCCTCACACTCACTCCCAGCTGCGATTTAATCCCCACAGCGAGAGCCCAAACCTGCCCAGGTCTGTGTGCCGGAGCCCACCCGCGGGCGTACCGGCACAGGGGCACGTCCACCGGGCAGCCGGGTCTCCGGCAGAGGGGACCGGGAGATGAAACGGCAACTCGGGAACTCCCCGTGCCCCGGCAGACGCCGGGCACACGGCCTCGCGCTCCCGGCGAAGCAGCCCAGGGATCTAATCTCTCTTTTCCTTTCACACATCAGAGCCGCAGCACTTCTGTGGGATTAAAACCTGAGAAGAGAAAGCGCGATAAGCTGATAAAAGACAGTGAAACTCGGAGCCTTTCGCTGATACTTTCCAGCAGACTTCCAGGCTTTTTTTTTCCTTGCCAAATGCTTTATGCTGCCAACAAACCAAATTCCGAGGCGCTTGCGAACTTCTCCCTTCTCTGGCCGGCTGCCCCCATGGACAGAGCCCCACGTCTTCGAGTGGGGCACACGCACCCTACGGACTTCAGGAGGAGTCTCTCCAGTAAGGGCTAATGAAGGATTCAGCCCCAAGAATATTTCTTTCCTGAAACAAATGAATCCCTTGGACCAGAGCGCTGATGAGAGTGTGCTATTTAAAAGGTTTCTGGAGGGTACGTAATTATATTGAAAATAATTAGGGGCAAGGCAGCAGTATTATTACTACTTATCATATCACTCTAAACTTAATCGAGACTGATCTATGGGAAGACATCGGGAATGCAGAAGATGGACCTTTTTTGAGTAAGATGAGTCCATAACATTACCAGTTTACTGGGCTGACCTGGGAGGCAAGAGGCCAGTTTCCCCTTAGGAGTCACCCATTGAAGCCGATGGGTTTGTGCAAGAAATGAACGGAGGGGCCCAGGAGGGCTGAAGCACAGTCCCGGAGCCTCTGGGGTCTGAGGTTCGGTGCCGATCGTTTGGTCCTTTAGGCAAACGTGCGTTCCAGGACTTGTCAGCCCTTGAGGTGACATCCCGGACCCTTGCCCCGAGACATGGCAGCCCCTGGGACGTGAGCTGCGAGCGAGCGGAGGCGCCCAGGGAAGCCGCGTTGCCCCGGCGAGCGCTCGTGGAGAGATCTAAATGAGATGAGAAAGATTGTCTTAATTAACTCCAGAATCCTGTTAATTAGGGGCCTCTCTGCATTAAAAATTGCTCTAGTGACCAGACCAAATCGTGGCTACACATGAAGGCAGAGGTACGTGCAGGTCGGGGATGGATCACACCCAGGTCTTTTTTGGGGCAGAGGCTCTCAGATGTCAGTGTTAAAAATGCAGGTGGACCACCGAGGCTTCTTGGGAAGCCAAGCTGAGCACCCCCACAGCGGGGCACGGCATGGCAGGAGGGGAAGAGGACTTTTCGGAGAGGCCAGGAGCTGCTGTGGGATCTCGAGAGAGAGAAGACGTGACCAAAGCCCCAAGAGAGCTGTGCTGGCGGGGCCGGGAGAGCCGGCAGATGGGGAAACTGAGGCAGAGGGGAGCACAGGGGACAGAGAAGGCAGTGCAGGGCTGAGAACAGCCTCTGCACCCCCCCAGCTCCTGAGCTGTGCTGCAGGTACCCCACAACGCTGAGATGAGCCCTGCGGGGGGCAGGGGACTTGTAGGGCTCCGGGGGATCCTCCGCTGGCTCCCGGCAGGAGGGGAAGAGCTCCGGGGCGAGCGGGGTGCGGGAGCCGGGCTGGGTCTAAGGGTGCGTACGGGCCCCTGTGGGAAGGAGAGCCTCGTCCTATTGAAGGCTGACAGAATGAACTTCAGTTTATGCCCCTGGCGGTTTTTTACAGCTCAGCTATTCCATTTAGGGTCCGGGAGCCAGTGGAAGGAAGCGGGGATCGCTTCACTGACCAGCCATAACATCCAGCCAGTACATTAACTGCCCTGCTGCCCTGATCTGATGTGGTTTTACAGACAATAGCTACTGGCTATTTAGGCAATGTATAAATTAACATATTCTGCACAAACTAGGAGCATATTTAAATCAAAGGAGAGTGCCCTTTATTTGTCAATCATTCAAACATCCACATTTTTACATTCCTTTAAAAAGACAATTTCAGCCTTCTTAATCCTACCTCAAACCGTTCGCCTTCGCGAGGGGAAAACGTTGTTTGATTGCTGAAGTGTTTCTTTGCCCCCCCCCCCCTTCCCCTGCCCCTCTCCTTTAATTAAAACAATCCCAATCTGCTCTCCTGGAATTTCTTTCCCAGTTCGGCTCAGTAACTTGTGACCTTCGAGTCAGAGCACCTTCAGCGCTGCCCAGGCTGGAGTCTGCCCGGCACGCAGGGCTCAGAGATGCAGAGATAAAGACGTCCCCTGGCGAATGAGCCCCCAGAACGTGGGTGCGCAGCAGCGTGGGGGGCGGCCGGCTCGTGCCTCCAGCAGAGAGGATGGCCAGAGCCGCGGCAGCAACAAACTCTCTCTGCTGCTGTCCTGATGTTGGTGCCCGACACTGCGGAAAAGCGAGGAGCGGGCATTGGAGATGTATCGAACTGATGGGCTGGACGAAACGGTACTCAAAGGGGGGAAAAAATGACCTGAGTGGTATTTTGCAAACCTGCAGCAGCCTGAGTTCACTCGTCTCTCAAGTGCCGCTTCTAATAATTTTAAGAAGTACACGGTGCTGGTGCAAGAGCCAGAGAGGAGTTTCCCATTTCGCATTTCCAGGAATCTCAGGGTTTCTTGGAGCTCTGCGGCTCTTGCCGTGAATTGCGAGAGCTCAGCAAATTATCAAAGGGCTTTTCTCTTGACGGCGACTGCCGACAATAAAGCACCTTCCCCTGTTAGGTGAGCTGAGCAGCCAACAGTGAGACGTCTGACGGATTTCAGCAGGGCAATGCTATTTGAATATTTGAGCTCCATCTCAGTTATTTTTCCATCCAGAGAAAACATAAGTTAAAGAGAAAAATGCAAAATAACCCATGTCCCAAATCCTCCCTAACTGCCACATCCCGGCTTTTGCCCGGCTCCCGTGCCACCACGCTGATAGAAGATAAAACAAATTGCAAAGAAATGCCCGTTTGGCAAAGTTTGCCCTCTCTCTGCCTGTGAGCCGGATGCCGACACCTCGCTCTTCCCGATGAACCAGGGCCAATGTGTTTATTTAAGACCAAAATCAGCATCGATCGGGGTCTGTCAGTCACTCTCCTGGAATAAAGGGCCGGGGATGCGGCGGGGGGACGGTAATGGACACACGCTCGAATGAGCTTGCAGCCATTTCGCTAACTACCCCGAGGCTGGAATTCTTTTTTTTTATCATTGTTTAGAAAACAAACATTTTGTTTGTTAAGAAACTGTATTTAAGGTGCTGAAATGGAGCTTTCTTGAGCATGGAGGGGCTTCTCCCGTAGCCCTCTGCAGCCAGGCGGCTTCGGAGGGGATGCGGAGGGCTGGGTGCTGAGCGCGCTGCGTGGGGCAGCCCCAGCCCGTCCCCCCGCGGTACCCGGGGGAAGAGGAGGGAGGAAAGCGGCTCTGGCAGGGCAGCATGGATCCTGCACGGATCCTGCATGGCTTTGTGGGGTGCCCGGGCAGCAGCGAGACGCACGGTCCGACGGCATCGCGGTGCCGCGTGGGATCTGTCTGTTAATGTGCCGGAGAGGTGCGAAGGCTGCGGCGTAGGGGAAGCTCCGAATCGGTAACAGCCCGCCAAGGGAAAACCACCCCGGCTGCCCTCAGAATGGAGCTGCCTCCTCCCCGCTCCCCTCCCCTCCTCCTCCCACCTGCCTTTCATTTTTCCTCATGCGTGGAAGGTATTAATTACCCAACTTGCTCTAATGGCTCGCAGGAAGTGCCCTGCAGCAATC
Organism: Anarhynchus alexandrinus; assembly: GCA_008711295.1. Taxonomy (NCBI): domain Eukaryota; kingdom Metazoa; phylum Chordata; class Aves; order Charadriiformes; family Charadriidae; genus Anarhynchus; species Anarhynchus alexandrinus. The sequence goes on along the minus strand of VUYV01000198.1, from coordinate 207,322 downwards.
CCGGTGCGCAGCGAGCTTTGCCCGGTGCAGCTCCGCGCCGTGCATGGCCCCCGGGCTGCCGGCCGAGGAGGAGGAGGAGGAGGAGGAGCACTGTGGTGTGAAGCTGGTGGGGCACGAGGTGTTTCCCGTGGCCCTGTGGAAGGGACCCCATTTTTCTGAGCCCTCTGAGCAGCTTTTTATCTCTGGTGTCCAGCTAACGCCGCTCCCGTGCCCTCGGGGTGGCTGCGCGGGGTTTGTTAACCTCCGGGACGCGCAAACCGCGACCTCTCACCCCCCCGTAATAAGCATGGCCGCTCGCTCCCCATCACTAACTCATTATTTGCTGCCACCGAGCTGTGCCTAACCTTGTTAACCTGCCGGGGAGAGCCGGGGGAGCGGGGCCAGGTAACTCATCCCACCTGCATGCCCCGGGAAGGGGTCCATCCTGCGGCTGGATGCAGTGCCGGGATCTGCATCCCCTGGGAAGGGCTCCATCCTGCAGCTGGATGCAGTGCTGGGATCAGCGAGTACACGGCTCGCGGGGGCTGCAGGGGCCTCCTACAAAATTGTGTCTGTACCAGCAATTTTAATAAAGGATTGGGAAAGCAGAGAGGTAGAGCAGGAGGGCACCGGGGATTTTTATCCTCAGCAACATTGGCCTCAGCACTGAAGCACGGGGTGCACCTCCCTGGGGAGCTCCTGAGCTTAAGTTTGGGCTGTCCCCTGCTCCCAGCCACCGCTTTCTTTGCGCCAGCCTAAAACCAAAGGCAATGTACTCATCAGATTGATCTGCAAACTGGTCGTTACGGGGCAGCTCCAGCCTGTCTGAGCGATGTGCGTGTGGCAGGAGCCGCCTCTGAGCCTCAGCGCTGGGATCACCCACTCAGTGCTGGGATCCTCCGGGAAGGAGGGTGACAAAAACCCCCTCTCCGACCATTTCATGGCCAAGGACGCGTCCTTGGGTCAGAGCCCTGGCTCTGCGCTGCCCTTTCCCTGCGCTGCCAGCTCCGTCCCGCCTCTCAGCACCGGGAAAACCGAGCGCCGTCCCCTGCGAAGGCGATTGCCTGGTGCCCACCGGCGCGGGACCTGCCGCGGCGGCGGGGCTGAGCCAGGGGAGCGCGGGAACGGAGCAGCGGCGCACGGGAGCAGAAGGGCATTAATCACCTCGCCGTGATTAGGGGCTCACTGAGCACAGGCTGCCTCAGGGCCTTTCTGCTCCCGTACCTCCGAGTGCCCCAGTTTGCCGTGCTCTCAGACAGACGCAGTCCAGCCGTGCGCGCGAGCCCGGGGTCCGGGGAGCGCTGGCTGCTTTGCATTCCCCCCCCGTCGGCTCCAGCTCCTTCCCACCCCCTGCCAATTGCTGCGGGATGATGATGGGTCACCGCGGTGGAAATGGCCGTTTCTTAATTGCTTTTAGTGCTCTGCTGCACGGGAGACCAGTAAAAGCAGAGCCTGCCTCCCGCGTCGCTCCGGCTCCCGGCTGTAAGTCACCTTCCAGGGGCTGAAGCTTTAGCCCAGCCCTGGGCACCGGAGCCGTCGGTCCGTCCCTCGTGGAGGACCGAGGCGGTGGCGAGGGCAGAGCGGCTGAGGGCTGCGCGGAGGCCGAAGCCCCGGGAAGGGCCGGCGGCGATGGGCCGGGGAAGCAGAGCTGCGGGGGGAGACGGGCAGAAAGAGGGGACGAGGGGCCGCGATGCCCCACCAAGGGGGAGGGCGGCTTCGGCCACGTTGTCCGGAGGAAGAGCACCCACCTCAGGAAGTCATGTGTCAGAAGATGCAGAGATGCTTTTTTTTTGTTTCCCATCTTGAAATACACAAATTTATGCACTTGGAGCCATCCTTTTATTGAAAGGAGACGGATGTGTACGCACACGTTATTTTAACTTCGCGGCTCTCCCATCCGTACATAAAACAGCCCAGGGAGCCGAAGTTGATTCATCTGTTTGCCACAGAAGATGGATCAGTTAGCAAATTATTTTATTGACCCGCAGCTCCGCTCAAGGTCATTTGTTTCAGTGGACAAGGCAGCACGCCTGGCATGGCAAACAGGGCTGAGCAGGGAACCTCCGTATGTGCTGGGCACGGCCAAGCCCCGGGGAAACTGGCCCCGATGGGAAACCGTCAGCGTCACGCTGGACCCCTCGCAGCCCGGCTGGGCTCGCCGGATAAGCTCGGCATTTGGGCTTTAATGCTGCGGCTTTCTCAGCTGTCTCGAGGCTTTTTATCCCTGGCTGCTGCTGGGAAAGAAAATCCCTCCTTCTTCACCAGAATGTGGTTTGAAATCTTTTTGCTTTGTTCTGCAAGGACAATGAAAATAATTTCTGATGAGGAAGGGAGGAAATAGAATTAAGTAGCTCAGTCCTCATCCAAACTTAACCCAGGTCCGTCGCCCGCAGGGACGAGACGTGCACAGAAAACCACACTGCAGAAAAGCCGGGCCCTTCCCAGAGCTGTCGCTCTGCACCTAAAATCGGGCAGGGAGAAAAACGCAGACTTTCTTATCGCCTGGGGGTGCCTGAGGGGCTCCTCTGCGGGGAGCGGGTTTTGTGAGCGTCCCTGCTGCCCCACGTCCTCGCGAGAGCCCACCCATGTGCGGAGACCCCCGGCTGCCCGGCGCATCTCCCCCTCGGCCCCCGTCTCCCCCGTGTCTACCGGAGCCCTCCGCTGCTCCGCAGCATCTCTGCTTTTTGCTCTCCTCTCTGGGCCTCCCGTTGAGCCGGGGCCTTGCTAACCTTCATTGACTGCGCCTAAACATCTATTAATTGATGGCTGCAGGGTTACCACAGGCTTCTGTGCGCGTTCGGGGGAGACGAGATGTCCGCGGAGTATCCTCGCATGAACTCCCCCCGTACCTCCATCTCCACGCGGTCGGTTCTGCATCTGCTGCTCGTGCTGCTGAAGCGGCTTTTAACCAAAGACATATGGGGCCCATTAAGACGGTTTTGCTTGTTCCCAGAGCCCGGTCTTAGGGAGAACTGGCTGATTTCGGCTCATAGTTCAAAATCTCAAGCCTAGATTGGACCGAGTGGAGAAGCAGAGAGCGGAGAGCCGGTGCCAGCCCGGCCGACGGCCATCGGCACACACGGTCACATCGACCTCGGGACGGGTGGGGATGAGGTTGAATCCGCAAAGGGCACAGAACAGATTCACTATAGCAAAGCCATCGCGGTTTCCTTTTGCCTAACTTGATGCTGCGCCCGCCCTGTGGTAGGTCTCATCCCAGCTGTGGCCTTGCCAGGCGGAGGGGAAGGGAGCCGGAGGAACGGCCGCGCTGCCGGGCTCGCCACGGCCCCGCGGCCGCAAGAAAACGGTCCTGATCGGAAGTATTTGGGCAGTACCTCTGCCCCTCGCCTCTGCCTCGAGAAACGGGTCTAAAGTAAAAGCTGGGCTTTCTCCGTCTGTAGCCCCGCCCCGGTCTTCACACTTTTTTCCAACTTTATAAATGTGCCATATTAAGGGGTGGAAAAAAAAAGAAAGAAAGAAAAAACAAAAAGGGAAAGTAGCACATCCCTTTGTGCGAGGCTTTCTTAAAATCCCTGTTAAGTTCCTGTACATGCTGACAGTTTTACAATTTACATGACAGCTGGCTTGCTTGGAGGAGATCTCTGTTAATTAAAATAACACAAAGGGAAAGAAGCGAAATCGTGTCAGCGGATAATTAATTCGGAGCAGGGCACCAGGCTGCGTGCCGATCCCGCTAACAAAACTCTGCAGGAATTCACAGCTTTACGGGGCCCGGCCCCGCTGAGCTCCCGGAGCCGCGCTCGCTGCTCGGCCCCGTCCTCCGCACCGCACCGGGCTGTCCCCTTCCCGCCGGGACACGCGTCTCCTCCTCGGACCCGCCGTGCCCGGGGTGCGAGGCGCTGCGTCCCAGGGAGAGCTGGCATTTGGACACGTGCCTTCCCGAGGTGTCCCGGTCCGGCCCCAACCCTCCTCCTCCTCTCCGAAGGGGATGCTTTCTGCTCCTGCCCCTCTGCGCTGAGCCCACCGCCATCCCTCGTCCCACCCGGCCGTGGCCAGAGCATCTCATCCCCCCCCGCTGCCGCCTCCGCCGCTCGACGCCGGGGCTTTCCAGGGCTGCGAGCCGCCGGCGGGGACCGCGGCCCGTGGCCAGCACAGCCGAGGCCAAATCGTTCCTGGCGGCAGCCGGGCGGGTGGGTTATCTCCCCGCTCCAGCCCCGCTCAGCCGCGGAGGCCATCAGAAGCCGATCCAGCGGCAGCCGCAGCCGCAGCCGCGCTGCTGGAGATGAGCTGCGTCCCCCTTGGCCGAGCGGCAAATCTGGGGCTGGATGAGCCATTTTGGTGCCTCCGCAGCAGGATGGGATTTACGCAAGGGGTGGGAGCGTGAGGGGAAGGAAGGTGGGAAGAGGGGGCTCCTATAGGTGGATTTGGGGAGCTGGGGGGGAGCAGAGGAGCGGAGAAGGAGCTCCTGCAGGGAGTAACAGGATTTAGTGGGACCGAGGGGAGCGGAGCGAGCCAAGCCCTTGGCTGGCGGTCACAGCCCCGGGGCGCTGGCTGGGTGCAGGCTGTGCCATCCTCCCCTCCTTGCCGCCCCGGTGCCGGCGGTGGCACCTCGCGGTGCCCCGATGCTCCCGGGGACGGCGGCTGCACCCAGCGCCCTCCGCAAAACCGACCACTCAGCAACTCGCTGTTAAAGTTATGCTTAGTTAACTATTCTGCGGCTCGCTCTCGCTGCTTTAGTGTGCTGAGCAGGCGGGCTTGGAGATGGGGAAAGGGAAAAAAAAAACCACGGAAAGGAAAGAGAAAGAGCAGCCCAGGGCTCCAAAGCAGCTGAGGTGTCAAAGACAGAGATTTAATGAATGTGCCTGCGGTTCACCTGAACAGATGAGCACAAGCTAGAAGGAAAGAAGGAAGAAAATGGAAAAAAGAAAGGATCATTTTTCAGATTGGCAGCTCCCCTCCCAGACATCTTTTAACAAGAGAGGGGAAAAAAAAAAAAAAAGCTTTAAAGGGCCAGCCAGCTGCTTCCCTCCACTGCAGCTGGGACCAGGGCACCCTGACACCCGCCGCGGGGGTCGGGCTGGATTGGTGCTGAGGCTCCCGGGCCCCCCGCTCCCCTTGGGGACCGGCTGCTGCTCGTGTGCCGGAGGAGCGGGGCGCCGCGGGGCCGGCGGCAGAGGAAGGGCTGGAGAGGCGACCTGCGGGAGCGGCGGCGAGGGGAGGCAAACCTGTCGGCTCATCCATCACCGCGCGCCAGAGCCGGGTTGAAGGCAAGCAATAAGCGTCTGCCCGCAGAATAAATCTGTGCGCTGAACATGTTAATAAGCAGAGGGGGTTTGCAATAGCCGGCTCGGGTCGGCGGCGCTCCACGCCGGCCGGAGCCGCCCCGGCACACCGCAGGCACCCGCACGAGCCCAGGCAGAGCCCCCTGGGCTGTCCCCGTCCCCCACCGCCCCACGCTGGGTCTGGGCTCCCCCGGCTCCATCGCTTGGTCCATCGCTCCATCGCTTCGCAGGCATGGGAAGGCCTGGGAGAGCTTCAGCTCTGGAGTTTCTTTGCAGTTTGCCAAAGGAGAGACTTTTTTCCGCAGCAGCTCTGGGCAGCTCCTTTTTTGTTCTCCTTTGTAACCATTTCCCATGGATAATTCCCATTTCCCACACCTCCCTCTAGCAGGAGGTGTCCCTGCCCAAGGCAGGGGGTTGGAACTCGATGATCTTCAAGGTCCCTTCCAACCCAAACCATTCTATGATTCTATGATTAACTAACTCTAAACAGTGCCACGTCCAAGCCATGAGTTCTATCCAGTGGTACTTTTTCAAATGTCTACAGGGAAATAGTTTAATGAAATTTTATTTAATACAATTGTATTAAACACAACATGTAACGTGTCCCAAGTCAGCAGCTTCCCTCTGCTCCTTCATCCAGCGAGGGATGCAAACTGGGGCTGAGCTGTGCCAAACTGATTGATAAGAAGCTCTGGCCCGCTCTGGGCCAGCCCGGCTCCTGGGCACTCAGTAGCCACGGCAGAGCAGGCAGCGAGGCTGGCGCCAGGCAGGAGCCGGGCAGCGTTTCGGGTGCTGGAGGCAGGCAGCCCCTGCCTGCACCGCAGCCCCTGCCCGCACCGCAGCCCCTGCTCGCACCGCAGCCCCTGCCCACACCGCAGCCCCTGCCCGCCCCACAGCCCCTGCTCGCACCGCAGCCACTGCCCGCACCGCAGCCCCTGCCTGCACCGCAGCTCCTGCTCACACCGCAGCCCCTGCCCGCACCGCAGCCCCTGCTCACACCGCAGCCCCTGCCCGCACCGGAGCCCCTGCTCCCCCCGCAGCCCCTGCCCGCACCGCAGCCCCTGCCTGCACCGCAGCTCCTGCCTGCCTCAGGAGCCAGAACCAGCCCAAGCAGAACTGCCATGCCGGTGGCCAAGCCAGGAACGTCACCTGGCCTGGGGCATGGTGGGCAGTCATGGGGTCGCTGCGGCGGAGAGCAGCCTTGCTCCACGCTGGGCTCGGTGCTGTGAGTCCCAGCCGGGGCTCTTCTGCTGGACGTGATAAAATCTGGATATTCCGTCCGTGAGCAAGAAAGGGGATGGTTTAACGCAGAGAATTCAGCGCGGCTGCACTAAAAACTGCCCAACTGGCCCTGATGACTGAGCATCTCACCCCGGCTTGCAAACTAAGTGACGGGAGATTTAGGGCTTATTTTTCCCTGCAGTCACGAGCACAGGCACTTTTGGAAGAAGCTGCTTTAAAGGCGGCCAGCGCAGACCCCGCTCACCCCCTCCCACCCTTCGCACGAGGACCAGCACCGCGTTTCTTCTCACTTGCACATCGCTCCTGAGCTCCGTGGCCCTCTGGGAATGGCATCAGGAGTACTCCAAAATAATAAAAAAAAAGCAAACTCAGCATAGCCCTGGTGTTCCTGTCCCCCCGGCTGGGCGCTGGGACCTCGGCGTCCCCCCAAGCCCGTCCCCCGCTGCATGGCCGGCGCTCGCTGCCGTGCTGCGCCAAGCGCTGTGCGCGGCTGCTGCAATTAGGGCTATCTGGGTTTCTTCGTAGCTGCAGGACAACATTTTTGAAGGCAGGACTTTGATCTTATTTCCTAAGAGTTTCTCTTTCCCTTCCTTTTCATGTGTGTTTTCCCTGGGTTTTGTCTCATTACTCAGGTGAAGGCTGACGTTCCCCACGGGGGCCGTGCCGGAGCTGCGGTCCCCGTCTCGCCCCCCGTGACCCGCAGGCACGGCGATGGGGACGGGGCATCATTTCGTCTGGGAGCAACTTTGTCCGTGGGCCTCTCCCGGGCAGAGGCTGCCAATTACACAGCTCTGTCAGATCGGGTTCTTGTCAAGGAAAACACTGCGCGGGGGTCCTTCTTCCCCCCTTTTTTTTTGTCTGCGGTTGCTTTTTTCTTGATGTTTTTAATGATTTTGCAAAGGAGCCCTAACGATGGAGACGAGAGCGCAGGGCCAGCGCTGCTCGCGGGTCCCCACGTGCTGCTCTGACCCCCGGCAGCACCGCTGGCCCCTGGGACTGTCACCCCCTGAGCGCCCGTCATCCCCGGGCGGGCGATGGGGACAGGGACAGGGACAGCCCTGCGTCCCCGGGGATGCACAGGGAGGCTGGCAGCCTCCCGGCGTGTGCCGTCGGCTCAGCCCGCAGCATCAAAGTCAGCCCAGATAAATAAATAAGTAAATCTTGTCCCCTGAACATTAGCATTTCTTCTTAAAACAGGCCCAGCCTTCTCGTAGCCGTAATCCTCCCCAACGCCAATCTCTGATTAAAACTCCGGTGTTGAGTGAGTCGTAATCCTTGCCACCTCAGGGCCATTTTATTATTTTATTTTTTTTTTATCCATTAAAACCTGTTTTCTCTAAATGAAATAAAATAGGGGCAGAGATAACAAAACTCATTGCTTTTTCATATATATATAAAAGAAAGAAACATTTTTGCATTCAAAAAAAAAAAAGTTAATAAATGGCCGAGCCCCAACAGATGGGGGTGTGTGCGGAATTTGCATTTTTCAGATTAACATGCACGAGCGAAGATAGAAAACGCACTTGCCCCGGGGAAATAATTTGAGAAATCTTTGCATATTTTATTTAAAAGCATGCCGCGTTAGGCAGGGTAATAATGCAGAGCGATGGTGATTAGGTTAGGCCTGGAGGGATCGCAGCCTGGGACCCTCCCTCCTCTCTCGCTCTGGCTCATCCTCCCTCCGAGCCCCCCTCAAACCCCCGGGGTTGCACCCCAAACACCCAGCCCCGTTGGGGGGGGTTAGTGCATCGCTGAATTTCGTCCCACGGATTTGGGGCAGCTCCTGCCACGTGGTCTGTGTAACTCCAAGCGCCGGCAGCGAGGCACGGGATGCTCCAGCCCCACACGTGTCCATAACTGGAGGAAATCCTCCCTCTGCCTCCAGCCACCCCGCAGACGAGGTGCCTCTCCGCGGCTCCGCACATCCCCCGGGATTTACAGCATCCCCCCGGGGGTGGTTGGGGTCCCAGCGCCCCGATCCCGCAGGCTGCTTGGGAAGTCCCGGCCGCGCAGTTGGGGTCTGGCGGCACCGCGGTCCCTCTCCCGCAGACGCGGACTCCGCCGGCGCGGGAGCGTCTGCGCCATCGCCTCCCGTTTGAAGTCAGGTGGTAAAATCAATGCTCATCCCTCAAGCTGCACCTCAGCCTGGGAACACTGCACGTGGAACACGCTTTAAAAATGCACGGCCTTTGTTGTGGGGGAATTCGGGCAGCGTGGAAGAAATCGGGTGATCTCTCATAAACTGCTTCCGCTGGAGCGCTTACAGCCCGCTCATCGCTTTTGCGGAGCTTCCAACCCCTGGGTCTGAAAGCACTCGGCAGAGGTGTTTTGTTGCCCTCCCCACGGCGAGGGAAGGGGAAGGTGATGCCAGACTCCCGTAGGAAGCCCGGGGCCGGGTACCAGTGGCCCCTCGAAGCCCCTAGGAGCAGTTTCCCCCTCGGGCTGCAGCCACGGGCAGCCTTTGTCCTGCTCCAGGATTTCACCCCCTGGCACAGCCCCGTGGGGCGGCACAGCATCGGCTTGTGGGGACCACACTGCTCCGGTCTTCGGGGCTTCAGACCATCCTTCGTTCGGGTTCTTCCCCACTAATTAATACCTCGCTGTAGCAAAAGCCCGGGCAGATGGAAGTGCCCCTCCAGGAGCCCACCCCTCGGCAGAGCAGGAGCGGAGCCTCCGGAGGGTGACTGATCCTACAGCTCCCATTAACACCAGTGGTGTGAGGTTGGGCTAAAACCTGCGGTGCAGAAGTCTGAGGATGAAAGTCCCCGCAGCTGTGCAGTTTAACAGGGTGCTAATTGGGCAGCACGAGGGGAAGGAGCATAAACAGGAGGCACAGCAGGGGCAGGGGCTTTTACACTGAGCTGGAGGCTTTTTCCTTGGGGGAAGGTTTGGCAGCTGCCCCCATGAGTCTTCTGGGGGTGTCTGCAAGGCAGGCAGCTCCTCTGTGCTCCGCTCTGCCTGGATGGGGAGTGGGTTAATGGCGCAGCTCCTACGGGGCATCTTTTCACAGGGGGCTTCTGCCATTCCTGCCCGTGGAATGGTAAATGGAGGGGGAACCCGGAGGTCTGTCCTGCTCGGAGATGAGCAAAGCTTTGCTTTTCTGCCCGGCTGCCACGTGCCAAATGTGCAGCCCCCTCTCAGGTCAGGGATGCCGGGCTGGGGGCTGCGCGCTGGGGGGCTACAGCCAGAAGCTGAGCTGACCCCAGCACAAAGGCAGTGCTGGGAGGGACTCTGTGGCCCTACCTAAAGGGGATGAAAGCACCAAAACCAGGGCCGTGATGCTGCCTTGGTCTTAAATCTTAATCACCTCTTCACTGTGGGCCTCTTCAGTCTGGTATTTAAAGCTTCAGGTCTCATTTGTCAGGTTTTTCCAGGTGATGATGTCTTGCAGTGATTTAAGGAATTCTTCAGCTGGGGGCTGAAGGGGGCTGTGAGGAAGACAGCCCTGCGGGATGTGAGAAAACAGCTCGGAGCGTCCCGAGCAGCCTGTCCCAGAGCTGGAGCGCTGCCCTTCCCCGCTCAGCCCCATCGGGAGGTGCCCAGCAAGCCCCAGTGTTCCCACAGCCATCCCCATCCCCATCCCCTCGCTGCCCACTGGCACCTTCGGGGCAGCCTCCAGACCCGGCTGGAAACATGGCAAAAATCCTCTTCCCTGGCAAAACCGGGCCCTTGGAAAGCTCCTGCCACTTCCCCGGCTTTGAAATCTGACCCAGAGCCCGGCTCTCTCCCTGTCTGCTCCCATTATTAATAAACTTTGAAGGGCTCCCTTCTGTCCTTAATGAGATTAGTGTTATTTTCATGCATTGCTGCAGGGCAGAGGACTGAAAAAGTGGCTGATCTGTAAACTAAAGGGTGCTAATCTATAGAGGGTGGGTCCCCCATTCTCATGGCCTCGGGGGCTGGGTGAGAGTAATCAATTAAAAAAAAAGGGATTAGAGGTGCCGTGGTCACCTACTTTATTGAGGTCACCCTGACACCCTCCCGAAAGCAGGCGGCCGTGGGCACACTGCGCCAGGTCCAGCCCGGTCATTGAGGCTCTTAGAAGAGGGAAAAAAAAAAGCTTTAATCGCCAGTCCCTGTTTACACTCTGGACCCAAAGGAGCAGTAGGGGAAAATCTGTTGTTAATATATTAATGGGCACAATTTGCTTAGCGGGTCTGTCTGGGCTTTGTAAATTAATGCTAATTTAAAGCACAACCTCACTGTCTTTTTTTTTTTTTTTTAAAACTTTATTCAAGCGCTTTCATTTTGCCTTGAACTTGGGAAGGAAAAAATATACGACTTGGCCAAATACGGTATTGCTTTTGCTTTGGTTCCATAGAGGTTGTTTTAAACGTGGATTATTTTAGGGAAGGAGAGGGTGGCCTGGCTGAAACTGTGTCAAAACACTCATCCAATGTCCACAGCTGTGCATGGAAGAGACTTTCACTCGGAGCTTTTTCCTCCCCAGAAACACCTTGGGCAGCTTTGTGCAGGGGTTGAGTCGCTGCCCACACCCTCCACTACCTGCTGGCTCAAACCGAGCCACGCCGCACTGATGCCGGCGATCACGGCGTGCTCCCAGGGTCTCTGTCCTTCCCTTCGGATCGCAAATCTGTGTCTGAAAACAGCCCAAATCCCTGACCTGCCCCAGCCCGTCCTTGGGGAGAGGAGGGAGCAGTATGTGCTGCGGGACTCGGGCGCTGACGGTCATTAAATGCCTCTTTGCAGCGAGCAGAGCCTCGGAGCATCCCGGGCCGGAGCCAGCGGCACAGCCGAGCCCTGGGGAGTGGGATGCAGCACATCCCTCACCCCTCCTCTAACGTCCTTCCCCCGGGATGTCCCCACCACCCTGGGACACCCAGGGTATCTGTCGACCGTGAGCCCAGCGGTGGTTTCCATCGCGGACACGCCGTGCCCTGACCGCAGCCGCTTCGCAGCGGGGACAGGGCGCAGCGCTCGGGCTGCAGTGCCAATTAGTGGTGCCACAGTTGTCACCCGCAGACACGGCTCGGTGGCGTTGTGCTAATGTTCATCGGCCCTGAGCGCCGGCGAGGAGCCGGTGGGACGTGTCACTGCCGCCATGACGCGTCCCCCGACACCCTGCAGTGCCCAAGCGGGGTCCAAGCCCCCCCTGCTTCCCATCGAGGACCCTCCGACGCTTCTCTCCTCGCTTCCACGTGCGAAAGGGATGTCAGCTTGGTTTTATCCCAAGCCCCGTTGCTGTCTCGGTGATAGTTATGGGGTGCTAAAGGGATTAGCAGCCCTGGCCGTCTGCTGAGCGCGGGGTGGGCACGACGCCTGGCTGCGGCAGAGAACGCGGGAGCAGCAATGCAGAAGCGGAGACTGCAAAAATAATTACCTTAATTTCAAGACCAACTTCAGACAGAGGAGAAGCCTGATGCTATGGGGAGAGGCAGCTCCTTTCCCAGGCACTGGGGTGAACGTCAGGCCCAGAGAAAGGAGTTTTTCTTCCAAGGAGGGTGGGCAGCGCGCAGCAGGAGCCGAGGCTGTGCTGGATGCCGCGAGGCTGCGGGTCTCGGGGCGCGTGGGAGCATCCGAGTCACCGGTCCCGGCGGGCACAGGACTGCTGGTCTTGGTGGGGGGGTTGGGGCTCACCCCGTTCCTGCCCCAGAGGGGAGATTCCCCCTCCCCATAGCCCTGTGTTGGGGGGGTCGGCACCGGCCGCCGGCACAGCACCGAGTCGGGAGCTCGGTGGTAACAGCCATAAAGGAAAACCGTCCGGTCCGGCGGCTCATGGCACAGCGGTGGAAGGCCCCGAGTGAGGCAACTTAGCAGCTGCCATTTGCTTTTAACGCTTTGTAGGATTTTTGTGTAAAAACAGGAGGAATAAAGGATTTCTTTGGGGCAAGTAATTGGAGGGCAAGGACCCAGGCCGGCTGGGTGACCCGCTCCAGCCAGCGACAGGCATTTATTAAACTGTGTCAGATATGTCAGTCCTATCCAAAAGCCACCCGCTGCCCATCCCGCGGTGCTAAAAGAACTCTCCGGGACATGACAGCTCAGCCCCGTGGCCGCACCGTCTGCCGGTCCCCACTCGTGTTTCCACCCCTTGGTGCAGCTCTGTGCAATTTCTTTTCAGACCATTCACATCTGTGTGTTTTTTCTTTCCCACGTGTGGCATCGACGGACTCCCCGTGGGTGCCCCCCGACGGGCAGTAACCAGCAGCAGCAGCAGCCTCGGATGGTGCGGGAGAACCGCCGGTGTGAGGTCTCGGCTGTGGGATGCAGCCGGGGTCGGATCCTGCTCTGTGGTCCCCCAGGCTGCTGCAATTGTTCCCTGGGGCCGGAGAGGCCGCTGGGGACACGGTGGCTCTTGCTCCACCCTCAGCATCTCCGCTGAGCCCAACGGCATCAGTGGTTTTGCATCCCCCGTTGACTCCCGGCATCCCACCTCCAGCCTCCACGGGGTCCACACCGGGATGGGTGCTGCTCCCCCCGGCCAAGGGGACCAGCGGTTCCCCCGCTTTGCCTCCCTGCTTCCACCCCACCTCCCGCATCGCGACCCCCGGGAGGGGACGACCATCCTGGAGGGCTCAGGCTGCAGAAAGCCCCTTCTGGTGGGCTCCGGGGGAGGGGGGGGGGACACCCCTCCGCACCCCCTCCAGCTCTGCCGCTAAACCCTCCCCTTGGCAGCGGGTTTAATCCGCGCAGCCCCGGGGTCCGGGCGTCATTGCCATGGGCGCTGGATTAGGGACCGGCCCCGCAGCACTCCTTTGTCCTCCCTATTGTGGAGCATTTTGCTCGCCTCTGCTTTAAACCTTGTAACCATTTTGCTGCCTTTTAAAAGCGGGTTGAATAGGGGGTGGGATGGAGAGGGGTGGTGGGGGGGAGAGGAGCCCAGGCTTTGAGGTTGAAGAGAAGCATTCAGGCTGCAGCTGCCCCGTCTCAGCACATTCCCCGTGACCCCCACGGGCACCGCGGCGGCCACCGAGCATCATTGGCAACTCGGCCGCTCCGGGACAATCCACCTGCTTGCTCAGGACAAGCACTTTCATGCCTATTGGGATTAGAGATTTTAAGTGTCGTTCCAAATTGTGCGGATAAACAGTCTTGTGAAAACTTGTTATCGTGGCGAAAAGGCCCCCGCCACCACCCTTAGTCCCCGGCCTTTTGTTTGGGCAATTTTTATTGCCGGATTGGATTTGATGAGGTTTAAGGTTTATTCTTAGGACTCCATTGAAGAGCTGATCCTTTGTCTCCCGCCGTGGAGCGTGAAGAATATGAAACGTAGGCAAAAATAAATCTGCTTTTCACACGCATTAGCCCCCAGTACATGCAGGGACCACCAAATGCAGCTGAGAGCGGCGGCACCCCCCGGGCCCTCCTCCCCTCCGTCTGCACGGGGTCTGCTCCGGGCTCGCTGGGCTCCGGCACCTTCTCCCCAAAGCCCCTCGGTGCTCTCTGAGCCGGGACGGACCCCGCGTGGCGGGTGGCCGTGGGCAACCTTCTCCCAGTACAGTGCGAGCTGCAGGAGCCAGGCAAGGGCTGGTTCGACCATATGGATTTGGGAGGTGCCGGGTCCGCAAACAGCCCAAAAGGTGTGGGGGGGAGAGCAGAGCATCCCTCCCTGCCCACCCCCTCCAAAAAACATCCAACCCCACTGACAGGTCAGTCCCTTAATCGCTTCATTTATCACCAGTCACTTCAGGAGAGATGAATCAGCAGGGTAATTCCCGAGGAAAGGTTGCTCCAGGGGCTGCCTTTCATTTGAGAGAAGCTCCCTGCGAGTTTCACCTTTATTGCGGGAACCTGCTCCGACACGCTCCGTGCCGGCACGGCCGCGGCCGCCCGAGCACCGGAGACGAGCCCGCGCCCCGGGCTCCATCCCACCTCGGCCCCGCAGGCACGGGGCTGCCGAGCACGGGGCAAAGCTCGCGCCCGGGCTTCGGGCTGGCGACTCCTGAGCAGCCTCCGAGGCAGTTTTGGCAGCACCGGGAGCCGGCGGCAGGCGCCTGGCACGAGCTGAGAGGCTGAGTTTCTGGAGAGCCTGGAGCCGGAGGCAGAAAATAATGAAAAACTTGGTGGATTGGGCTGGTTCCAAGCAAAAAAAAAAAAAACAACAAAAAACCAAAACATAATCCAGGGCATGCAAAACCTGCTCGGAGCTGAACCGGAGCAGGGCTGGCCTGGGGGAGCATGGCCGGCTTCGAGCGACACCTCTCCCGGGGGCTCCTGCCACGGTCCCAGGAGGTGTCCGGACCTGACCCCTCCGGCTGCCGGGTCCCACAGCCAGGAGGTGCCATGGCCTCGTCCTCCGTGCATGAGCTGCCGAGGGGGTGCACACTCCGGCCTGGCAGGGCAGGCAGGGAGGCAGCGGTGCAGGCAGGGATGCGGCAGCGCAGGCAGGAATGCAGTGGCCCAGGCAGGGATGCGGTGGTCCAGGCAGGGATGCAGTGGTGCAGTCAGGGATATGGCATTGTAGGCAGGGATGTGGCATTGTAGGCAGTGATGTGGCAGCGCAGGCAGGGATCATAGAATCATAGAATTAGTGAGGTTGGAAGGGACCTCTAAGAAAGGATGCAGCGGTGCAGGCAGTGATGCGGCGGCACAGGCAGGGATGTGGCAGTACAGGCAGGGATGCGATGGTCCAGGCAGGGATGCAGTGGTGCAGGCAGGGATGCGGTGGTGCAGGCGGGGATGTGGCAGTACAGGCAGGGATGTGGCAGTGCAGGCAGGGATGCGGCAGTGCAGGCAGGGGTGCGGCACCATCACACACCAGCTCTCCACGGTCTGGACTGGCCTTCGGGGTCCCCATCTTCCCTGGAAGAGCCTCAGGCACGACAGCACGTCTTTATTTCTCGCTGCATCTCTTCAGCCAAGCCCCATCCCCTGAATGTCCCACCCTCGAGTAAGAGAGAAAAGGACCCGATAACATTAGAGGGAGAGAGGAAAAATTGAGTGGTGGAGAGGACAGGGAGGAGAAAGGTCTCCTCCAGCAGGGCTTGAGATGGCAAATGAGCAGGATGGGACAGGAGTGCGCCATCTCCAAGCATTTAGGATGTGAGACGCCCTGGGTGGACACCCGCTGCCTGGACAGTTGTCCCACCATGACCTACAATGTCCGTGGGAGGGACAGCAGAGGAGGAGAGGGACAAAGGCTCTGCCTGCGGGAGGCAGGACGCCAGAGTTAGCTTGGCTGGGACGCCCAGGCCAGTGACACAGACTCAGGATATTTATTGTCACACTGTCCCACCGGGCAGCCCCAGGCAGGGTCGGTGTTGTGCTGCTGGGGGAGGCGAGCACGTCCCCCATCCACCACATCGCTTCCCGCTTTGCATCCAGCACGATGATTCCCTCGATACCCAGTGATGTTCCAGCTCCTCCTGTTTGGATAAAATATCTGTAATTACACGCATGCCTAATTTGAATTATTTCCACAGCACAGTCCCGGCGCTTTGGACCCTACTGAGCAACGTGGCAGGAGACTCCGTTGTCAACGGGGAGAAGTTAGGTGGTAGCACTTCTGCTCCTCAGGTGGGTGACCAGCATGGCCATCGGGTGACCACCATGGGGTGCTAACAGCTCGTTCCCAGCACCCAGAGAGGGTCTTCCCTGGGGTCCGCCAGGTTCCTGAATGGACTTCAGATGTGTGATCCCATAAGGAGGAATAGGGAGGGGGATTTCTACATCTGCGCTTAGACCTGCCACGGTCATTCCCATTTTGAACTTGGGAGGGTGAGCAAAGTTAATTGATGTGCCCAAGGCCTCGTTTGTAGCTGCAGAGACGATGGATGCTTTCCCAAAAGCGACGCTGCCGTCAGAAATCGTGGGGCTGGTGGAGAAGGTACTGAGTGAGTTTCTTTGGCCTGTGCCGGGTAAGACGTCAGATCTGATTCTCGTCACGGTCCCTTCTGGCCCTGCAGTCGACGGGCTCAGAAGTGGGGTTGGCCGGGGAACAAGAACTGTTTCATCAAATGTTCAAGGTTTTAAAATTTGGTTTTCGTCCAGCGTGCAACCAAAGTGAGGCCTTTTGAAAGTTCTCCATGGCAAACCGCCCCCCGCACGAGCGTGTCCCAGAGAGCTGGGGCTGTGGGCAGTGCCCACGTGGGCCGCAGACACCTCCCCACGGCGGGCAGGGCGTTTTTGGGGGGGGCAGGCTGCCTCCCAGCAGGTCGGCACGTCCCAGCGATGAGCCTGTCCAGCCCCGAGAGCCCCCGGTCCCCTCCCCGCTGCCCACCCCAGCCCGCCGCGGCGGCGGGTCCCTGCCTGCCCGCTGCCTGCGCTGTCAGGCAGCATTGTCTCCGCATGGCGGGTTTCTTTCTGTGCGGGAGAGTCGTGCACCCCCTCTTAGCCGTGCTCAGCAGCCTTTCGCTGTCACATTGCGTTATTTGCTCGACGAGAAGTGACCGATGAACCTTCCCCCCCCCCCACTCCTTCCCCTGCCTGCAAAATTCCCGGTGGCCGCCCGGCCTCGCCGGGGCGCGGGAGGGGGACGGCAGGCGAGGGGACCCCGGACGGCAGCGCCCATCGCTGCCCCTCTGCCCGCCAGCACCTGCGGAGGCGGCACGGGTGGCTCGGGGATTGGGGAGGGGTATTATCCGGGGACTGGGAAGCGCCATCTCAGCTGGGGTTCAAAGGCACCTCCTGATCCCCTCCTGGGGACGGCGTGGGGTGGGCATCTCCCCACCCGGGCTCCCGCCCGCTGCTGATTTTGGGGGTGAGTGTCCGGGCAGTGCTGAGCCCCTCATCTGGGGCATGGCAGCACCCCCCGCACGTTTCTCCCAACTCTTAATTCGTTCTCCATTATTTTCGCCTTCCCCTCCTCCCTCTCTCCGTCTCAGCTGCCTGATGAATGAAGGATGGGGTTTTAAGCCTTTTTTACCCCCAAGGCCTGCAGCGCTGGCTTGGCTGCTATCGCTGGGATAAATGCAGGCTTTTCGGCCCGGAGCAGCATCCGGCAGAGCCGCGCCACCCCCCCCGCACCGGGTTATCAATCCCCGCTCAGCATCGCCAGCGCCGGGCTGGGTCCTCTCCACTGGGAGCCCTTTTCCTACCCTCTGGCCACAAGAAAGACCAGTGTGGCTTAATTCTGCACAGTATCAACACCAAACAGACTCAGCCCGACGCTACTGGCTTCTCTTAATTCGTCTTTGTATTCCTCGTTTTTCATGAATTTTTAAAAAGTTTCCATTTCTCTCCGCGCCTCCGTCTTATCCGCCGGGTTTTGGTGTAGATGCCGGGGCGCGCGTGCCCCCGCGCCCGCGCAGGCTCTGCATCCCCCTCCCGGAGAACACAAAGGAGGTGGAAAATCAAGCGTGGATCTCCCCACCCTGGAAAGTTTTCGGATGGCTCGAGAAATAAAATCTCCCGCAGCTCGGCAGATGAGAGGGCCCAGGCGGGTATGAGATGGTGCCGCCCCGGTGCTGGCACAGCCCGGTGGCACGGTGCTCTCCCTCGCGCCAGCAGCAGCCGCCGCTCCCGCCAGCGTCCCTCAAACGTACAACTACAGATGGTGCCACTCGCAGGGCCGGAGCCGTGGGGTGGGAAGAGGCTTTTGGAAGGCAAACCAAAATTATCTGCGCCCTCAACGGACTTAAAAAAAACCAAACAACCCAAATGCCTTTATCTGTTGTTTTGCTCTACTGCAAAATGCAGCCTCCATCCATGACCGGGAACTGGAAGCTGCCTTCTCCCCCCGGCCCTGTCCAGAGAGCAGAGAAATTAAGGCAGGATAAAGAAAAATGGAGATTCCAAGATGGAAAACAGAGATAGAGCCCGTGAACGCAGCCAAGCTGGGGCTGTTCAGCACTGGCGTTTCGGTTTGAATCCAAACACGGACGAGCTGGGCGCCTCCTCCACCCACCCCGACCTGAGCCTTCCTCCACGTCCCTGGCGCGCAGTGTCCCCAGCGCGCAGCGTCCCCAGGCCCGCGGGGACCCCATCCCTCCGGGGGGGCTGCTGCCTCCAGCCGGGCTCAGCCTGGCCGCTCTTGTCTGCAGAGGGTGGAGGGATGTGCTGCCGTCCCACACGTGTCACGGCTGAGCTGGACCCGTCCTGGGCAGTCCCCTGCCCCGTCCTAACGTGCAGCACCCCCGGGGGGGTCGTCTCCCCCATCCCGGCCAAAAGGAGCCAGCAGACCTTTGCAGCGAGCCCGGTTTGGGGCTGGGTAGGTGTTTCTTGGCCGTCCAGGCAGAACCTTTGTTTTTAAGCCCTCAATTAAATGCTCATAGACAGCCAGCTTGCGTGGCACTCGGATTATTATCCCCTTGGAGGAATAAAGTGCAGGATCGAGGCTTCTGGGATTCAAACCGATGGTTCCAGGGCTCTAGATATTTCAGTGCTGATGCTTAAAACCAGGAAGGCATTCCCTCCGGCAAGACAGCCACTACATCATACGGGGAACGCGCTATGAAATAATGATGTACAACCGGCCTTGAGGCACTCTTTGCAGCTTGATTGGCCTCAATGGCAGAGGAATAACCGAGAGTTTATTGCTTCTCTTCTAGTGATCTTTACTCCCAGCTGTTTTCTCGGGGAGGCCTGGATCCCTGCGCCTCGTGGGAAGAGCCACGGGCTGCTGGCGAGGTGCTGAGCACGGCCACTTCCCGGGATGGGGTTCTGCTGCCGCAGGATGAATCCCTGCGGGAAAATCCCCCTGACCTCTGCCCAAGGCAGGCACTGAGACCTGGGCACGTCTTGGACCCCTTTCCCCCTCCTCCTGCGGGTGCGGCGCGCTCCTGGAGCGGCCCCCAGCACCCTCGGCCCCCAGCACCCAACCGTGCCGAACAGAGAGCCCCCAGTTGCTCACCCCTTCGCGCCACATCCCCTTCACCAGCACCCAAACCACCCGGCGTGCCCGCGCCTCGGCACTGCACCGGGGCAAAGCCCCGCCACGGCAGCGGTGCCCGAGATCCCATTTCTGCCCACCGCAATCCCTCCTGCCCGGGCAGGAGAAAGGGGCAAAGAGCATTTTCACGCAGAAAGTTGTTGGCGATCCCCAGCTCCTGGCGCTGTTTGCAGAGGGCAAAGGTTAGATGGTTGCAGGTGAATTTTTTTTTCCCTTTTCTTTTGAGGAGTCGTGCTGCAAATAGCCTGATTTCTAAGATTTCTCTATCATTAAAATGTAAATGAAAACAGACACGAAAACAATCTGAATTTCCAGCCGAGTTGCTCTTGCTTAATATTCTACCCCGAAGGGGGACGTGCGGAAGCAACAACATTTCAAAGGGAATCATTAAAGAAGGCAGGCTCAAACTGCGTTTTCATCAGATACGGCGGCGGAGCGGCGCACTCGGGGTCTTGCCCATCCCGCCGCTGCTGGAAAGGACGAGCGGGAAACAGCTTTGGAAAAAAGAAACGTCCAAGCCGGGGCGAGCAGGACCCGCACGCCGAGCCGGGGCTGTGCCGGACCGGGGAGGGTCATGTCCTGGCGCGGTTCGGCTCCGGCTGCGGGCGGGCAGCGTGCAGGGCCGCGGGTGCTCCGGTGCACGTGTGCGGCTGCAGCGTGACGTGCACGATCGAGCTGGGATGATGCCCGGGTTTTAACGCATCCTGAGTGTTTAGAAATGCCCCGGAAGGGCAGCGGGGTTTTGCGCTGCATCCTGACATGGGGAAGACCCCGATACCTCCCCAACCTGCCTGCGGTCCCCTTCCACCCTGAGCTCTCGGCGGCGTCGGCGCTGCTTTGTTCTGTTTCAAGCAGGAGGCGGAGGTGACTGTCTTTACGCCACCAATGTAACGCATTTAAAATTATATAGAAAATGAGAATAGCCTGAAAATGTGAATCTTGGTCGCGCCCCAGAGCGCCTGGGGTAGAGAAAGGGCCGAGCGGTTTTGGTTGAATCCCGAACACGGTCCTTGCTGCCCCAATAAGCTGAACCGTCAACGGCGCTCTGCCTTGGCCGGCACGGAGTAGCTCAGAGTGCTGCTGGGTTTGTATTTTGCTTTCGCAGATGTCACCGCGCAGCGGCTGCGCAGAGGAGCACCTCAACCAGCGCGGTGCAGGATGCGGCCCCGGCGCCGGACCCGGCTGAGGGAGGAAAGACAACAGCTCCCGGGCAGCGCTGGCGCAGGGCTGCGGGACGGCTCCGGAGTGTCCGGAGCCCGCGAGTGCCCACAGCTCANAGCGCTGGCGCAGGGCTGCGGGACGGCTCCAGCGGTGCTCTGGGACAGTCCCCAAAGGCTGCAGGGACAGGTTTGGTGGCCGGGGAGGGTCGGTCCCAGCAGATGCTGCTGGAAGAGGAGGGTGCACTGAGGCTTGGGGCCACCTGTGAGTCTCCAGGGACATGGCTCCGGCCCGCGGGTGCCCACTGCTCGGTGCCACTAACCCAGAGCTGCAGGAAAAGGACGCCTGGCGGGGCAAGGAGCATCTCTCCGCGTAAGAGGCAGGAGCAGCAAAGGCATCCCATGCTCAGAGCCCTCTCCAGGCCACCCATCTGGGCATTCCATGGGCGATGGTCACCAGGCAGGGCCAGGGCAGGTCCCCCCCGACCCCTGCCCTGGACTCGGACCCCCTCCCTTTGCCCCATTGCCTCCCCCATCCATGCTTCCCACCCGTCTCGAGGGGGCTGCAGGATCCGTGCTGCTCCGTGGCCGCGTGGAAAAGGCTCTCAGCCGCCCGGCTCAGATGCCTGCGGGCGGCACGGCTGAGCGCTGCCCGGAGCACAGCGAGGACAGAGCCCCACTGCTCCCCACCACCCTCCCGGACCTCCCAGGCAGCAGCAGGTGCTCCCAGCACGGCGGCACATATGGATCCTATAAGGGCTGGGATCACCTCTGCAGGCAGCCTCGCTCCTCCGTGCACCGGGGAGCGGCGGGAGGGACGGTGGCGGTGGCACCCCGGGGCTGCCCGGGGGTGCGGGGCCCCTCACCGCACTGGGTGCTGCCCGGGTGCGGTGTTTGGGGCGAGGGGAGCAGCCCCCGCTGGGGTCCCCCTGCAGCCGAGAGCAAAGGAAAGCTCTTTTCCCCCTGTAAAACAAATATGTGAGATCTGGAAGTCTCCGAGACACAATAAGCAGGGGATCCCAGGATGCTTTAAGCGTGTCCCAGTCTGGATCTCTGGATGTTAATGGCCTGAGATGATTAATTTTCTTTTGTACTTTCATGGCATCAGTTATCACATCATTCGATTTTATTTTTAAAGACTTTTTTAAGCCCACAAAATACTGGAAAGAGTTAGGATGGATTCAAATTACAAGGTAAAATATTTCCCTCCAAAGCTTCATAAATACTTGATTATTTTTTTTTAATGCTATTATTTTAACTTTCAAAGAAAGGCAACGTTTGCCAAATCTTGCTTTGTGCAGTAAAACCAGTCCAGTGTTACAGGGATTTCATACAATAATAACAATAAACTTTCAGAGGAGACCTTAAAAACAAAAGGCCCTGTCTGCCCTGCATGGAAATTCCAGCCCCGGGGTCCGCAGCGCCTCTCCCCCCGTGCCGGGGCAGCCGTCACGCGCGAGCCCCAGCCCCGACGTGGCTCCCCGCTTCTGCCCAGCCCCGCACAATGGCCTGATCCCGACCCCGCTGGTGATGCTCAGTCTTCCCACCGACCTGGAGGGGGGAGGTTTGGGGCCGGAGCATCTCCCCCGAACCCCCGAGAGCTGCGTAACCCATCTGCGAGCTGAATCCAGCCCCCTATTTACCGAGGCTTGGGAATCCCCGAGGATGGAGATGTTCCCAGTGGGGTCCTCGGGCGCATCCCTGTCCCCAGCCCCGACCCCGTGCCTGCCCGTTGCACCCATCCTGCGCGGGGCCGCGTCTGCTCGCGCAGAGGGAGCTGAGCGCTGGGCGCAGGGGGGCTTCGCAGCATTACAGTCTCCCAGGGTGTGAGTTCCCGGGGGCAGAGCGGGGTCCCGGCTCCCCCCAAGCTGGCCCGGGCTCAGCCTTCCAGTTTTTTTGTGTCTTTATTGTTTTTCCCCCTGCAGTTGGTCGGGTTTTTAATTAATTCCCAAATCTCATTTGGGCACCGGAGCTGGGGGTGGGGGGTGGGGGGGTGGAAAAACCTCTGTCTGAAGTTGATTTTGCAAATCAGCACCGGCCATCTCGAAGCAGCTCTGGGGGCACGAGCACCGGGGCGCCCCATAACCGAGGGGGAAGCCTCTTGCTGGCGGAGCGGATCCGCTGCTTTGATGTGCTCCCGCAGTTATTCTTTCATTCCTTGAGCAAATAATCTGGATTTTCACAATATTTACCTTGGAAATAATTATTTGTGTAAAGCATTCGACCAAGATAAACAAGAGAATCGCTCTCTCCGCGGGGATGGGAGGTCTCACGTTCCCCTAAACCTGCCCGAGCGCGCGCCCCGCGGGCAGCAGCCCAGGTGGAAAAGGGGCCTTAAAGCCGAGCACACGCACGTCCCAACGAAGCCACCGAGGGCTGGGGACGAACCTCCTCGTAGCCCCGGCTGCAGGGCACGTATAGGGATAGAAAAATGCAGCCCATCAGCCCCGGGTGAATCGCTAACCCTGCCCTGGTCTGTAAAAGGGGCTATTGCATCCCTGAATTCCCACAGACTCAGAGGCTGTAAAGGAGAGGGAGAGGGGGGGTGGAAAAAGGTGAAGGAAGGTTCAAAGGGCTGCTACAGCTTCGGTTTTTCATCTCTAGTTAATCTCTGCAAGGCCTGAGGCAAAGTCACCTTCGGGTCAACACTCAGGTGTTTTTATCTGCCATCCCCATCTGCCCCAGCTGCCTCCCTGCCCCCCCCCACCCCGAGCAGTGGGGCCGCGGGGCACGGTGGGCGCCTTCCCCGGGGAATCCGGTCCCCCCGGTTGAAGCCGGGCTCTCCCAGGGCGG
Source organism: Anarhynchus alexandrinus (assembly GCA_008711295.1). NCBI lineage: Eukaryota > Metazoa > Chordata > Aves > Charadriiformes > Charadriidae > Anarhynchus > Anarhynchus alexandrinus. Next base: position 184,118 of record VUYV01000198.1, on the reverse strand, counting down.
AGGGTAAATCCCGCGCTGGCTCCTCGCCGCCCGCCGCCCCACGGCCACGGGGAGCGCCGGCAGGAGCGTCACACTTGGGTTTTGCAAAGCAAAAAGGGTTTTAAATTGAGCACGGATTAAGGGCTGGCGTTGGCACAGCGCGTCGCCCCGGGGGGATGCGGGGATGGGAGGAGGGTGCCAGGACCCGTGCCCTCATCCTGCCGCTCGCCCACGCTCCTGCGGCGAGCTCGGGGCGGCTGCGCCCAGCGCGTACCCGCTGCGCGCCCGGCAGGTTTGCCAAGGGCAGCACGGGAACAAATCCACACGGGGCTCAGCTCTTTTCACCTCCGAAGCTTTTATTAAGGTGTGTGACATGCCCACGATCACAGCTCGGGGATACGACACAGGCAGCAGGCACCGGACACGAGCGAGCGGGAGGGCGGCGAGGCAGCGCGCGCCTCGCAGGGACGCTGCCGGCCCCAGCGCGGGGCGCAGACGCCGGCACAGGTCACTCTGAGCCGCGCGTCCCCTTCGCCACCGAAACGTCCTTTTCAGAAGCAGAGTTTTACAGAGATCCGTGTTTTACCTACCGGCGGCAGCAGCCCCGGGGGGGAGCAGAGCCCGGCTGCGGCCAGCGTGGGACGGGGGAGGCTCAGCGCAGCCCCTGGCCCCAGTGCCGCGCTCAGCCACGGTGAGTGATTTGAGTGCGGTAGCATCTAGCGGTGGGGCATGCTGGGGTCTGCCCAGGCTGCCGGCCATGCCGTGCCATGCTGTGCCATGCCATGCCGTGCCATGCCGTGCCGTACCATGCCATGCCGTGCCGTGCCGTGCAGTCCCACCGGCTGGACGCTAGTCCCCGGCACCAGAGCGGGGTCCTGGCAGAGTCACAGCCACCTCTCAGCTCCGCTCCTCTGATGGACGGCGGGAAGAAGTTTGGCCGGGGGATACAGCACCTCCGAAATCTCTCCTCACCCTCCTTTGGCAGACGAGACACGGAATCAGCGCCGGGCGCTGCACAGTCATCCCAGGCCGGCTCAGCCCTCGCCCCGCAGCCAAACCGCCCCGCTGCTGCTCCTGCCACATCAGCGACTTCGACAGAACACACGTCAGATTAACACTTAGCAAAATACAGCAAACAAACACAGCATCTCCTTTTTAATCTCTATTTAAGACGACTGTTCTTTTGTATTCTGTGTGCAGTCCTCACTGGATAAAACGTAGATTAGAAAAAAAAAGAGTCTCTTTGCTTTCAAATGATAAATTAATACAAACACCAGCAGCACAAGTTTGCAAGCAGCTTCCTGATCATGCACCGTGTTAAATAAAGCATCTCCCGCGACAGACAGATGTGCACATATACACACTGGCTGTAAGGAAAAATCTAAATTAACTCTTCTCTAATACTGAATCTAAAAAAAAAAATATTGGATTTGAATCAGTTGACACTTAAATTTATTTTTAAGCATTCTGAGGTCCCTTTTCAGAATGACTTTTTTTTTTCTCTCTCTCCCCGTCTCACTGCATGAGTTTAGATCTTATCTGCAAAGCTGTTACCGGGGCTTGGTTAGGCGGTGCACCGGGGCGAGTCCCGTGGGACAGCTCAGGACACTTTGCTCGCACCGAAAGCAGGAGCGGCATTTAACGGTGGCTGAGCTGTTTCCGTACGGGCCCACCGGTGCGGGCGCGATGCGGGGGATGAAGTGGGCTTGTGCTGGTGCCCGAGCACGTGCCGAACTCTCTGCCCAGGGACATTTAACAGCTTTGCTGTGCCAAGGCCCCCGCTGCCAGGCAGCTCCGGCACCGGGAGCTCACCGCAGCGCCCACCCCAGCACACGCGCGGCTCAGCCAGGCTCATGCAAAGGACCGTAAACTAGATTTAAAAGCTGAGCCTCGTCACCGCAGGCTCAGCAAACCACAAGGTCCTGAGGTCTGCCCAGCCCGCCGCGCCACGGTGCCCAGCCCGGCGGGACACGGTGCAGGGACGCGAGTTCCCGTGCAGAGGGGAAACTGAGATGAGTGCTTCGGGGACTCTCAGCTACGTTGGAGAGAGATGGGAAGGACAGGGTGGGCACCCAGGCGCCTGGTGAGCACTTTGCACTGGCGTGCCGCACCGAGACGCTGCCAGCCAGCCCCGCGCCAGCCAGGACGGCGAGGGCTGGCACCGGGCAGCACCGGCGGCACCTCAGGGGCTGGGGGCGGCCGTGCCGGCGGGGCACGCCGGGCCGTGCTGCATGCAGCGGATGAGCTCCTTGCGGTTATCCAGGATGGTGTCGAAACTCTCCTGCAGCCGGTTCTGCTGGTCCACGACTTTCTGCTGGAGGCCGTGGATCCAGCGCAGCAGGGCCAGGCGCCGGTACATCACCAGCTGGATGTGGTGCTTCTCCTTCTCCCGCTCCTTGAAGCGCTCCTTGTCCTGCAGGTGCTGCACAGCCTCCGCCAGCGCCGGGAAGAGGGTCCCCGGCTCAGGTTCGGCCGCCCCCGGCTGGGGTGGGCTCCCGGGGCAGGGGGCAGCGGCGGGAGGGTCCCATGTGCTCCCGCAGGCGCTGTCGGGGCTGTCGATGCTGAGGGAGCTGCTGGCGTAGCCGTTGTCCTCTGCGGGGGAGCTCGGGGACTTGCCGCATCCCTCGGCCGGCTCCTCGGCGGCGGCATTTTGGCCCCCCACCCCACCGACCTCCGCTCCCTCGGGGGGGCTGCGCACCCCCGGCTCGGGGAGACGCGGCCGCGCGGCGCCCAGGCTCGGGGCGGCGTCCCTAAGCCGGCCCTGGACCATCTGTCTCTGCATTAATAACAGCAGATTATCGGACGGATTTGTCGTGTTTTCGCTCCGGCTGGAGCCCTCCTGCGGCGGGGACCCCGGCGCTGGCCGGCTCCAGTTCTCGTTGCTGTCACACACCTCTCCCACGAAGTTGGAGTTGGAGTCCTGCCCGCAGCCGGCCCCCGGCATGGCCGTGCCCAGCGTCGGCTCCCCCCGGCCCTGCCGGAACGGGCCGTTTGCCGGAGCACCCGGCGGGCAGATGGCAAACATCTCGCCGGTCTCCTGCCTGCGAGAGAGAGAGAGAGGCAGAGCTGCAACGCGTCTGCGGCGTACGCGGGATGGCACAACCACAACTCTGATCAGCTCCAGTGAAATAAAATATTCTCTTACTTTATTTGCCTCTCTTTAACTGAACCTGAGTCATGGGCTCATCCTTTGGCCGCTGCTCTCAGCACATCCCCACGCGACATCACCCGGGGACAACTTCTCACCTGGTGCAGCAGCTCGGGACAGGCACCCCCCAACCCGCCCCTTATCCCCCTGAGCTCCAGCCCAAACCCGCGCTTCCGCGGCTTCCCTTCGGTGACTGTCGCAGGGCAGCGCAGGGGCAGGCGCGCAGGCAGCACGCTCTGCTCCAGCAGCGCTTCTGCCTGCGGTGGATGCGACTCATCCAGCGCTGGTAGAGGAGCAGCTTGGGAGGAGCCGCTCTTCCAACAGCAATAAAATGTATTTAAGCGGGCGAGACGGCGCGGGCTGCTCCGCACAAACTCCACCGCATCCCCTGCGTCGGGCTGTGGGTCGGGTCTGGTCTCCACCAGTGCCCAAACCAGTAACCCCACCGGGCCGCTTCCTGCTCTGCAGGACTGAGCACAGACAGGACCAGAAAAGGGATGGTCAACCCCGCGTTTCGTGCCGGGTCGTTGGCAGCGAGGGCCGATCCCCGAGCTCTCTCCCAGCAAGGACATGCTCACAAGAGTCACACGAAGGAAAACCCATCGAGGGGCCCAGTTTCACCCCCGGAAAGCTGCGCAGGGGCTGGAGGGGTCCAGGGTGCAGCGTGCCCAGCCCAGGGCATGGGACACGGGCTGCAGCCGTACGGGGGGTCCCCGCCAGAGCCGTGAAGATGTCCACCCCCCCGGGTCCCATCCCACAGCCGGTGGAGTACCCACAGCCCCCCACGACGCCCGCGGAGGGAGGGCACAGACCCAGAGGGGCCGTTTGCAATGGCGAGGATGGCACCAGAGGGAGGGGGGCCACAGGCCTGGCATCCCCCCCGCCTCTCCATCACACCACCACCACC
>VUYV01000198.1:144478-179823 GCA_008711295.1 Anarhynchus alexandrinus | reverse complement strand
TCCCACGGGAGAGTCCTCCCACGCCACGGCGTGGGGGGGAGAGAAGGGGGGGGAAGGGGAAGGGGAGGATGCCCTCCCGTGTCAGCCCGGGCGGGGGCTCGGAGGGGACAGGGGGTGGTGGGATGGAGACACCGCCACCCCACGCCGCCCACAGCCCCGGCGCGGGTGGGTGCCTGTGGGTGCGTCCCGCGGGTGTGGGACACACCGGCTCCTTCCCAGCCCCATCCCCGTCGGTCCCGTGAGCCTCAGCCGGTCCCCGCGGGGACGAGGGGGACGGTGGGACCCACCGCTCTCAATGGGGCCTTTATTCCCCTCGCCCACAGCCGGGGCGGCCGCGCTGGGAAAGGAAAAGGCTCGGGAACATCAAACGGCTCCCACGGGCGCCGGGCTGGCACCGGCGTCACATGAAGCACCACGAGTGTTTTGGGAGAGAAAGAGGCTTTGTGGGGCCGTGGGGGGAAGATGCACCGCGCAGTGATGAGGCCGGTGGCCCCCGGGGCTGGGAGCTGCGGTGGGGGCAGCCAGGGTGCCGCAGACCCCCCGTTACTTGCAGAGCTGCCCTGAGTGGTCTCATCTCCTGCTGGGTCCACCCAACGTGGCCATCACCAGCGTCCTGTGGTAGCTCTGGGGTGGACATGGCATGAGCACAGCGCCGTCACCCCACGGGCTCCGCAGCACAAGCCCACCCCGTCCAAAGTGAGTCTCACCGGGGGCTCGACACCTCCTGCCCCCCCTGAGGAGGAGGAAGGAGGGGATGAAGGGGCTTTCAGGGTGGGTGAAGATCCTCTCCAGAGCTCTGGACTATTGGAGGTGGGATGTGGAGGAGAGATGCCAAGAGCAGGTGGTCCTCCATGACACTGCAAGGGTTTGGAGCAGTGGAGCAACACTAACAAGTGATAAATAACTTCTTTTAACTTCCCATCCACCTGAGAGGCCCCTCAGCAGCCCCTCCTGCTCCAGGCTCCTCCAGCCCCAAAGGCCTCTGCACCTCCATCCACCGGGAATTGGTGGGGTGGGACCGAGAGCTGTAACTGGGGCGCTCGGGCTGCGGCGCTCCTCCTAGGAAAGCCCGAGATTAAAGAAACAGCACCTTCCCGTCGCACAGGAAAGGCAGAAACTGACTCAGAAGCGTCTGTGAATGGGCAGGAAAGAAAAAAAGACTTTGGGCAAACAATGGGCTCAGCTCTGCTTTGCTCTGCTTTGCCTTGAGCGGAGTGTTTGCTTGTTAGTGCCGGTTTGTGTTTCGCTCCCGTCAGGGGCCTGAACTCAAAGCAAAGCTAAATATTCATCACCCAGAGCAAGGAGGAAGGCTTCACCCGTTCGGGGACCTTCTCCTCTGGTTTATTGAGAGGAGGCACAGCTGAAATGGGCCTTTTTCTTCACGGGTTTAGATTTCAACAAGCAGAGGGAAGCTGGAAGTCCAGCTGGAGTTTGGCTCGTGGGGCAGGAGTGGGATTTGCTCCTCTCCCGGCGTTACTCATCCCCACGCCAGGAATTCCCGCGGGGCCGGTGGGTGCGGACGTGCCGGAGCCTGCTGCAAACCCGCTGCGCCTCGGCCCCGGCTTCACTGGCGCTGGCGGGAACCTCCCCCGCGGTTTGGGGGAGGTTCATCCCCCAAATACCGGCCTTGGCGTGAGCCGCGTCGGTGCCGGGTTGGCAGAAGGGGCCGGGAGCAGCGGTTGCAGGGGTCTGTCTCGCTGGGGCTGGTTTTGCACTGGTGCAGCTCAGGTTCAGCCCAGCACCCCCAGGGTTGTCTGTGTCTGATGGAGACCAGAGGGATTTGCTGCTTGCAGTGAAAACAGCTCCGTTCCCCCGCGAACCCGCCGTCCCCTCAGCCCCAGGGGTTCCGCTCCCCAAGGACGCTGCCAGCGGGGACGGCCGCGGGGAACCCCAGCTCGGGGCGCAGGAGAGAGGGGACACAGGGACACGGGGACATATATTTCCATATTCCATATGCCCCTTTCGGGCAGGGGGAAAGAGAAGGTTTGGAGGTGGAGGAGGCTTAGTGATGGGGTTTGGAATTGTCTTCCCCTCCCCTTCCTCCACTTTGTTCCAGAAATAAATTAAAAACTCTCCCTCCAGGAAATTAAAAATCATTTAGGAAGACTGAGCGCAGGGCCTGATGCGCTGGGGTTTCGGAGCCGGGCGTCCTGGGGGAGATAAGCGCAGTGCACCTCGGGGCTCAGAGCAGGGAAGGGTGCGCGGGTGCCCCCCCGGAGCCGCTCCAGAGGGCACTGACACCAGATCCCCCCAGCAGAGCAGGTCCCTGGGACCCTGCATGCAGCACCCTTCCCCTGGGCTCAGCGGGTGGCCTGGCTGCAGGACACCCCTTCCACTCCGGGGACTTCCGTGGCCGCAGGGACCTTGGACCAGCAGAGACCCGGCACTGCCACGGGGAAACGCCGGAGATGGGAGCCCGGCACTGCCCACGGTGGAAATCATCCTCCAAACCCAGCGTGCGCGGGGCAGGCTGCTTCTCATCCGCCGTGCGTCCCGCTAACCGATGCAACGTGCCACGGGCTTTGAACAAAATTGGTCCCAGAAGAAGCCCTCGTGCTCGTCCCCGTGCCCGCATGACGTCGGCCCCATGCCCGACCTCTCTGCTGGGAAGAAGACTCCGGGGATGGGTACGGGATGGGTTAGGGGGACCGGGGTGGCAGAGGGAGGGGAAGGGCCTTCAGCATCAGGCAGGGGCTGCCTCCTCCTGCGCGAGGGCAGGGACCCTGCGGCCCCCTCCCCAGGTCCTGCCTGCAGCCCCTCTGCCCACTGCGCACAGCGATGCGTGCCCACGCGCACCCACGGCATGCCCACGTGCATGCACTGCGCGCCCACTGCGCACCCACGTGCGTGCACTGCGCACACCCCAGCGCTTGGGCTGGGAGAGCGAGCGAGCGCTGGTGCGCGGGGCGGCTGCGTGCGGGGGGAGGCGAGGGGGCTGGAGGCCGCGGCGCTAGAAGGAAATGAAACATGTTTTTTGGGAGATTTCCACATTCTTCCCCTCCCTGGGCTCCCATCGGTTCCCATCTCCCGCCCTGTCCCGCATGGGGCACTGGCCCGGCTGCGCACACCGGGGGCAATGGCCGTGGTGGGGCCGTGCTTGGCCACGCGGCGATGCTGGGATGGGCTCGGCCGGGCACCTTCGTGGCCAAGAACACCCGGGCACCCAGGAGCCACCAACCCACCAGCCCGGGACCCCGGTGCTGAGATGGGGAACCCGTCCCGAAAGAGTTAAGGGTGAAACACTGCCAAAAAAAAAAAAAAAAGAAAAAAAATTACAAAAAGAAAAAAGCGCCCTGAACCACATGCGACCTAACCTCCCCAGCGGCTCATCTGAGTTTAATAACGGAGGAGGGAAATCTCCCAAAAAGCTCTCAGAGAAATTAAAGTAAACAGCGTGCTGCCCTCCGACCCCGCGCTGCCCCGCCGCTGACTCGGCCCGGCTGCGGCGGCACCGGCGGCTCGGCGTGCGGTGTAATTGTAAACACATTCGGGTAAATACGACGGGGGGTGGGGTGGTGAGGGGTCCCGGGGGAGCCGGTGGCTGGGCGGGAGCCGCCCTCCCAGCACCCGGCAGGAACCGGGGCCGAGCGTTGGGGTCAGCCGGGCAAAGACATGGCCGTGGGGGACACCGCGGACCGATGGCTTCGGGCTGCGTGGCTGTGCCGCGTCCCTGCCTGCGAGGGGCTGTGCACGGCCGAGGCTTCAGGGCCGACGTTGCCGGTGGGGCCAGGAGCCACCGACACCGTCACGCCGCCCCGTGACTGCGGGGTTGGGGCTGGAAAACCTCACGTCAGGAGCGCTGGCGGGTCCTGCCGACGGAGGGAGGAGGAGGAGGAGGGTGCTCTAAAGGGTTTGTCCTCTTGGCCTCACGAAATTTAAAAACAATGCTCTTATTTTCATCGGTCCTGGTCATTTTTGTAGGCTGAGGCAAAGCAAAGCAACGCCGGGCGGTGCGAGTGCAGGCGCTGCTCTCCGAGAGGGACCGGCAAAGCCACCGGCATCGAGGGGGGAAGCGGGAGCTGAGCATCGCTGCCAGCCCGGCCCCGGCCATTGCCCTGCTCCGTCCTCATCCCTGGCCCCATCCCATCCCTGCAGTGCCCTCGTGTGCAGCATCCCATCGCCACCACCCAAAGACAGGGGAAGAGGGCAGAGGGGGCTGGATCGGGGCGAGCCCCGCTCCCCTGCCCCGCAGCCCCAGCGCCGCTGCCCGGGCTGGTCCCCGCTCCCGCCATCTACCTGTAAAACAAATTATATTTCAATCAGAATCAAAGGCAGTGACAGATGCGCTGTATTTGGTGAAAAATGCCAGGAATCCGCAGCCAGATTGGATTTCAGAGGAGCCGGCAATCCCACGGAGGCCAGACGGTTTCCACGGGACTGGAGGTCAGAGCCCGCTCCCCCCAGCAGCTCCCGGCCCCGAGGATCGGCCCTTGGGATGTGGTGGGATACGGGGAAGAGGAGGAGGCGGCGGAGGAAGGGGCTGCGGGGCCGGGGAGCCCAGCGGAGGTGTGCACCTCCCGCCGGAGGGACACGCCATCGGTGACGGGGACCCAGCTCTGTCCCAGGGACACGCAGCCCCATCGCCCGGCAGTGGGAGAGACCCCCCCCCTGCCAAACCGCCCGCGCCCGGGGAGAAGCCCCTTCCTCTTTGCTTTCCTGACTCCCAAAAAAGGGTTTCTCTTGGTCTGGGAGATGTGCTCTGCCAAGAGAGCGAAGCTGGCGTCCCGCAGACGTTTCCTCCGGGCTTTATCCGCTGCTGAGTTACAAAAGGGGAATATTGACGCCAACTCCACCCCTTCCATCAGACCAGGACCCAAAAAGCACCATTTCCTCTTGGCCTGTGAATCACTAATAAACTCCAGACAGAAAGGTCTGATTAGGAAATTGTTTGGGAAATGGAGAGGAAGGGGGAGGGACCGGCGGTCGCCACCTCGGCCGGTGGCTCTGGGTGGCTTTGCCGCTCGGTGTCACCTCCCTGCGCAGTGGGACGGGTCCCTGCCTCGGGGTCCCCGCGTCTGCTCCGGCCACGGGCCACGTCCCGAGCCCAGCCCAGGGGCTCTCCTGGTCCGCCTACAACCAAAGTTCACCATCGGATGGATTTGTCCGCCTGCGAGGATTCGGGAATGAAAATCACGATGTACATTCCAGCGTATGTTTTTTTTCTTTGACCACTGTCCATCGCTGTCCCCGAGCACCCCGTCCCGCAGCGGTGGGACCATCCCCTCCCGCCCTGCAGATGGACGGGTCCCGGCAGCGCGGCCCCCTGCGCCCCCCCAACTGCTGCACACTTGTCCTGAAACACAAAGGCTCCACATTTGGACTTCATAACGCGGAAAACTTCAGGATTTTGAAATTTCAGTCTTGGACACAAATCTGATACATTCCATAAATGCTTTAATTTATCCCTTTGTCACAATATTCGATAAAAGGTTTCATTTCAGCTGCCCTGCTTTGATTAATAACTGTAACAGATTCTAACCTGAAGGAATCATCTTATATTGCGTTCGTGGAAATTAAATGTTTGATTGCGCATAGTCAGAATTTTCTGATGTGGGAACTGCTCCACTGCAGAACTTTGAACGCGCTCTAATCAAACAACACTTTGGGTTGGGTTTTTTTTTTCTCGGCTTCCCCTTCACCTATAACAAGTCGAAACATCTGTTAAAATTCAATCGGAGCAAAACTGGCTGAAAAAATTAAAATTCGGAGTGTACAATTAAATGTCCGTCCACGTTGCAGCCAGGTGGGACGGCGGCACGCGGGCTCTGCACGCAGCGTGTCGATGTGGCCAGCGCAGGGTGTCGATGTGGCCAGCGCAGGGTGTCCATGTGGCCAGCACGGGCTGCGGGGAGCGGGGTCCCGCGGGGGCTTCCCACCGCCCTGTCCCCCGGCGCCGGCACCAGCACCGACACTGGCACCGGCCCCAGCACCGGCTGGGTGCCACCACGCTCGTCCCCGCATTGCTGTGAGCTGCACCATCCCACTGGCACCTGCCGGGGATGCCATCGCCGGGGACGGTGCCGATGGCCCATGGGAGGTGCCAGCCCCGGTGTGGCACTGGGAGATGCTGGGTGTGCGCTGGTGCTGGCCGGGTCCCCCCCAGCAGAAAAGGCCTTTGCAGCAGAAGGCGCTTTTTGAACCGAAAAGGTTTTCCTTCTGCTTGACATCCTTTGCTTTTTAATAAAAATAGAAACACTGGAATTCCAGGGCTGGGCTCGTTTTCCTTCCTCTTTCTTCCTTTTCCACGCAGGGTGAGGGGTTCAAATTTCCCCAAGCCGTGCGAGAGGGATGGAAAGCAAGAGGGAAAACCATAGCCCGTGGGCACTTGGGAACGGGAGCACTTTTCCGCAGGGATGGTGTGAGCGGGCTGGCGGCAGCCGCTGCTCTTCGGTGCTAATCCCGGCCGCGGCCGGGCTCCACCGTGCCGCAGGTGCCCCTGTGCCGGGCGGGGAGCGGTGGCACGTTTTTAAGGTCAGAAAGCGGAGTTTTCAGCAATTAGAGCAGCATGCCAAGATAAACCCCCGCTTCCTGGCGGGTCCGTTCCCATCAGCGTGTTTGGGTCCCGGCGAGACGGACCCCGGCGAGGGGCTCTCCTGGCAGGAACAGCCCGGCAAATTCTCTCTGCATGGGTGAAATTCCCTCTGCTACCGCGGTTATTATCTCCCAACAGGAACCAACAATATCCTTTCATTTAGGCACTAATTTGAACAATGTGCGCCGGCCGGGGGAGGAAGGGCACGCGCTGCTCCGGAGCCTTTGAAAAATCCAGGCGGGAGCCAAAGCAGAAGGAAAACAAAACCCCGCAATGATGTGACCGGCTCGGCGACGCAGGACCATGGGTCAGCGCCGGTGCCGCAGGCTCTGGCCGTGCCGCCTGTGCAAAGGGTGGCACTGGAAAGAGCCGTGGTGCTGCCAGGCACAGGGACGCGTGGGGCTCCAGGCAGCCGTGTCCCAGCTCGTTTGGAGGGAAGGTTATCGTCCAGGCTGCCCTGGAGCCGAGAGCCCCGTCCGCAGCGGGGGAAGTGGGGGTGTCTCTTGCCCACTGGGGAAATTCGCCTCCTCTGCTTAAGCAGCCTGTTCAGCCTCGTAATTGCAATTTCCATAGGGCTGGAGGGTGCAGTAAAACACTTCTAAACTTGTGCTATCATAAAGCTCACGCTAAGCACCAGAAAAAGTCAGAGTGTGTAATTGATAACTATAAAAACATTTTAATTTCCGTTTTTCAGGAGCAGACAAGACAAACACGGCAGGGGGAAGGGAGCACCCACTGATGGCACACAGGTCCCCACACACACCACCACTCCGGCACCCAGGGGCTGGTGGCAATGTCCAATGGGCTGTGGCCACCTCTCTCTGCATGGTTTGCAGTGGGACCAGCATGGGTTGCAATTGCTTCTCAACACGGATCTCGGCACATGGCTGGTGGCAGCGGCATCCCCATCCCCTCCCCATCCCATCCCATCCCATCCCATCCCATCCCATCCCCGTCCCCGTCCCCATCTCATCCCCGTCCCCATCTCATCCCCGTCCCCAACCCCATTCCCATCCCATCCCATCCCCATCCCATCCCATCCCATCCCCATTCCCATTCCCATCCCTGTGCCTGGTGGGATGCAGCATCCCATTCCCACTGGCCACATGGGTGCTGGTCCCTCCTGGGCAAACCCCACGGGGACTCGCAGGGGGAGACGGGGGGATTTCTACTGTATTTACTCTTAAAGTGTAGCCGTTATGAATATTCACACCCACGTGGGGAGAGCAGGCGCGTTCCCCGACGGGGATATCAGTTGGAACATCATCTAATTGATTATGTGGAAATTGCTCCTGGTGGAAAGGGAAGCCCTCGCCTCGCTCTCGGTGAATTAATTCAGCTTGTGCCATTCTTCGCTGTGCTCAATTAATCTTGTTAAAGTGATATAATTTTAGCTCGTACTTCGCACACAGGGGTACCGGGGAGACCCTGGCTGATAACGACGGGAGGTTAGGTAACGACGGCGTAATGGGGGCTCGGACCCTTCATGCGGGGGGGACGGTGGTGGGAGAGGGGGTCCTGCTGCTGGCCCTGGCCCCGATGTGCAGGATCGGCCCCGGGACTGGCGGGACCCCAGGGTGCCATCCCTGCCGGGGGGGCCGGGGCCACCGGGATGCGGGATGCTGGGCGCCGCGGCTGGGACGCGCGGCGGGTCGGGTGCCCGGGCTGTCCCCAGCTCCGCGCCCAGACAAAGAGCGTCGGCTCCCGCGGCCCCCCGGCAGCTGGCGCGGGGGGACGTAATCCCACAAAAGTCCTGCTCCGGGGGGATCAGCGGGAGAGGTGAGGGGCACGCCGCCGAGCCCCCGCCAGCGCTGCCCCTTTCTATCCCCGCTATTGACTGCCTAAACAGTTCTTTGGTGATTACAATGTAAATATAGCTTTTCATGGAGTAAAGGCCTTTTATGGGATCCGCACACACTTAACCACTTAACCCCGGCGACAAAAAGAGCAGTGAATTAGCTGTTTAGAGGCTGCTCGTGCAGAAAAGCGGGCCCTCAATAGGATTTGGGGATCTCTGTGTATCAATTGCTATGCTTCAGGGGCCCTCAATGGGGCTTTCGGCGTTCGAGCATGTGCCAAAGGGCTCGCGTGGGTACGGACGGAGTGTCAGGAGGAGGAAAAAAAAAAAAAGAAGAAGAAAAAAAGCAGCTGCTTCTCTTTAATAAAACAATGATTTATTCATAGCGACTCGGGGAAGGGGCGGGGGGACACGGGGAAGTGCCAAAATGATGCCCGCCCAGCTCCGTGCCCGGGAGAGGCTCGGGGCCGAGCCCGCCGGGGGAGCGGGAGGCACGGGGACCCCCGGAGCAGCCCATGGGGACCCCCCGAGCAGCCCATGGGGACCCCCGGAGCAGCCCGTGGAGCAGAGCCGGGTCCCACCGCAGCCCCAGCCCGGTGGTGAGGGGCTCCCTGTGGCTCTGCTCTCTCAGCCCCGGGCACCTCTGGGGGGGGCGCAGGAGCCCGGGGCAGGGGGACACCCCCTCTGCTCTTCCCCTGCCATGCGGGCACCTCTGCAAAGCCGGGAGGCCGCCGGTGCCCCCCGCCCGGGGCGCAGCAGCGGGGCTGCGCGCAGGCAGGGATGCGGGGGCCGACATGGGGCTGGGTGTCTTCGAACAAGAGAAGCCTTCACGGAGCGGGGGCCGGGGGGGAGCAGACTCAAAGCAGATCCGAAATGAACGGCCTGAAAGGAGAGGAGTCGGCCGGACAAAGCCGGGGCTCGGCGTGGGAACGGGGGGAAGAAAAGGCGGCAGCACACGGTCGGGTGTGCGGAGGGACAGCGGTCGGCACCGGCACCAGGCGGGCTCCATCCCGGCGGGATGCGGGCGTCCCCACGGCAGCGGCACAGGCCAGGGCTGGGGGCAGGGAACAGTGCCCGTCTGCGGAGCAAAAATCAGGGGGTGGGGGGACCCCGGCACGGCCGCTCGGCATCGCCACTCTACGGCAGGAAAGCGACACCGGAGGGACACCAGCGGGTCCCGTCTCCCCCTCGCCAGGCCACCGACGGGGTCTCACTGAAGTCACAAAGGGCTGACGAGGAGCAGATCAAGTCAGGCCACGGCCCTATTTTTAGGCGGGTGCAGATGGAAGGATGAAAGAGGAGGGGGGAGGCAGGGCAGGAACGGGAATGAAAGACAAACAAACGCCGAGCAGATGTTGGGAGCGCTGCTCTTCCCCTCGCAGGATGCGTGTGTGGCTCCCGGCAACACCGCCCCTGCCACCCTCGACCCCCAGAGCCCGGGGGGCCGTGGGGGAACCGGGGCAGAGCGGGGAGCCATGTCCCCTCCTGCTCGTCCCCCATGGCCGGGTTCACGCCGGCACCCCGCGGCAGTGGTGCCGCACCAGCCCCGTGCCCTCGTTAGGGCGGCAGTTTGGTGCCGGGCTCAGGGGGTGCCCCAAGGTGGGGTGTGGGGACATGTCCCCCCCTCCAGTCACCGTCCTCACCAGTGTCGGGCAGCCGCGGGCACCGGGAACTGTGCTGACACCGCAGCCGAGCTCCTGCCAGGGGGTGATCGGGCAACACCAGTGCGGCTGCAAAGTTTGGCTGTGGATCGTGCTGTCGAGTTCCCACACTTTGAATTAAAAATACCCCACGGTCAACACAGCACAGCTCGAGGGACGAGGCTGCTCCGTGACGGAGCAGACCCAGTGCCCAGCTCACCCCGGCTCACCCACAGGCACCAGCCTCGGCCGTGCCAACCCCAGCGCGTCCCTGCTGTGCCCTTCTTCGATGCCTGACGGTTTCTCGAGCTCTTGCCGGGCCGGGGTCGTCACCAGCACCGCGGTTTGTTTTGGCATCTCCAGTTTCCATTCAAGCTGCGGACAGCGGCAGCGGCGCTCACGGGCTTTCGGCAGGAGCCGCGGAGACAACACAGCCGGCACACGGACAAATCCCAACGCCGCCAGGCTTCACGAGGGTTTGGGGCCTCGGTGCTGGCTGACGAGTATGGGATCCGGCTCCTCCAGCCCCGCTTTTGCCCCCTGCAGATGTTCGGGGGTCTTCGCCAACCGCATTGACCCCATCTAATCTTTCCTTCCTTCCTTTTCTCCCCCCTTTCCAGCAGAAGGGGAGGGGGCAGCGGGTCGGGCCAGGGGCTGTTTGCAGCCCTGCAGCGGCACCTCGGGAGCTGTTATCATACTTGGGGGCTCATGTCATCCCTTCTCCAAAGATCACCCAAGCTCAGCAAACCCGCAGGTGGAGCGAAGGCCACCGAAACCACAGCCAGCTCCGCCTGTGAGCTCATCCCGCCGGACGCCTCGCTCAGAGCTTTGTACCGAGAGCATCGCCCTCGCGTCATGCCAAATCAGCAACACGTGGCAGGTATAATTGCCTGTTGCTTTAATTATCTTCTTTCCATCGGTGCGCTGGATGGTTTCGCGTTGCCTTCGGTCGGAGCGGCTGCAGCCGCGGCTGGCGGAGGCGGGATGCGCATCCTGCGGGAGATGCCGGCTGCGGTCACGACTGCACTGCCACCGGAGCCAGGATGGGATGGGATATATCCTGGATGCTAAAAAATCTACCTGGGTCCTCAATTAGGCTGTTGCTGCGGGGCGGATCGCCGAGGCACCCCGCCCCGCAGAAGAATCGAGTTGTGGCACCGTCCCACACCGCCACCGTACCAGCCGGGAGCTGGGACCGGGAAAAAGCCACCCAAAGCGGCAGCTCCCAAACGCCCCATCCCAAAGCGGGGATAGGGAATGCACGGGGCAGGATCGGGCCCCTGCGCCCCATCCAGGCTCGCTGGGCTGGGGAGCAGGAGGATGAAGGAAAAGCCCTTTTTTTATTATTATTTTTTCTCTCTAATGTGGTGTTTGATTGCGAAAGGTCGGGGGTTTTCAAAGCCCTCCTCCAGGCTTCGTGTAAAACAGGAATGTGGAAATACCACCTCTGCACATCCTGAGCAGCCGGGGAGGTGGCGTTAGCACCTCGGTGGTTAATTATGCTTCGAGTCTCCCCGAACCGTGGCAGCTGGAAATTAGGCAGTGCAGAAAGATGCTGCCGTGGTGGCCCACGCTGCCCTCCATCCGGGACCTCGATGCTAAGCACGGCACGGCACAGCGGCCACAACCAGCCATGCCAGGATGCAGCAGGACGCCCGGGCGCTGCGCTGCATCTCCCCACGGCAGAGGGGAGGGCCGGGATGCTGCAGGCGGCTTTGGGGGTGTGGGGTGGGTGCGAGGACAGACGTGAAACATGTGCACATCTCACCCTCCAAAGGGAACCCACCTCCGAGGACACCGATCTTCCAGCACCGCCTGCACAAACACCACCCAGTACTGAAAATCAATGGGGCACTGTAAGGGAAGCAGCACGGAGCATGTTGCATGAAAACAGCCTTGAGGAGCAGAGAAAAAAATATTAGCTAAAAATAAAATTAATCTCTTGCAAAGCTGTAAGACTTGCTTCTCACCCCTCCCCCCTGCGCTGCAATCTTTTATGTCGTTTTCTTTAATTACAGCTGGTTTAGATCGCTGCTGCCTGGAGAAGCGGAGCTGGAGTTCGCCATAAATTGGGCTTCTGGATGATACAAGAGAAAATAACCCCCAAGGACCAAACATATGTCCACACAGAGCACATGCAACGTTATAATTAATATTAATGACTAATAGTTAATACAGAACGAAACTTTTGCTTTACAGGTCACCTCCTAAACCCATCCCCACTGCACGTCTCAGAGCTATTTTCCATGTCATGAGCTCAGCCGGGCTCAGCCCCTCCAGGAGCCCTCCCGGCTCCGCTCCCGCTCCTGCCCCGGGGCAGCGGGGTCGGGCGCAGGCAGCGCAGTGACCGGGGGCTGCTCCAGGCTCAGCTCTTGGTAATAAAGCAGCAATCGGGGCGTCTCAGCCACGCACGGCCCCTCGGAGCTGCCCGGAGGGTCCCAGGGAGGGAAGGAGCGTGTTAGGAATAGAGAACTCACAATATAAAAATATAGTAAACTGAATTTCTGTTATTTCTTGAATTATCTACTCCGTTTCAGTCAGACTACAGCCATTCCTGCCCGCTGCCGCTGCGCTCTCCTGTTTCCTTTCCTAGTAACGGAGAACCCAAAGGAAACAAGATGCTGAAAGCATCACCTGCTCCGCTCCAACGCCAAGCGCCTGCTGGAGCCGTTTTCTGTGCCCCATTCATCCCTCCTGGAGCAAGGATGCACCAGCGGCTGAGAGCCAGCGAGGGTAAATAATAGTGACAGGGCTGCTCCGGGAGACACCCTCCCCGTCCCCACTTGCGTGGATGCCTGGGGGTCTTTTTGTCCTTTAACCCTCATATTGGGTCTGGGACAACTGATTAAAGGTCCAGGACAGATGAGGTGCAGCAGCTCACGTGATAAGCACACACAAAACATAAAGCACGCGTCTTTTCATGTGTCCACTCGGACAATTTTTCACATGTTGGAAATACAGATGATTTTAGCCTGGGTCCATCTGGTTTCCCAAATAACCTGTCTATTTGATAAATAACATAAATTAAATTAGACAAGACAAACAAATAGTTTTTTTTCTCTCCCCCTTTCAGTCTCTTGGCAAAAAGGAAAAAAAAAAAGGGGGAAAAGAAAACATAATTCAGTGACTGCCTCGAGCCCCCGAGGAGGCGTGCGGTGGTGAAAGCTATGATTATAAACGTGTCTGCAATGTTAACCTTTAACACAGAGCGAGGGCCCTTCCTTCCTCTGCTTACAAGTTCTTTTTTAATTTCTTCACTACCGTTTAGGTTCCTGAGAGCTCATTCCCTCTGCAAACTCAGCAGGTAATGTCGCGTACTTAGCAGCGCTCCGCTCATTGAGGCTCCCGCGGTGCAGTCGAGGATCCGATCCCAAAGGCTTTAGTCCTC
Organism: Anarhynchus alexandrinus; assembly: GCA_008711295.1. Taxonomy (NCBI): domain Eukaryota; kingdom Metazoa; phylum Chordata; class Aves; order Charadriiformes; family Charadriidae; genus Anarhynchus; species Anarhynchus alexandrinus. The sequence continues at coordinate 166,465 of VUYV01000198.1, read as the reverse complement.
CCATCCCTCGTGCAGGTGAGGGAAACTGAGGCACAAAGACGTGTAGTTTTTACAGCTGCCTAACGATGAGAGCCCTGGTGTCCTACCAAGGTGCAGCCACTTTTGCATCTCATCCAAAGGCAAAACCAAACGCCACCGACCCCGACCCAGAGCTGTAACTGCCCGGAGTTAGCCCAAGGTATGACGAGAGGGGACAACCAGGGAGAGAAGTGGAAGGAGCTCTTCCTTCAGGCCAGGAGGGCCCCGCAGAGACCGCTCCTGCGCAGGCGGGGATGCACCACCGCCCCAGGGCTCTGCGCAGGACCCTCTTTCCCACCCCGTCACCCCTCTCCGCCTCAACCCTTCGGCAGTCTCTCCTCCCCAGCCCCAGACTGCTCTCGGCCCCTTCCAGCAGCAACAGGGGGGGGATTTTTCTCCCCGTTAGCACAGCGGCATCATCTCAGTGCCGGGGGGGGCGAGCTGAATCGATACCTGAAAATGAGAAGCCAAAGCTGAGTTAATGTGCCAGACGGGAGGTGGGGGGGGTCAGCCCTGGAAGAGGCGGCCGGAGGGATGAGATGGACGAGGGGTGGGAGCACTGGGGAGGGTCAGGCCCAAACCCACCGCAGCTTCTCAGCACGTCTTCAACCCCTCCTGCTATCGAGATTTCAGCTCCTCCAGGACTCGCCCCAGAGCGCAGCGTGGGCTACACTGCCCTGCGAGGGATTCCCGGGGCGCGACGTAGCGCTCACCCGCAGCGTTCAGCAAACCCCGAACCCCTGAAAGGTCATTGCGGGGGAAACGTTTAACTCGGAACAACAGTAGCCAGAAACCTTCCCATTCTACATATTTCAATTTAGAAGCTCTTCAGGCCCAACAAGACTTTTTCTACTCTCGGCGCTGGAACAAGCAAAACATGTTTTGAAGGGAAAATTCTGAAGGGAAAGCAAAACAAATGCCATCGTTGTGGCTAGCATATGCTGAGGAAAGGCCAGTAAGACCACTAGGACAAAGCCAACCCTCTAAAGGTGCTCTTCAAGCTACTACCTCCTAATGGAAAAATGTAGCAATTATAGGTCTATATAAATTTAATCCTTTGCGATGCCACAGAGCATGGAAAAATAAGAATTTCCCCTTGAGTCAAGAGTATAGTTTAGGCTTTAATCATTCTTCCTTCCCCTTTTGCTAGGGTAAGAGCATTCTCTTGCTGCTCTCTAGTGGCAGGCATTATTGGCAAAATGAAGAGAAGATGCTGAATTCTGCAGCTTCAAATGTTTTGCGCAGTAAATCTGTGCTGAATTAGTACAGCTTACACATCAGTGCAAACCCCCTCATAGAGAATTAATTGGATATTCAGAAATCTTCTGTCAGTTATGTTGTTCTTCAAGAACCGTGTGATAAATGACCTTTCCTCCTTCATTCCCATCCCAATCCAGTTATACTAATTATTAGAATCGCTAGAATGAACTGACATAGGCACACCTCAAGCCAACAATAACGGAAGTTTTGTCTAAGAACTAACAAAACTAAAACCATTGAAGCAGTAAAAAGAAACATATTCTTAGGGCCAAGAATTTTATGCAAACCTAAGTGGAAGACTTGAGGACTTGAGAATTTACACTCCAATAAACACAGGGGGGTTGTTTTTGTTGTGTTCCAATATTATTGCAGCTGTTCCTAGTGAAAGGCTTAGTTGTGGCTACAAAAGAAAAGCAGCAATGAAAACAAAACAAAAAAACCCAGACAGAGAGAGACAAACATTTTGGAAAAAAAAAACCACCCACATACACACAACCAAGTGAAATCCTGCAAGTGAAGTCCAATGGCCTCCAAAATTAAAAACACGTTTTATTGTAAAGTTGCACTCCAATTAGTACCATAATTCTTTATAAACATAATATACAGTAAAATATTTTACATATAGCACACCAGGTGTATGCTTATGATGTTACAAAATTTACAGTTCAGGATACTTCTCCGACTGAGTCGGCAATCTAAGTGTGTGACATCAAGTCCCAGGGAAGATGCTCAGCTGTGCAGAGCAGGGCGCCGTGTTACCGTTAACTGGTCTCTAACACATTCCATGTGTCATCAGAAATGTCAGAAACGCTGTATATTCTGTCTCAAGTTTCTTTCACGCTATTTAGAATAGCTGTGAATGATGGTTCCTTATTATCTAATTTCCTCGTTCTAGAGAAGGCCCTTCATTAATAACTGTTCAGAAATGGATGATTTCTCTTGGACGAGGGCAGCTTACATGGAAACAACAGAATGGATGACTTAGTCTTCAGTTGGGCAAAACAAACCAAACAACTCCCCCACAAAAAAGCAAAAAAAACCCCAACACACCTCCTCTTCCTCTCCCACATCTGTTCTTCACATTCTTCCCTCTCCACACACACACATTCATATGCACGTGTAAGGATAAAAACTTGGAAAGAAACCCTCACCATACTGCCTCATAAAAGACTGGGACCTTTCTTACAAGTATACATTTCAAATATAAATTAGAGCTTCTTAAAATGTCAAGCTAATACATGCTTAACATTAGAGCAAATAAGACATTGGAGGAAGCCACAGCTACCTTCCTACTGCACGTGTAAACAACATATGTCCTGCCACAGTTAACACTGCTTTCTTCTTACCCAAAACTGCAGAAATACCTCCTTCATCTGTGCTTTAAGCTAACTGCAGCATTTCTGCGTCACACCTGTCACATGAATGGTATTTGCAGATGGAACTGATACCACTGAACACGTGAGATTCTGTGAGGACAGTGTACAGTAGTGTAAGTTTCCTTAATGCTTGTGTAAGACCAAGTCAGCACTTCCATCCAAACCAAGCACGGGTTTTGTGCTCTCATTTGCCACGGAGCACTGAGAACAAACAAAGGGGAATAAACAAGACCATTGCCTGGAAATTACTGGAACTTGTGAATTAAATGGCAGCAGGAGAGCATACAGCAATTTGTTTACCTTCCTGATGATTGCTGGCAGATTTGCAAAACAAACCGCAACCGGCAAAGAGAGGAGATACAACCTCTGGCCCTGAACAGAAACATTCAGCTCTCCAAGTACTGGAATATGCTTCGGCTTTGACTTGTGTCCTCTGTGCTGTCTACCCTGGGCCGTTTGGCCAGAGACGTTATTACTGCAGTAGGACCTCTTTTCTTCACCTACAGGGGAGGAGGACACATTAGAATATACAAAATCTCCAAAAAGTTTAAGTTCCAAATTATCAGAGAGCTATTTGGTGTGAGAGCACATACTAGGAAATCACAGAGAATACTGAAAACAGCAATGCTCTAAACTGCTCGGCAGTGCTTAGTCCCTCTACGTTTATATAATTTACACAACTGGCAGCACATTCCACACCAATCTTTACCTGAAGTTTTGATTTCTCCTTTGCCTCTTCACTCTTCTCTGGGGAAAGCGTATGAAAGACAAAATTCCTTGAATTTCGAGGTGCGTTTGGATTAAGATCTGACATTGCTGCTAGTTTCTGAAGGACAGCTTTAGGTCTGTTCAAGAGAGACCCATTTTTTATCTGAAGAACAAAGAAACGCTGCATTAAACCACTCACACAAAGGAGACAGCTCTTTTAGTAGGTTACTCCCTACCACAGAAGCCAGAGGTGGCCGGAATCCAGGCTCAGCTGACTTTGCTGCGTTCTACAGATGCAGTGTGGCAATACCATTGTTCAGGACCATTACCAACCTGGGGGTCACTGGCAGGTCTGAATGTTTCAAACGGGTTCCGGGGTAACAGCGTCGTGTCTTGTACCACTACTGCTGGGCTTGCTAGCAGAGACACAGAGGAAAACGTCAGTTTCTGAACTTCATTTGAAAGAATATAATTTTATATCAACTCAAGAACTTAGAATTGATAATAGACAGTAAAAACTGTAGGGGAAAAAAAAATCTGCATTGAATTATACTATGAGCCACACAACTGATAGATGACTGGCAATTAGTGCTATCGGTTAGAAGGGAAAATTTAGTTTTGAAACAGCTTTTCACACTTGGAGTCATGTTTTTGCCACAACCAAGGAAAACAAATTTATTTTCACTCCATTACATAGTTTTTCCATAAGTCACAGATATTTTGAGAAAACTGCTAGGCTGAATGTCACTTACAGTCTACTCTGTGACTCAAAAGGCAAGCAAATGAAGAATGAAAGACTAAACAAAGATGTAGAAGAATTTATTTCCACTCTACAAAATTTTTTTCAAGCAGCAGCATCCTATTTTATTAGGTAAATACGCACAATTATCATCAGCCTTGCAGTTGCAAGTTTTCAATGTTTTTATACCTTCAGCTTTTCAATTTCTGGAAGACATGAGCTCAGACTGGTCTATGAAAACTAGACACTAGAGTTTTCTGATCCGTGGCGTGCTGCACTGGACACCACGAGTGGTGGAAGTTAAACTTTCTTTCTCTTATTTGATCACCAGTTCAATAAAACATAAGCTTACCTTTCTTCTGTAGGGACTTAGCAGTTACTTTTTTTGCTAGCTTCATGAATTGGCTGTCTTCACCAATTTCTTCCTCCTCTTCCTCCTGCTCTTTATTTTTTTCTTTCTGTAGCAGAGAGAAGACACTTTGTAAAACTGAAGAAGTTCATACTAAGAATGAACATTTCATTCAGTATTTTAAGTAGACCAAGTCTTTTCATTACGTAAATTAATATATTCATTTTTATTTACTTTCTACTGTAAAAGTTTATTGCCCTTTCTTAGATACTTTATCATCCTCATTCTATTAATGAATGGCAAACACGTAACATCACATTCAGCTGACAAATCTGACCTAATACGGAAACTTCTAAAACTGGAAGTTATGCTCCCAGCGTAGGAGACTTGCTCCAGCTTTGAAGCTGACTATTTCAGAACATAGTGGTTTTGCCTCTCCCATTTGAATTCTCTGTACAATACTTGTAGAGAGAAAGAGCAAAATTCATGATGAAAAACAAAGATACATTTATGAATGGTATTTTTTCCAGAGTTTAACTTGAAGAACTAACAATTTCGCATTTAGCAATGATATAGAAAAAGACTGAGCAAGATGCCTTTTCTGATACCTGCTCACGAAGCCACTGTTCTCGTTCAAATCGCTCTTTCCTCCATTTCACTTCTGTCTCATCAAACTGTTCATTTTCGTCATCATTATCTGAATCTCTCTGAAATAAGTCAATCTGTGAAGCATAATCTAGACAAAGGGAAAAAAATAGCTATCAATTTCAAGAGAGGCATAAAATATTTGGACTNACCAAACCAAACAAAAAAAACCCCACCAAAACAAAACAAAAACCGAAAAAAAACCCCAAAAAACAAAACCAAAACCAGAACCCCCAACCCAATTTAGTTCTGGAAGACTTTCTTTATTTCTGAAGGACTACTGAGTGCTATTTCACATGCACACGCGCTCTCTTTCCAGTCTTTCACCCCCTCTATTAACTCTGGACCAGAAAGGCACCTATGTTTTTCCATCTGAATCTCCTCATCCTGCCAGGGCCATCACTATGCAGGTCACCATCAATGAGGTATCTCTCCTGGTACAAGCGTAACTGGCGCTTGTCATCATCCAGCATTGCCTTCCTATCAACACAGAAGAAAAGGAGTTAGACCAGGTTATATCCCAGAGCCATGACTTCACGCACACAAATATATACTAATACTGTCACTGACATGTGTAATTTCTGTATTTGATTTTCTAATTCCACTTCATTAGGGAGTTCCTCATCAATAATCTCTTCTTCATATTCATTCAGGTCTTCACCATCATATTCATCCTCGCTTCCCACATCACTCCCTGACAGCTCTGCCTCATCTTCCATGAAATCCTGCAGTCTTCTATAAAAGAACATTTAAGAGAGTTCAGTTTGGTAAGCCAATAATAATCACACAAGTCTTCTGAAAGCAAGATTTATCTTTTGATATGAAATTAACACATATCCTAAATGAGAAACTATGATTCATCTTTATTTTTTGAAAAGACTAAGACCTGAGTTCTTGCACATTTACATACACAGCCTGCCAACGTGCAACACCCCAAATTATTGTCATCCACCAGATTCCTTGCCAGTTGCCTACCAACTGTGATGGCAACGGTAACTGCCAACTAGATGTTGTACTTACAAGAACAAATAAAGATCTTAAGACATGCAGAATGACAGCAATACCCTTGCACCCCTTTTTTTGGTCAAAAAATGTTGCATTGCTTTCATTGTGGCCTTCTGATTTCCATCTATAATGAAAATTATAACCAAAATCCTCTATAACCCACCAGCAACATAGTTAAACTCGTGTGACAGCACCAAAGCAAAAAATCAGCCAGAGCCAACACCATATAAAGCCACTAAAGCTGGGGAAGAGAATAAGTATACACTATATTTCTGGTGTTATTAATATTCTATTCTGCCTGGCAATTAAGATACAAAAAGATGTACTTACAGTTTTTTCTTCAAGCCCTGTCTATGTCTCAGCAGTTCTTCTTCTTCATCGCTCATTTCTGCTTCTTCAGCATCACTATCTCCACTTTTTTCATCCTATCAAAGAGAAAGTTTTCAGAAATTAAGGAGTTTCTGAAAGCGGATTGCTTTGTAATGATGGCTTCTTCCGTTCTTCAATCAATAAACACAGACTAAAACACCAGATATTTTTCAGAGGATTTGCTATGCTAAGATGTTTTATCCAGTATATCGTAATATTTAGGAGACATTTTAAATGATCCAAACATTGCTCTTAAAAATGTTTCAGTAGCTTGTTATGGAAATCGTGATATTTTGCATTGATGATTACATTAAAAAAGATTAAGTAGCTAAATGGAATCCTCTCAGTCTGAATGCTGTAGTAGTTGCCTTGCTCCATCAGTTCGTACCTCTTCACTATCAAAGGCGTTGTCATCTGTTAAAAGCTGAAAATCACCAAGTTCTTCTTGCTCCTCCTCATCTTCCTCTTCCCTAGGAGAAAAGTAAATGAAAGAAATACACGTTTTCATTTCACCTCCAATAATGGCTTCACAATAATTCAAGTCAGAATTTCAACCCCCACATCAGCTGGTCTCAGGCAATTACCTGTGAGTGCTCAGAGCGCTACAGTCTCTCAAGAGCATTTAGCTCTAAATGCCCCAAATCCCCATGAGCATTGATGTTTTAAGACCCTCACTTGCAGAAACCGAGGGACGAGTACTAATTTCTGAGTTTGTTTCCCTCTAAAATTCTTCTTGGATCCCTCTACCATTCCCATTTGTTAACCTCATTATCCTTTTGCCGGGCAGCCATACACCTTTCTAGTTTAATCACTGGAAAAAATGCAAGTATCCAACTTACATTGGGTTACGGGTCCTGTAGTTTGGCAACAGCCCAGAACAGAACCCAAAAGTCCTACATTCTAACAATCTTTTCTCAGTTTGATGAAAGTTCTTCAACACTTCTTTTCACTATCAGTGAAAGACAAAGAAGAATTTCCCTTCACAGTAGCTGTGGGAAACAATGTACGTTGCTGATTTAGAGCGATTGCTTTATCTCCAAAACAGACCACACTTTGTTTACAGCATTTTGAATTGGCATCAAGTAAGACAACACATCAAGAGTGAAACAAGACAACCACCACTGTAAGCTTTTGTAAATTTTAGGAAGAACAACGCTAACCTGTCTGTGGGAAAGGAACCTGAACAAAGTGCTAGAGCTTCTGCCATTGGATCTTCTATGTCGCTGTCTTTTTCTGCCTTGGAAGATACCGAAGATGCCCATGTTGGAGAACCTGCTATAAAAAGCAGTAAGATGGCACCTTATTGGACAGATATAGTTCCATTCTTAAAATGTCAGAGAGCATCCTAGAAATTACAGTTAGCATGCTCCCACAAAGAGCTGTCAGAAGTCTCGGAAGTTCCATGTTCTGCATTAGTGCCCAGAATTAAAGGGTACCTTAGCATAAAGCTTATAAATCAAGTAACCAGCAAAGCTGAAAACAGAATTTGGGACATACTCTGAGACACGAATTTTCCTGAGCAAAGATTGAGCAATTCTTCCATGTTCTGCTTTTTGTTGCTGCTGGTATTTGGTACGTGTTCAGCTTGACTGCTAAACTGTCCAGAACACAAGTCCAGTAATTCATCCATGTTGGCATCCATTGCGTTCTCATCCATGCTAGCCAGAGTCAGCTGATGCTTTGAGGACTGGTATTTATTTCTATGTTGTCCAACATTCAAGAACCTGAAAGAAAGTCTGTAGTTAGAAAAATCTTGCTGGTCTGTATGTCCTATTTCTGTTAAAGGGCACAAAACGTCATCCTTTACACCTATCACTTACCCATCTGCATCAAGCAGCTGGCTCTGAGTGTCATCTTCCAGGGAAAATTGAAACTGTGACTCCCCAGCCCCTGGAAATAAACTCTTAGGCTCAGGAGAGGCATTATACAGGTCCTGGGAATCTTCTATGGGAAGAGATGGCTCAGACGTCTTTCCTGAGCTCTAGTAAAAGGAATTTAAAATATACAAGTTACTTGTTTAGCAATCCTAGAAGTCAAAAGCAAGAATGGGATCAAACATTTAAGCTATTTTAAAGGATTAACACCATGCAGGAGTCAAGTACGTCCACGCTGCTCTGATAAATCACTGGAGTTCACTGACATCAGATGTTGTGTAGCTCATATAAGTATGCTTAAAAAAATGATGTAAATATTTTAGATGTTTTAGAATATAAGTTTTTATAATGTAATTTTTATCCATTCCGACATGGACACATTTTCAACTCCAGGGACAGTTTGCTTTTCTGAAATCTTACACTCATAAAAGCATTTCACCAGATGCCTTCTTCTGGTATTACTTTTTTGATAGATATGACAGTCAGGATAAAATACATTTATTTACTACCTTTTGTGTTAATATACGATGGGAACAGGACTGAGAACCTTACCTTGGAAGCAGAGCTGATAAAGCTTGTTTTGAAAAAACCTGGGGAAGGTGACCTGAAACCTCCTGCTGCAGACAAAAAGTTCCCTCCACGTGACATCTGTTTGTTACAGGGCTGATACGATGGAATCATGGAGCCAATCAACTCAAAGCTGCTGTTATGGCTATTTTCTTTTGCTAGTGTTGGCAGAGAAAATGAATCATCATCCTCTGAAAAGAAAACAAATATTTAAGTACAGTGCCTAACAACTTTTTCTTTTGGTGATCCAGTAAAACCTCAAGACACTATTTTGCAACACCAACACCTTGCTAAAAATTCATTATTCTGTGCTCTGTTGGATTTCTTTCTTAATAGAGGATGCATATTGCACTTTTTTACTGAATTTCATCTAGATTTCTGACTGTTTTAGTATTTTTTCCAGTATAATTTTGAACTTTATTTTCCTCTAGTTTTTTCAAGCTCTCCCATTTCTTTCATCAGCCTAAACTATTGTAATCACACTGTATAACAATACAGCTCATGAAATAACAAAAATATTGAATACTAATCCCAAATAAAACTTCTACGTGTGCCACGTGAAAAAAATATGCTAGCTACAATAATAGTTCTACTTTACCTAACTTTGTAGGTCCTTTGTCTGCAGCTTCTTCCATTTCAAGTTTCTCATCGGGAAGAGAATATCTGCAATTCATTAAATAAAATGCATTTACTAATATATACAAGATGAATTACTATTGTCTGTGAAGCCTAGTTGCAAAAAAAAAAATAAAAGGCAACACAAAAATATATCTAGTACACTTTGATTAAGAAACAGATTATTCCACTAAACAACAATTATAGTCATTAAGAGTATTTTTTTCTGTCTTGTTCTAGTAGTTATATGTGAACTCATACATAATTTTCTTTAAAAAAACTTTAAAAAGCACTTTAAATCAACACACCTACGTTTATTGATCAAATTTTAAATTGCTCAGGCACCATTTTTAAAGCTTGGTTCATTTACCCCATTTTGGAGGAGCTGTCCTTAAAAAGCATCAATGTAGACTCTGTTGAAGGTGGTTTGGGAACAGAATCGCAGTGCACAGTTTTCTCCAGCTTTTCTCCATCAACTGATTCTTTGTCAGTTTCTTTATCACCATCTTCAACGTGTTTCTCTTCTATATCTTCATTATCTTCCTCTGCTTCATCCAGCAGAAATTCCACATTCTAAAACACATCCCCAAACGCAGCAGATATGGTGATCGTTGCTTTGATCCATCAACTTCCTCACATACTTTTCAAGAAAATGTTTTAACACACAGAGGATGAAGCTGTGTGACATTCACAGTTCTTACATGCACCTATTCCTCTGAGACAACTGACATAGAGGTGCTCGAAACAGCCAAGCTATGCTGATCCTTTTTAAAAAGGAAAGGCCATGGCAAACCCTACCCCAGATTGGGCAGCTGACCTCAGTCTGTCCCCTACTCGCAATGAGCCAAGGATATATAGAAAGAGAAAGTGGCACCAGAATCATTTATACACTTACATTTGTTTTAATATTGTTTAGACAAATGAAGAAAATACTAATACATTCAGTTTTAGACAATCCAAACCCTGAACATGCCAACTGTGGCAATTTTTTAGCTTCTAGGAAGAATTCTTGGCAGTTTCCCTAATATTAACAGCGTACAAAAGTCTCATGTCATTAGGGAGAGGCAGCAGAATTGAGAAGCTGACGAGGTGGTGTAAAAACGTTGCATACAGACCTCATGATTGCTTTCTTCCTCTTCCTCCGACTCATCTGTCATTTCTTCCTCCTCCTCCTCTTCTTCCTCCAACATGTCCTCATTATCCAGTTTAAACAATGCTTGCCGCTTTTGGCGTTCCTCAGTCCTGCGGAGTTTCATGGCCTCCTGGAGTTTAGCCTTCAGCGCTTGTAGCTTTTCACCTGGATAGAAAGGAATAAATTAATATATTAGATGTACCAGATGTATTAGATGTCCTTACCTTTATTGCCTTCAAGCATCCAATCTAATGTAACTACACACATAACAAGGGAATTAAAAAATTACTTGTTTTTAAATGTTTTTATGAATTGATCTGCCAGCTGTAAGAGCTAGAGCAGTGAGTTTCAATGAGCTCAATTTAGAGAGACCACACAATCTCATGAATTATCAAGATTCCTCATTATCCATAAATGCCACCGGTGCAGCACTCTGAATAAGAATCGGGTTTGTCTCGCCACTGCGTCTTTTGGGAACAAGAGCATCCAATTGCCATGGGCAGATGTGCTATAGCACGTGAAATAATTAAGAGCAGCTAAAAATAACGTGTGCCCATAGAACCAGCCACACAATCTACTTCTGGTAATGGACATTATGGAAAGTCATATTCCACACATATTTTTGTTTGCAAATACATAAAATTCTATTAGAAACTGCAGTGTAGAAATAAGGAAGCATGAGAGATGCTTCCTTAATGGTAGTAGTTCACAGGAAGTCTGAGAGTTACATTCAGAGGGCTGATGGAAAACAACAGTGCGGATACATGTTTATATAGATTTTGGAACAGATAGGGAGAAATCCAGAGAACCAGCCGCAAAGATCTGACTGAGGCTGTCCTACACTGTCCAGTGCTATTTAAGAGGTCTTTCAAGATTCTTTTTTAAAACAGGGCTATGCATTAGAGGGAACATACATACTAGTTCTACAGATGAAGATCCCTTCATCTGTATTTCATAGGGCAGCATTGGGAAAGGGGGAATGAGAGACAAAAAAAACCATCATCACTTCTCCTCCCAAACCGACCTGGCTTCATGTGAACTGTTTCATCCACACTCTCTGCAGCCAATACTGCTGGTACCACATCTGCTTTCAGCTCCTCTTTTCCTTCAGATGTAGTCTCCTTGCGAATAATGTTCATGTTTATGGTCCGTTCAACTTTGGATTTTGACGTTTTAAGAGTGTGCTTCAAGAAACGGGCTTTCAAGGCTTCTAATTCTTTAAATACACATTAATTAAATTTCAAAATGCTAATTAAATTATTTTGATAACACTTAAAAGCATTGACTGTTGAAGTTGTATCAAGAGTAGGAATTAAGATTCTTTATTTTTTCAAGGAAGTCAGTTAAAAACTCTAACCCTTTAATATTTTAACATTTGCAAATCCATTCTATTTGACTAACAAAACAATAAAACATTACAGTAGATTTTGCTCTAACTTGTACTTAATTGATATTAGCTAATATTAAATTACCTTACCATTAGCTATGACCTCAGTTCACTTCCAGCCTAGCCTTCCAGCCACCAGGCTTCTCTAAATTTCTAACACAGATATCTAAAACCAGACTGATGGCTGACGAAAGCACTGTTTCTTGGCAGAGGTCAATTTCCTGCATGCACAGAAGTAGCATCCAATCCAGACATCTTAATATCTTCTAATACGTAACAAATTTAATGGAATTATAGAATTGCCTAGCCATTTCCAATCTTTCCCTGAAACAAGGTCAGCTATTAAATATTGATTAACAGATGTTCAAATTCCAGTACCTAAAGACATTCAAGATGTTCTTGCTACAAAAGTAAATTTTTGCTTGCTACCCAGCCTTGCCTTTTAACAAAATCCATGGTGAACACTCTGGAACACAGGCCAGTTTTGTTTCCAGATAATTACTGCATGCCTTATTTTGAATCAACATGAGGAAAGCGTTCCCATGTGCGTTTTAGGACCAACATAATTCATAACAGCAAAATGGAAATAAATCATTCATCATTAAAGAGTTATCACTGAGCATTCCTTCAAGCTTTCAAATATTAAGGACTCAGAGCTTCCCTTTTAAACATCAGCTGAAAGAAAAGGGATACCAATGTCAAGGAAAGCGTCTGTACTGTTACATGAATGTGCCTGTCTGTTCTATCACCTAAACATTTCTCAGAGATTTTGCAGGTAAAGTCAGATTAACTCTGCTTACTTGGACAGATATGGCAGGATTGCAACAATAAAAGTGATACCTTTATTCGAATCAGATTCATCCAGGTTTATAAAGGATTCATTGCCCGAGCAGATTCTTGGCTTGATGGACAGGTCTATTCCCAGTTCACGAAGTTTATCCAACTTGGACTTCCTCACTTTTTCAGGCTGTGCCCCCAGTCCAGGCCCCACTTGTTGACTGCTTTTTTCAAATTCTAAGTCTGGTGCTGTTTCATTTCTTTGCTGAAGGGCATCTCCTCCAACTGCTGCAGGAATTTCACTCTCTTTTTGTTCACTACAATCAGTGCTTAGGCAGTTAGAGCGCTGCTGTTCTCCTGTGTTGTTGTCAGTTGTCACAGTCCCAGTTGTAGGAAGATCATCACTGTCCTGCCCGGGCTTTTCAGCACAGTCTTCTGTCAAGTTCTTCCCTACATCAGCAAGAGGCTTGTTCACAGTAGTATCAACATCTCTGCCAAGGCTTGTTTCTGGTTCGTTAGCTGCTGATTGATCACCTTCGATTTGCCTATCTTTGCAATCCATGCTCAAGTTCTTAGTCTCTGCAGATTTTTCATTTAGGGATAGCTGGTATTTAGTGGACCTAACAATGGCAAAAAGAAATATCTCACCCATGGCTATTGTGAAAGTGGAGAAGAGCTTGACAATAAACTCAGAGAGAAACAAATCCTTTTCTAATTGTTGTCATAAATGTGTAGGAAGACATGAAGGACAGAAGTCTGGAAAACTTCATTTTGAGGAAATAAGGAAGTGTAGAGTAGTGTAAAGAGTTTGTACTAGTTAGTTACATTATCACAGTAACAAATTCCTGAGAGATTTTGTGAATACAGTAGCTTAAGTATTTTACTACACATTACTCAAAAGAAGAAATAGCCCAAGTGAAATGTTGTAGTCTAGTCTAAACCACATTAAAGTAACTTTGTATAAGCATGTTACTTCATCTGGAGTTACTACCAGGCCCTGATTACTTCAGCAGTACGACTGTGCTAAGAGTGTGGCATTGCCTTATGTTAACAGTGACACACTTGTAATTTCCAGGTGCTCACAGAATTAAAAAAGTCTAAGAAGTTTCTTAATAAAATGTTCCAGCCAAAGCAACTGCTAAAATTAAACCAGAAAAAAAGCTGTGACTGCACATCATACAATGCCTATAGCATGCAAAAGTCTGGTTAGCCTCAAAAGCAAAGCTGGGATATCCTCAAAATTTATGAAAATATACGAGGAAGGTTTAAGTCCTTACTTCAGCAATGCCATGGCATTTCCTTGACATACTGGTCGAGGTCTACGCTTGAAGAAGTCATGAATGCTTTTGGTCTCAGGAACGTGATACGGGAGAGACACAGACGATTCTACCAGAGAAAGGAGATGAAAGAAAATTTAAAAAGTCATCCGAGGCATTTATTTGATATCTCTGAAATGCAAAGAAGCTTGACACAAGTATTTTGCAGCAAAGAAAGGTGACTAGGCACAAACAGCACAGTTTAAACTTGAATACAGCAAACTGCTGTTTGGGAAAGAGTTCCAACAGCAACGGTCTTGAAGACCAAATTTGCAACGTTGCCATGGATTCATTAGGAAATGAACTGTGATGATAATACCAGAATGGCAGGATCAGTTTCAATTCTACTACATGCCTATCATCAATTTCTCTCCTGAATTTCTTAACAGTTTATAGCCCTCTACATACAAAGAATTTAAGTTTTACCTCTAATAAGTCGTTGGGTCTCACTATGTAGTTGTTTAATGGCTTCTTTACTTAATCTTGCTGCTTTCCGCTCCTTAAGGAAAGGAAAGGAAAGAAAGGCTTCTGAAGTCAGAAAACAAAATATGGGATTCTATCAATACTTTCTAAATAGCTTATTTTTCTCTTTCAAACAGAAAGAAGTCAGAATAAAGCAGCCAGTTAAAAAAGATTAAAAATAGCAAATCAACGAAAACATTGGACAGTGTGCATACAAAAAGACACTTGAGCCAACACAACAAATAATGGAGAGCTTTAAAAAGAATACTTCACCTTCCTTTTTGGTTCTTTTAATACAGCTTCCTCGTTCTCATCATCAAACACATGTTTGTAGCCTTCACCCTCAGAAAATTGTTCTTTGTTCTACAGTGCATAAAAAGAGATTCAATTATTTGTCTAGATACACAGGCACTACCAAAGGCAAACAAGTAAAAAACAATTGTACAGAATCATCAGTGGTCATCAAAACCAGCAAGTATTCTCATAAACCAATACCAATGCCGCATAATACTTATGGTAGATTTCCAAAGCTTCTGCCATAGCATTATCTTTATAACTTTCCAGGACAACATCCCTCCATCGTTAAGAACAAAAAGCAGAGGACTTATCTCCTCTGTCACAGCAGTAGAAGTGCACCATTGTCAAAAGTTTTATACATGCTCAAGTACAATACTTCCCACTAATAACAAATAATCTTGTATCACTATCAAATGTTACCTTGTATTTTTTAATTTTGTTTTTCACTGCCGCTCGTATTGATTCTATTGACTCTTCATCCTCTGGAGGGCAATCATTTTCCTCTTCTAAGCCATTATCAAAAAGTTCTTTGTCATCAAGAAGACATCCACTGTCATTAAAAGGATACCTCTCAGCACCATCCACCTGCTTGCCGTAAGAATAAAGTATTTGTGTAATTCATTTCAGAAGGTCCCCTTCAGTTCTTTGACATTAATTTAAGATTATTGTCAAAAGGTCTTGATGAAATAACTTATAAAAAGTACACGCCATCTTCAATCTAGCACCTTTTGTGTCCTGTAAGCCAGTCATATTCATTTCACAGCACTGCAAAGTTGATAAGGTAATTCATGGAGCAGTGTTCCCTATGTCTATGATAAATAGGGAATTTCAATAATTACTGAAGACCAAAATGGCTCAGAGAGAATAGCAACAATATGCAAACTCCCAAGCAGCCATTTAGACTGGATTTCCAATTTAAAAGGACCCCAAAACTTCCTCCAGCAACAAGCACAGCAATGTAGAGAAAAGCTAAAATACCAATCAAAGCAGTTTGTGCACATAACAAACCCCCAACGGACCACAAAAACTCAAAGAATTTCTGCCAAAATATATACCTCTGCTCTAGGCTTCTTTTCTTTTTTCAGCTGTTTAATGGACTCAATTCTTCTCTCTCTCTCCTTTCTTCTTCTTGATTTTCCTCCAGCTTTTTTTGCTGTCTCTTCTTCTAAATCCTGTTTATGTTTTCTGTACTTTTTCCCTGATTTTAGGGGTCTCTCCTCTTCCAACTCATTCTCAGGCAAGTCAGACTTTCCACTTGTTTCAAGGTTTCCAATCTGCAAATGGTCACCAGTGTCACTGTCATCACTATCTAGCAGACCTTGGCGAATTCGATGAGATTTCTTGTTCCTCTGGGCAGTAATGTTCTCTTTTTCCTCTCCGTTTTCCTTGCCTCCACCCAGAGTATCATTCTGCACATCCTCTCCATCTTCACTCTCACTGTCCTGAAGCACCTTCTTGCTTTTTGATTTTTTACGTACAAAGATCTCTTCCTCTGAATCTGACAAAATATATTAAAAGAAAAGACATGATGGAAAGGTGAGGAAAATTCCACCAGTTAATTAACAAACAATCAGTTAAACATAAAGTTACACGTCTGTTAAGTTTCACAGATGTCAACATCTATAGCAAATCAGCTCGAACTCAAGTTTCCAAAACTCCCAGTAGTGCAGTATGTAATTGACCCAAATTGAGGTTCTTAAACTTTAAAAAAAGGCAAAGCTGAAAATCTTTCACTGATAATTAGTGGCTTGCCTTGAAATAGTAATAAAACCCATGGTAACTAACTACATAAGTACATAGGTTAAACGAATCATAACAAGAAAGGAAGTAAGCAATTAAGACACTCACATCGCATTTACTATTTCCCTTTCTGTACCTCAAAAAATGCTTTTCAGAGATTTACAGATGTCTGCCCACATTCTGAGCAGAAAAAAAAAGGCAGTTTGGATTCATACAGGTCAAGCAATGACAACTTCCAACTTCCTAAAGAGGTATTTATAACAGAAATGAAAAATGCACCGCTGAAGGCAGTGACCGCCAGGCACGGCTCAGGGGAACGTGACCGACCTCCTCCATCCAGGGACACCATCCCCTTGCTGAGGTGACCCGGAGAGGCCGTCTCACAGCTGCCCTGCCCGCTGTCAGAGTCACTGTCGAGGGTCTTCTGCAAGTCTGAAGTCAAACCTTCCAACGGAAACTACAAAGGAAAATAAAACGTCCTTACGGTGAGAAACGCTGTTTGACTCCTGGAGTCAAACTTCATTCCTGAACCTTGGCTAACCCCTGATGCACCATTATATACACGTACATTGTCATTATATTTTAAGAATTAATTGGTATTTTCATGAAGGGAGACTACACTACATCAACTTTTATTAGTATTTAGATATGTCGAAGGTGAGCTTGCACACACACACAAGAAGAGAATCGACGCACTGGCTGACCGTCACTGATTATCATTTAAAACGCCTGGAATAAAGAGGATAATTTCATTCTTCCACATCCTGAATTCACCTGAATTAATTAAATCACGAGATACCCTTCCCGGCATGCCCCGCGCCCGCCCGGGCCGGCACCGCCGCCTTCCCGGCATGCCCCGCGCCCGCGGGGCCGGGCCGAGCGCGGCCTTCCCGGCACGCACCGCGGCGGCGAGGCGGAAGGGCGTGGTGCCGGGTACGCTGGGAAGCGTAGTCTGCGAAGAGGGGAGTGAGCCCGGTGACGGCGCGGTGCCGCCCAGGCGCAAGGGCGGCCCAGGAGGTGGCGGCGGCGGCGGTGCCACCACTACCGCCACTACCAGTACCATCACAACCGCCGCCGCCTCACTCACTGCCCCTCCCGGCCCTCCGCCGTGCCGCAGCCAGAGGAGCTCCAAGGCCGCTGGCAGGCCGCGGACTACAGCCGCAGACTACAGCCGCAGCCGCCGCGAAGCTCAGCCGGTTGTGCAGAACGGCAGGACTCACCTCAGCAGGGGCCTCCGCCATAGTCCCGGCCCGCCGCCGCTCCCGCCGCGTCGGAAACCTCTTCGAGTCTTCGCGCGCTGCCCCAGCCCCGCCCAACCCCGGAGACAGCCAACGGCTGCCCCGGAAGCCCCGCCCCCACCTCTCGATTGGGAGATTCTTTTCCGCGTAGCACCGCCCTCTCTGCCTGGCCCAATCATTGCTCGCGCTTCGAGGCCACCCGCACGCCTTATAACTCCGCCCTCTGGCTGAGGTGAGGCGGCCGTGGCGGTGGCGGTCCCGCTTGCATAACCGGGGGTGGTCCGGCGCGCTCGGCTTGACTGTGGTTGTGTGCCCGGGGCCTGCTGGGCGTGAGCACAGCCCTCCTGGTGCGGCGTTAGGGTGCATGGGCGCTTCGGGGGTCTGTGGGCCCGGCCCGGCCCGGCCTGGCTCGGCTCCCTGAGGTACACTGGCTCCTCAGAGTTCAGGCCAGGCCGTGTCCCAGAAGGGGCCCGTGTTGTGAGGGCAGCCTGGCCCTGCCTTCAGAGCAAGCGTGACTAACGCCAGTGTCTGGTGCTGCCTCACCTCTGGAGGCCACAGATCTGCTCCTGGGCAGCTTGCAGGCTTTTGCTAATGGGAGTGCAAAAGCCTTCCCCTTGCTATCGGGACAGGTGAGTACAGACCAGTCTGAGCAGAGTGAGACCCTCCCTGTTGTACTGCATCCAACTCTGGAGCCCTCTCACAGGAAGGACCTGATGGAGTGGGTCCAGAGGAGGCCACAGAAATGATCTGAGGGCTGGAGCTCCTCTGCTGGGAGGACAGGCTGGGAGAGTTGGAGTTCTTCAGGCTGGAGAAGAGAAGGCTCTAGGGAGAAAAGGGTCTACGGGAAAGATGGGTAGGGAGTCTTTATCGGGGCCTGTTGAGATAGGACAAGGGCTAATGGCTTTAAACTCTAAGAGGGAAGATTTAGACTAGATATAAGGAAGACATTTTTTATAATAAGGGTGGTGGTAGATGCCCCATCCCTGGAAACATTCCAGGTCAGGTTGGATGGGGCTCTGAGCAACCTCATTGAGTTGAAGATGTCCCTGCTCATGGTGGGGAACCTTGGACTAGGCACCCCAAACTATTCCCGAAGTCTCACACCTCAACTTATTTTTCTCTCTCTGCTCCATATAAAGTGTTGCTATCACATAACGCCACCAACCCTGCTGTGTGTAGGGCCCCAATTCTGCCAAAGCGGGGAAAGGATGGCAGGCTGAGCTCAACCCTGACGCTCAAGAGGCTTCTCCAGATCTGTAGGCATTTGTGGAAAAAACACAGCAGAACTGCGTGGTCTGGTTTAAGTGGCTGTGAGGTGTGTGTTGCCTCTTCTTTCCGTCCCCAGAACTTGGAACTTCTAGGGGTGTTTGCAACTCGCTTCCTCCTGCTGACAGCTGGAGGGAGAGCAGCGAGTGGGGGCGAGTCTCAGGGCCCTTGTTCTGAACCAGAGTTATGGATGTTTGGCACTTTTTAAGTGTTAGATCTGTTTTGGCTTTTACTGCTACAGTAATTTTTTTCTTCCAAGTCAAACAGCAGTAATCTGCTGTCACTGAAGGCAAACCCAGAAAAGAAGTGTGTGTTCTGGAGTGTTTGGTACCTGTCACAATTTTGTGGGGGATAAGGAGCAGATGGACTAATCTACTACGATAGTTCCTATACAGCCAACAAGTCTGAGAATGGAGGAAGTGAGAAAAGCAAATGTCCATGAAACCCACTGCAAACATCGCAATACAACTCTGGTTTCCTGTAGCTGCTACAGGAACTGCAGTAATTTAAGAATTAATATTTAGTAATGGGGGGACAGATGCTGGCTCCACAAAAACACTGTTAATCCGTATAATTAAGAGATTTTCTCTAACCTGCTAGATAGTTAGAAGAGAAAAAACAGTCCTCAATTTTAGTAACAAATGAAATTGCCTGCTTTTAAAAAAGGTATTTGCTTTTGTGAATAAATAAAACCTTGGAGTTTTTAGACTGTTGTCCAAATGTAAACAAAACACATTCAGCCAGTATTTAAGACCGTCTGTCCTTTTTCTGCAGAACACTCTGTTCTTTGCTGCAGAAACACTTAACTGTGCAGACATTTGCTTCCTGATACTATTCTCTAACTGGTAATGCAAAAAGGGGGGTGATATTACATTGAATTCCTGGAATTTGGGGATCTTTCCCCAAAAAGATAAAAAAAAAAATGCCAGCACACAGTTTATTGTACTTATTCAAGGCTGTAATCCTATTGCTATATGTTAGGAACGGTTTTGAGAGTCAGCTGTCAAGAAAAATGTGGCAAAAAGATTAGCTACCTGCCATATCGGGTAACTCTTGGTAAACATTTGCCGTTAAGGAGATTCTAAATTAAATTAAAACTTTTTTTTTTGTAGCACTGGGTAAAGTGCCATATTAAAACATTGTTTTTTTAAAAGCTAGTTTATGAATCTATTTTTTACTGAATAACATACTCCTTCCACAACTTCTCACGCATGAGATGTTCAGAAGCAAATCCTCAGAATTCCATTTTCCATCACCATTTTCTGTCGCAACCGAATTAGGTTCTGTCACAGCCGAATTAGGTCTCACCACTGGAACTGTGTAGCCGTTTCTAGTGTAAGGGAGGGTTAACATACAGAAACAAGGTTCTGGCCACTTTGGCAGTCAGGATGCCTCAATGTGTACGTAATATTTATCAAATTAATTGCTTTGCTGACTTTTTTGCATTTATAATGCATTAAGTGTAGGCTTGAGTTGTCATACTCAGCATCTTATAGGACCAAGCCTTTGTAGTGCGGATTTCTTGAGGCAGAGATTGTATCTTTGTTTTTTTTAAAGTATGTAGCCCTACATGTGTGGGTTTTATACATAGCTATGCTGAGTAATGGCGTGGGAATGTTGCCGGTCATCACGGGGGTTTGTTACTGGTCTTGTGAAACTGGTGTTTCCCTTAAGTGCCAACTGGTGTCGGGCGATTGTGTGAGGATCTCAGATTCCATTTAATTTTAAAATGGGGTTTTGATGTTTCAACTTGGAGAATATCAAACCTGCAGGTTAAAAAAGGCAAATAAAATGGACTTGGCATTTATTATTTATAAAATGTTTTGACTTCTGACCTTCTTGTGAGTCAGCTGAGAATCGTTGGCTAAACAGAACCTGAGGGGTGTGCGAGGGAGCAGCTCATGGAAACAGCACAAGCTGCTTAAAAAGGCGAAAAGTCCGTAACCCCCATATTTAAGGGCACTTGGCCTGAAATGTTGGCTTTTAAAAAGACAAATCTATTGCCTGTGAGCCCTCTCCCTTGCTGGCGCTGCCGAGACCAGCCGGGGGATGCTCTCTGACAAGAGGGCCGAAGCGGGGGCCATGGCGCCGTGCGCCCCGGGGTCCAATGTCCCCGCCGGTGCAGCCGGGCCGGTTCCCCACCGCCGGGGCTGCACCGGGTGAGCGCCCATCGAGCGCCCATCGCTGCGATCGATCTCCGTGCTGGCGGCCGGGTGGCCATGGCCGTCGTTAGCCCTCGCGAGCCAAGCGCTGGGCCGACCATCTTGTACCCGCGGGGCAGTGCAGGGGACGGCCCTGAGGTGTCCAGTGCCCGGGGGCTCGCCCGGCTTTTACACACCGGGTGTTTAAACCTCATTAGGGCTGTTTAGTTGTTGTAGTCAGGGTGTAATTAATTATACTGTGCAAGTTCCTCGTTTCGGGGTGCAGCTGAGGACCGGTGGAAGCCAGAGCGGGGTGGCTGCGGGGTGGCAGTCGCCCGCGGAGCTGCTGTCACGGACTGTTTTCGGTCACCGGGCGGTTAATTATTAAACCGGCGAACAGATGTCGGGGTCGGAGAGGGGGATGAAAAAGGAGAGACGCTGCGGGTGGCACGGACACCGGGCGGCGGCTCCCTCAGGCGAGGGGCGGGGCCGCGCGCGGGAAGCCGCCGCCGCCGTCACCGTCACCGCCGTCACCGTCACCTGTTGCCGCCGCGGGGCCGCGCCGGCGTCGAAAGGGTGCGGGCGGCGTGCGCGCCCCCGCCGGCAGGGGGCGGCGCGCGTGCGCGAGCCGGCGGCGCCGGGCAGCGTGGAGGGGCCTCTTCCTCCTCCTCCTCCTCCTCCTCCTCCTCCTCCTCCTCCTCGCCCG
>VUYV01000198.1:127296-144125 GCA_008711295.1 Anarhynchus alexandrinus | reverse complement strand
GGGCGGCCCGAGCCGTGCCGCAGGCCGGGACCGGCGAGCCGGCAGCAGGCCTCCGGCGGCGGGCTGACACGCGAGCGGGCTCGGAGGCGTGTTGGCAGCCGCCGGGCGGTTTCCCTTAGGCAGGAGCCGCAGCAGGTCGGTAAACTTCGGGAGCGGGTTTGCCGGCGCCCTTGCAGCCCGTGCGGGGCGGGCGGCGAGCCGCCGCGGGGGTTCGTGCCGGAGCTGCGGCCTGAGGGACCCTCCGGCGGCGAAGGGGCCGCGGGGACGGCCGCGCTCTGCCCTGGGGGGGCCGAGGGGGCTCCAGGGGCGCGCAGTGCTGTGCTCCCCGCGCGGGAGCCCGGCGAGCTGACGGGAACGAGTTGTATTTTTGACATTGAGCCGTTACTAGGAGTTTAAGGTGATGCTTTCTGAAAATACAGCCGTTATTTCTTTTTTTAACAAACTTTGGTTAAATATTGGTGGTGTTTTGCACGTGGCATTTTCCTGCTTGTGTCTTATTCCATGATTATTCTTCTGTCAAATGTCTGCAAGGTGTATTGCTTGACCTAAGTAGTCTGCGCATCTTATCCATCAAGTTCCTGATCAAACTATTGGTACACTCAAAATACTGTTAATTTTGGTGTGATAGGAACTGTTTATTGACACAAAGGTGCAATTCCATAAGAATCCAGGTTTTAACTAGCAGAGGGCTGACCTGGGTAGTCTGCTGTATGTATGTATGCTGTAGCGTGTCCTCGCTGGCTTCCAGCTGCAGAAGTAGATCCTCTTTTAGTTTTGTAAAACTGCTTCCTGTCTGAAGTGACGTGGTTGAGGGTGCTTAATACATGATTGACACAGAGCAGAAGAAATTAAAAGAGTAACAGCCCATATAACTCTAGTCAGGCTGATCAGGTAAAAATCCTGATAAAATCAGTGTGACTTGCAGGGCAGCCTGGCTTCAAATGGGAGAACAGTTCTTACTCTCTGGAGTCCTTTGAGAAATAACTTTAGAAAGGAGAAGGTGTAAGTTTTATCTCCTTTGATCAAAACTGACTGAGGTCAGCGTTGCCATGCCTGTTTACAGAACTTGTCAATACCGAGGGAGGAAAATGGGTAAATATAGTTGTCATTTAATCTCTTGCAGGAGGTCAGTGCCTGCAGTTACTTCAGACTAATTAGCACAGGATTAATGGATCATCTCTCTAGTATCCAAATAAGCACAGCAAACTTTGATTGCCCTTGATGATTCACGCTTGTCAAGACAGCTGTAGTTTTTTAAAGTACTAACTGTACCCCATAACTGGTTTCACTACAGCACTGCGCACTCCTCCTGGACGGGTCGCAGTATTAGTCAGGGGCGTGCAGAGCCAGCGATGTGTCGCGTGGGATGGCTGTGGCCCCGGCAGCCACCCCGCTGCTGCAGCTTTGGGGAGCTGACGTGTCGAGTGGGCTACAGCTGCTTACATGCTCTAAGGGTTACTTCTGCTTAAAAATACTCCAGGGTTGCTGTCCTCAGATCGGTAATTTTAAGTGGTCACATAGTAGCCATTGGATGGTTTATAAACTCCGTGTAGAAGGCTCCTTGGATTTGGTCCTGGGTTTGGTTTAGGATTGTGTTAAAGTTTATTGCTGCACCCTGAAGTGTACCCAAATATGAGTTTCATCCTCTGACAGCTTATCTGCTTCTCTTCCCTCCTGGTATAAACTGTGAGTCTTTGACTTAAACGGATACTGGCAGGTTGACACAGTCTTACGGTACTAAATTTGCCCTAAGTTTTATGATTGGTTTATTGCTGCATTCTTGTATTGTAATACTTTTTTCCCCCCTTGCCTTTCCTACTCTACAACAGAGGAAAGAAGCTTTGATCACACTAAGCACTGGCAAATACAGACAAAACCCATGAAAATATACTAATTCAATTTGCTTTATGTGCAGTGTGAACTCAGGCTGTGATAGATTTAAAAAAAGTCTGTTTAATCTTGTTAACATGGTATCTCAGATCTTAACGCTTTGAGGAAGTTAACTAAAGACTTAACTAGTGACTAGTTGTGTGTGAGTACTTTTTGAAGCCTCTAATAATTTCCTCCTTAGAACTGTTTCTGAAGCTCTTACTTTTGCCCAAATAAATTATCTTCTCCACATCTGTTAGGAGTCTGTACCTGTCTTTATGCTTTCTCCCTTACTTGTCTTTTTAGAAGAAAGCCTAAACCTTCCCTCACTGCTTTCTTTGTGTTGGAGTTTTAAATTGGCTGAAATTGTGCTCTAGGGGAAGAGTATTTCACTATTAACAAAAGTGATCTGTTTGTGATGTAAAGGAAATGACAAAACTGTCTTAGCTTAGATCCAATATGGAAATATGTTTTTAATTTAGTTTAGAATAAAAATATCCCTTACTTATTTCCAGATAATATTAATTTTCAGATAAAAATTGGGGATGTATGTTCTAAGTATGCCAGGAGTGACAATTATTAACATCTGAACTTTAAGATTACAGTGAAAAAAGATGAAAAAATGTGGCTTGTGTGACTACCGGCTAGTTCTAGAAACGGTGGTAGGAATATATTTATCTTTACATTATATAAAAATACTTAATATGTAAATGGTTGCATTCTATTCAGGACTCTGTCAAGTTCATAACCACAGTCATGAATAAATGTCACTAAAACTTTGAGGATGAATTATGGCACTAATCTATATATGCTTTAGGGAATATGGTTTTTTACCTGGAAGTTCTGAGCAGCTGGAAGGCTGTGTGCCGCTTGGAACACCTCCATTTGCAACCTCAGAAAGCGACTTAAGATTTCTTTCTGCCCTGTCAGAAAGATGTTTCAGCTAAAGTACACCTGAAATGATACTGCACTGAATGATCAATTACATCTCATGCATATTTATTTGACTTCCCTAGGGCCCCCGGCAAGCCTTTTCCAGCCGCCCCGTCGCCCAGGCCTGGGAACTGTTGGGAAACCCATCCGCCTCTTAGCCAACCATTTTCAGGTTCAGATCCCTAAGATTGATGTTTATCACTACGATGTGGATATCAAACCAGAAAAACGCCCCCGAAGAGTGAACAGGTATGAGTTGTTTAATAAAAAAATTTTAAAAGTGTATATGCCCCAATTTAAGAAAACTGTACGACCTAGAAGTTCTTCATCTGCTAAAGGCCAGTTTATGTTTGTACCGTGGTTAGCAGTTGCTCTTCAGTGAACTGTAATATAATATTCTCCTTATTTTTATTAAGATGTTTTGCAATTGGCCTGTAATGTGGGAGGCTCTAGGAAACGTGCTAAGTGTTGAACTACAGGTGGTTTTATTTTCCAGCTACAAGTGAATGTCCCTGATAATTGTTCCACAGTCTATTATACAAACGTGTGTTAGCAGCTGAGGGGAGCGAGTTCAGCTTGCAGGTTGACGGCAACATTTTAGGGTCCACATATGGTTGCTTTGTCAGCAGAATCAACACACAGAGCACTCCCGCTCACCACAAGGCAGGTATTTGCTCCTGCGTTTGAACAGCTCTTCCGATTCCGCTGCCTGTACTGCCCGTGTCTCTGCTGGCAGTACAGCTACCTGCCTTGCCTGTAGACACCTGTATGTTGAAATTTAGGTGTCTTAATCTGGAGGTGACTTTTAAAACTCCTGGTGTTGAATTGAGTATACTCTAGTGCATTGCTGTTTCTCCTTCCTTGCTCATTTAAGAAAATGTGAAAATGGAATTTTAAACTGTATAAGACCATTGCTGGATTTTGTGTTCTTCAACCTAACTCGGTAAATCCCTCCGTAGAGAGGTGGTGGATACTATGGTGAGGCACTTCAAGATGCAGATATTCGGTGATCGGCAGCCTGGATACGATGGGAAACGGAACATGTATACTGCACACCCATTACCTATTGGCCGGGATAGAGTAAGTGTTACTATAAGCAGTTTTAAGTTTTTGTGGGGAAACTGTTACAGTATTGTCTGAAAAGTATTCTTTTATGGACATAAACCCAAAATGCTGTCACATGTATTAGTATAGTCTTGGAAACAACAGGCAGTGCCAGTTGGGGATCTCTAGGGACTTATTGGTGTTTTACTGAATTTTGTCATCTTTGGGTTTCTGGTTCCCAGCTCTTTAGTTGGAGAATTTGCCAGTGATAGTGTGAATTAGTATGTTGTGCTCTTTCTGCTGCAAGTAGATTTTTATTTTTTTTTGTTATTTCACTCTGAAAGAAACTTCCTTTTTCTCTGTTCTAACCCTTGATCTGTTGCTAAATGATAAAGTAGTTGTAGATGGCAAAATACGCTGTTTTGGTTTGGCTGGACTGTTGAGATACGTCCTCCTGTTCCGTAAGAACGTGTGGCACAAGTACTGTCAACAATAAGATGAGCTGCACTGGCCCTTCGTGTTCTGGGCCGTGCTGCCAGCGCCCTGGCTCGAACAGATTGCGGTCTGTACTAACCACTGCTGATACACAACGTAACCCGCCTGCCCTTCTCCCCAGGGATCTGGTTATTGCTGGTACAGTGCCACAAGGAATATGTAAAATGAGTTCACGTTTATGCTTGGGGCTGGTGGTGTGTGAGAATAATCGTAGAATCATAAAATAATTTGGGTTGGAACGGACCTTTAAAGACCATCTAGTTCAAGCCCCCTGCAATGATCTCAAGTACTGTGCTGGAACTCTGAGATTTGTGTTTCCCAGTGAACCTTCTTTTTGACGAAAAGGGTTTTTTATGCCTTCCTTTTGGTTCACAAGACATCTTACTATTAATTGGCTGACTTAAAAAAAAAAAAAAAAAAAAAAAAAAGACTGAGTTCTCCAGAGCTTTGATGTCACCATACTAATTACTACTTAAAATTTGCACTTAAAGATACCTCACTGCAGTTTCCTAGATGAATAAATTACAAGCTTTCAAAATCCTAAGGCAACCAATTGTGATATTTTAATAGAATTGCACAAACTAATCGTCAAAAATATAGATTCAGAGGTTACCTAGGAGAAAAACATAAGGTTGCTTAGTGTTGTGATAGTCCGCAATCCGTAACAAAAGCTCATGCTTAATCCTGTTCTGGCTCTGTCAGGTGGATATGGAGGTGACACTTCCAGGAGAGGGGAAGGACCAGACATTTAAAGTATCCATTCAGTGGGTGTCAGTCGTCAGCCTTCAGCTGCTGCTGGAAGCTCTGGCGGGGCACTTGAATGAAGTTCCTGAAGATTCTGTACAGGCGCTTGATGTAATCACTCGGCACCTTCCCTCCATGAGGTGGGTACTGTGGGTGCCTTCCTGACTGGCTTCATCTGAGATCTGTCTGAACGTTTGTATTAGTTGTTACTTCCTGCTATTCTACTGCTATTTCGCTGCCCTGCAGTAGAAGGGATGGGGGATGCAGTTGTGTAATTAGACGCCTGCCTTACAAATTTACACTAGAATAGGGAAATCTGATCTGAACTCAGGACTTGTGTCTGCTGGTCATGTTTCTAACAGGAATTTGCTGAAGCCTTTCCAACTGCGCTGTCGGTAAAGGCTTTGTATGCTTGCCATAAGTTAGCTCTAACGGTTCTAATGTGCTGTAGAAATTTACTGTACTTTCAAACGCTATAAGCGTGAATGTAAAAAGGAGTATCAGAAAAGAATGATCACAGTATTAATTTTCTTATTTTTTTCAGGTACACTCCTGTGGGTCGCTCCTTTTTCTCCCCTCCTGAAGGTTATTACCACCCCCTGGGTGGTGGCAGGGAGGTCTGGTTCGGTTTCCACCAGTCGGTCAGGCCTGCCATGTGGAACATGATGCTCAACATTGACGGTATGTAGGAAATTCTGCCTCACTAATGTAACGGTGTTCTCGCTGCTTCTAAATTAAATGTCTTCTTTTTTTATTATAGTGTCAGCGACTGCTTTCTATCGTGCCCAGCCTATCATTGAGTTCATGTGTGAGGTCTTGGACATTCAGAACATCAATGAACAAACCAAGCCTCTTACAGACTCCCAGCGCGTCAAATTTACCAAAGAAATCAGAGGTAAAGGCTTGTTCTCAAGGTGCTGCAACAAAATACTGGAAACCTGCTCATATTACATTGTAATGAAAATTTGCAAGGCGCTTGGGAAGCTGGCATCTTCCTTTTTGCCATCATCCGTCTCAAAGGTGACTCCTGTGCTGGAATTTATTTAGATGACTCTTGTGTTGGGTTTTCAGGTCTAAAAGTAGAGGTTACCCATTGTGGCCAGATGAAGAGAAAATACCGAGTTTGCAACGTTACTCGGCGACCAGCCAGTCATCAGACGTATGTATACGAGCACTTTCTGACCATTTTTAAAATCTTGAACCTATTATATGTATTATGTATATTGTTTATGAAGAACAGTTGATTCTGGAGGTGAAGCAGCTGTGTGGCTTTACAAGAATGTTTAGTCTTAGTGGAGTAGAGGAGTAGCGTGGGTTTAGACAACTGCTTTATTGCCTTCAACACAGGAAAATTGCAGCTGTATCCTGGCTTTTACATATAGTTATCAAAGGCTGTAATTTTAAAAATAGCTATGAAAAATTCAGTATATAGTCAGTAAAATCTTTTCATAAAGAAGAGATCCAGTAGCTAAGGAAAATAAATGTTTCCAGCATTTCTAGTCTGGAATAGATTTTTCCATACCATTTTTTCCTTTAAAAAAAAAAAAAAATCTTGAAAAGTCTAACCAGAACAAATGTCCTTTATAGGTTTCCCCTGCAGCTGGAAAATGGGCAGGCTATGGAGTGCACAGTAGCGCAGTATTTTAAGCAGAAGTACAGTCTGCAGCTAAAATATCCGCACCTTCCCTGTCTCCAAGTAGGACAGGAACAGAAACACACATACTTACCACTTGAGGTAAGAATCTCAGTTTCTCTTGCATTGCGGTATATCCTCTGTTACACGGGATCAGGCCACCTCTCGCTCTTCCTGTGTAGGTGTGTAACATAGTGGCAGGCCAGAGATGTATCAAGAAGCTAACAGACAATCAGACGTCGACTATGATAAAAGCAACTGCAAGATCTGCGCCGGATCGACAGGAAGAAATCAGCAGACTAGTAAGTGCTGTTTCCAGCTAAACAGTCTGCGTTTGTCACTTACAGCTTTTCGAGAAGCATTGTAGCACATGTAATGATAAGCAGAATGACCAAGAACTGCAGAAGTTAAAAAAAAAATCTGACTTCTTTAAAACAAATCCTTTTAAATAGATAGCCTGTTCATGGCAAAGAGGACAGAGCCACCCGAAGCATTTGGTGTAGTTACTTAAATACATTTCTTTTCACCAGGTGAAAAGTAACAGTATGGTTGGTGGACCTGATCCATACCTGAAGGAGTTTGGTATTGTTGTCCATAATGAAATGACGGAGTTGACAGGCAGAGTTTTGCCAGCACCAATGCTGCAGTATGGAGGCAGGGTGAGTTTTCCATGTCTTGTAAAATACCTTGTCCTGAGGCTATTTAAATTCATTAAGTGCTCTCTATATCTTCTCATAAGGCTTCCTTTGTTACGAGCACTGTGTTTGGCTATAGTCAAGATAAAGCAGCATTTTATTTTTACTTTGCCTTTGGATTTTTACCTAGAACAAGACTGTGGCCACACCAAACCAAGGTGTGTGGGACATGAGAGGGAAACAGTTCTATGCTGGCATTGAGATTAAAGTTTGGGCTGTTGCCTGTTTTGCTCCTCAAAAACAATGCAGGGAAGACTTACTAAAGTAAGTATTTTCCTATTTATTCAGGAAACTTATTTCAAGGTTTATTTTCCTCATATTTCTGGAAGGCGATATGCAATATAAGTTGACTTTAATGCATCTGATAGTAAAAAGAGGAAATTACAGTTCTGCAGTGTCTTAAATATTTACAATTTGGGAGGAGACTATGGCAAAGTTCATAACCTAATTGGCCAGCTAGGAAAGGCATTAATCCCCTTACCACTGTGTATCCTGCTCTGGAGACTGCATTCCACTTGTATTCTGTTGTTTTTACAAATAACTGATGATGGTCGTTCATTCTAAAACAGGAACTATTGTTTTTTCTTAACCTTTACTGCCACCCACGCAACATACACCATGGTTTTTTCCCCTGTACTTCAAATTCCTCTACAGAATCCTAAAGACAGAGGTTGTGTGAACCACTGAAATGTTTGGCAAAACTCATGGCTGCAATAATGCTCAGATAAGTTTGGTGGAGGAGTAAAAAAATATACCAGAGCATCAGTATTAGTTTGGGAATCTGCCTCAATGTTCAGCTCAAATGTATGTTTGTTTCCCCAAAACTTCTAAAATTACAGAAACAGGGGCTTACAAAACCTCCTCAAACAGGATTAGAATCCTGCCAGTGAGTTTCTTATAGCGATAGAATTGCTAAAAAATAATTACTGTAGTGTTAAATTGGAAGTGCTGTGCAATAGCTGAAATAGCTTAGATCTTGTTGATAAAATTAACGGCAAAGTGAAACGTAGCGAAAAAGCCAGGACGAATCCATTTGTATTTCATTCACAGGAGTTTTACAGACCAGCTGCGCAAGATCTCGAAGGATGCAGGGATGCCGATCCAAGGCCAGCCCTGTTTCTGTAAATACGCCCAGGGTGCAGACAGTGTGGAGCCCATGTTTAAACACTTAAAACTGACTTACGTTGGTCTGCAACTGATCGTGGTGATTCTGCCTGGAAAGACGCCCGTGTACGGTATGGAGAAGAGGCTGTCAAATGTTAATTAGTTGTACAGCAAATGGCCATCTTACTGTGCACTTCTGCAGTGGGAAGGAGACAGAGCAGGCAATGTTTTGTTTAAAAGGTGTTTTTGGAGATGGGTTTGTCAGGCATGATTGGGGCACTTGTGTATTACCAAGAGCGAACTGAACCTTTGTTGGTGAGCTTTTAAGGATATGAATTACAATAACATTTTTTGGGGGTGGGGGGGACGGGAGGGAGGGAGAAAGCAGATGGAACTACTGACTGTTCAGGTAATTGGAACCACTAACTTATTTTTCTGTCACAGCTGAAGTAAAGCGAGTTGGTGACACTCTTCTAGGAATGGCCACTCAGTGCGTTCAGGTAAAGAATGTGGTAAAAACCTCACCACAAACGCTGTCCAACCTGTGTCTGAAGATAAATGCAAAGCTTGGAGGAATCAACAACGTGCTTGTACCTCATCAAAGGTGAGATTAAATCTAAAGCTCTCCTTGAAGTCTGGATTGTCAAGCAAAAGGCTGTCATTTTGTTTTGTTTGCTAAAAGGATAACCTTTCGTGCTATTACGTGCTTTAGAAATACCCACAGTCTGAAGTGGACAGAGAAGGATGCTTCTGCATTCAGAATCTGCCTTGTAAGCCTTGTGCTGAGGCTCATCTCTAGTGGCAGACCTGTCCAGCAGTGTGTGTGAAAACAAGCTCACAAAGGCTTCTTTTTTCCCCCCCATATCTCTTTTTCCTGCCTTTAGGTTCACTCAGTCTACCTTCTCTTGCCACCTCCTTAAGCATACTGTATTTCCTTCCAAATTGAAAGAAAAGGAGTGAGGAAGAGGGACTTGTGATAAACGCTTGTAGCTTTTTCTGCCTTTGGCCCTTTTGTTTTCACTTTCTGTTCTCTCTGGACTGCAAGAGCTTGAGGCAGAGAACTTCGTCCTTAAATGTTCTGACAGGGTTTTAGTTCTGTTGAATGGTTAGGATATACTTTCCTCAGTTGTAAGGTTTTTTTCCTTCCTTACCCCCCTTCTTTGTATTATTATTGTTATTATTTATTGTTTAATAAACCTTAATCATATTAAACAGGCCCTCGGTGTTCCAGCAGCCAGTGATCTTTTTGGGAGCAGATGTCACTCACCCTCCTGCTGGGGATGGAAAGAAGCCCTCCATCGCTGCGGTGGTGGGCAGCATGGATGGCCATCCGAGCCGCTACTGCGCTACGGTGCGCGTGCAGACCTCCCGTCAGGAGACCTCCCAGGAGCTGCTGTACAGTCAGGAGGTGATACAGGACCTGACTAATATGGTGCGAGAACTATTGATCCAGTTTTACAAATCCACTCGTTTCAAGCCCACAAGGATCATTTACTACAGAGGGGGAGTATCAGAAGGGCAGATGAAGCAGGTATTGTCTAATGATTTCTTGTTGCTTCTGAAAAGGGATTGGCCTTGAAGATATACGTATTTATGTGGATTGCATTTGCTAAGGGGACAATTAACAGTTTGATGGAGTTTTCCTGGGCGAGCACAACGTACAGTTATCCTGTCTGATCGTGTTTCTTACAAAGTGGCATTTGTACACAGAAAAAAAATGAAAGTAGTAATGTATGTACTGAATTCAGCACCTAATAGTGAAATCTTCTACTTCTAGGTAGCTTGGCCAGAACTGATAGCAATCCGGAAGGCCTGTATTAGTTTGGAAGAAGATTATAGACCAGGAATAACCTACATTGTTGTGCAGAAAAGGCATCACACCAGACTATTCTGTGCTGACAAAACAGAAAGGGCAAGTAATGTTGACTACATAAGAAGGAGGTGATGGCAACAGGAAAGTAAGATTGTTTGGTTAAGCGGGGTGGAATCCATCTCGCCCACTAGAACGGAATTAACCTCTATGAGCAGTAGCAGCTCTGTGCAGTAACATCTTTTCTCTACCAAAATAACCAGTTCCTCCCCTTTTTTATTGCTCTAGACCAAGCGGTCAGATGGAACAGCTTGTTCCCAGCCCCTTTTGGAGTAGGCGTACTCTGTATCCCTGTATTTGTGTATCTGGAGCTGTAGCCTGGGTTTT
The DNA here is from genome assembly GCA_008711295.1 of Anarhynchus alexandrinus. Taxonomy (NCBI): domain Eukaryota; kingdom Metazoa; phylum Chordata; class Aves; order Charadriiformes; family Charadriidae; genus Anarhynchus; species Anarhynchus alexandrinus. The sequence continues at coordinate 133,411 of VUYV01000198.1, read as the reverse complement.
TATAGTCTGGGATTCCTGACTATAAACTGAACGAGCTGTTCAGTTTGTTGCCTGTGCTGTCTCCAGATGCATCTGTAAGATTTGCCTATGGCACAAATCCACAAGCCAACTAAAGAACCTTCTTTAGGAAAGTTCTTGATCTCAGGTTTGCTTAAAAAATACGGATCTCTGGGGTGTGAGTGCAAACAAGGGTATGAAATAAATTTATTCCAGAAAGCCTGCATTTTCAGATCCTGAATCACTCGTGTAGGCTTTATCCCACTCGGCAATTTTAATGGTACTGGCAAGTATTTTATTTTTCTCTGACGACACACCAATTGGATTTGGTGAAGTTTCTATAAATGGGCTCTCAGAGAACATTTTCATTCCTCCTATGTAAATGACCTTAATATTTTTCCACCTTTTTGAGCAGTAAATTCTCAAACAGCTTTGAGTAGAGCCTACCTTAGGAGGTATTTTTGGGTCACTTCCAAAAAAAACATGGGCTAATAATAAACTTTCCTCAATAGGTGGGTAAGAGTGGCAACGTACCAGCGGGCACTACTGTGGACAGCACGATCACACATCCTTCTGAATTTGACTTTTACCTCTGTAGCCATGCGGGGATTCAGGTAACGTTTCAGCTCTGCTGTGCTCAGGCTGTGGGACTAAACCCCTGCGGTTGTCCTGATGAGTAATGTTGCTGTTATTTATAGCTTGGCAGACTTAGTCGCATCAGTTCAGTGCCCGTTTGGCGCTTTCTCTTCAGTGCGCTGATGGAAGGTACAGCCTGCAGGTACCACCTCTGTTTTTGTTGATGCTCCTCTGTTCTCCGCAGGGAACCAGCCGGCCCTCCCACTACCAGGTCTTGTGGGATGACAACTGTTTTACTGCAGACGAGCTACAGCTGTTGACGTATCAGCTGTGTCACACGTATGTCCGGTGTACGCGATCAGTCTCTATTCCGGCTCCTGCGTACTATGCCAGGCTGGTAGCGTTTAGGGCCAGGTACCATCTTGTGGACAAGGATCACGACAGGTAAGGAGCCGTGCCTCCTCGGCTTGGTAGCCAGGTAACGGACTCGAATGATATGCTGCTTGGCCCGGTTGTTCATGGTTCTCTGATGTGTCTGCGTCTTTACAGTGCTGAAGGCAGCCACGTGTCAGGACAGAGCAACGGCCGCGATCCTCAGGCTCTGGCAAAGGCAGTGCAGATCCACCACGATACTCAGCATACGATGTATTTTGCTTGAGAGCACTTGGGAAGATGAGGCAAACCCAACAACCCATGCAGTCCTGAAACGTTTTGAATGCCGACTGCGATAGCTAGGGCCCAGCTGATTTCAGACTGCCCGCTACCAGCAGCTCTGAACAGTCGCACTGAATCTGTACTTCACAGCAATGTCTGATGCACCGACACAATTGAGCCATTTGTTTCCTTATTTTATGTACTAGAAATTCATAGACTGTCTTTTCTGATGCATTGGACTGAATTTTTACCTCAAAGCGCAAAAGGCTGATCATCCTGAAATTTTTAAAGGACTTGGCACGAAAGGTTTCTATTGAATATTTTGCTAGCTATCGTTTTTAAGTTATCTTCTCATCCCATTAGTTTATCATGACGACCGATTCCCTGTCTTCGTGCACTGCTTAGTGAGTATGCATATTATGGCAAAATGTTTTACTCCAGTTAAATGTAATTGTTCTATTGTGTGGGGCCATAGATTTTTTAATGGAGATTTTAGACTTCACTACTGTAAATGCCTTTTAACAAACATAACTTTCACAGGTATTGCAGTTTTTTGTCAGTTTTACTGATTATCTTTTTAATCTCTGCAGACTTCGGCTGCAAAGCAATTGCACTATACTGCGAGTTCAAATAGGTGGTTCTTGTTCTGTGAATGTGTAATATAACCAGATAGTGATGCCTGTCAGTAGATTTTAATTATAATGGTTACAAATAATACTGCCATGGTATCGTAACAAGTACTGAACCATCATTTCCCCCTCTAAAAATGATAAAAACAAAAAAAAAATTAGCTTTTAGGTATTTTGCAAACTTTTACAAAAGTGCCCACTTTATGCTGCTGTGTGGTTTGATAAATCTAAGTGATTTTAAAACTTTTTTCTCATAGAAGGTTTAACTTTGGCAATAAATATTTGTTTTTTAAGCCCCCCAACAGTGTAATTTTCTAGCTGAGGATTGTGCATGAGTTTAACCAACATTCTCGTGTCGTTTTCTGAACACACAATTTGGCAGTTTCTGAAACTAATTAGAAAAGACGCACTTCCATGCTTTTTTTAAGAATTATTTTTAACTGTTTTATATTCACTGTTGGTGTCCTGTCTACAACATTTTTTATAAGCTTGGAAACTGGGTGTTACGTGTAGGAAAGGCTTGCCAATCTGTACAGTCTAAATGTACTGTGTGACAGGCAACCTAAGGACTTGTACCAGCATTTTAAACGTTTTTTCCCTGGGAATCTAGGTTGCGCACACAACTGCATTCAACAGCATGTTTAACCAATGTAAGACTCATCATCTGATTCTGTCCCAGCCTAGAAATTAGGGTTGTTTTAATCTGCTTGGCTTTTTTCAGCTGCAATGTGTAAGAAAGCAGAGGGGCTTGGTTTCCCTGCGTACTCTTGGAATCCATGAACATAGTAGGTCAAGACTAGATTCCTCTTAGTGTTAACGTGAGTTAGCGCAGATTAAAAGCTTATTCCTAAACTGAGTAGAGCCAACGCCGCTACTTTGATAAGTTTGAGGAGTCCAACGATTGCACTGTGGTGTCTGATACTCGTGTGGGGTTTGCTGCTAAGTTCTCTGCTGTCCCAAAGCTTAGGAACCAGCCCCCTCAAAATTTCAGCAATATGAAATGCTGTTTCCTTCAGTCTTTAAGCTTGTAAATAAATTAAAGTTTACATTTCTAAATGCTGTTTTTTTCAGTTGTACCAGAGTACACTGAACTCAGTCTTCAAACAGTTTTATAACCTTCTTTCAAGTAGTATGTCTCATTAAATTAAGTTTAAACTTTTTTCTTTTCTGTTGAAAATGAGACTGAAGCGAATCTGCTCCTGGCACGTACGGTGGGCAGGTTTAGATTGAAGGACAAAAAAAAAAAGGTTCTTTTTAGTTTTTTTGAATTTTTTTTTAAAGAATACCTCACTTGTGTAATAAAATCAGGACATGTGGGTGGGAGACTGACCGCTGCTTCAGCTAGATGGCTGCTTTTCTCAGTACTCGTTCAGGGAGAATACAAAAACCTCCTTTTTAGAATGAACTCTGACTGACCCAACACACGTGAAGAACTTTGGCACCTTGAAAAGAAACTCGGCACCCTTTTTTAGGTTATAGGATCAAAGATCGCTATTTTGAGTTTGTGCACTAGGCAAGAATGTGACTGGTTTAATCGAGGGTGCGTAAGAAATACTTAATTTTATCACCAGGTAGTTAGTTGTCCAGTGCCAAGCACTCCTAGTTCAGATTGAGTGAAGTGAGAGCCGCTCCTTTGTTTGCCTGTGACTGGACTGAATATTTAACCTCAGACTATGCGGATTGCGAGACCTCGGCTGGCCCCGGGACGGGGCGAGGACCTCGACTCCATCTCCTGCTGAGCAGCCCTGTAGAGAAACGCGGGTGAGGGTGCAGCGCTGTGGCTCTGGGAGCAGAGCGCTGACGCTCGGGACCGTTGCGTGGCGGAAAGGGTAAGATCAAGGTCTGGGCAGCGCTGTCCTACCCAGGTCTGCGGCCAAGGCTGGAGGTCTGGATTAACCCCTTGGGACTGACCGAATCGTTATGCATGTGTCAATCAATGGGAAGATGTGCATTCTGTAGATGTAGTTCTTAGGGTGTTTTGGGTTTGTTTTTGTTTTTTCTTTTGTTTTTTTTTTTTTTTTATATATAAATAAAGCCTGTTGGCCACTGTTTAGCTATGTGGTGTGAAAGATTTTAAATGTAGCAAAGTTTAAAAGAGTTGGGGAAGGGGGTGGTCGACATTTAAAAAGAAAAAAAGGCAGAAATCCCATTTTCAAACCAGTTCTGCTTGCTTTGTGAACAGCTGAATTCTGAACAAGCTCTGGCCATCACTCGTTAGCCTGTCTCAAACATTTGAACAGCCTGGCTTACGTATTCTTGTTGTGAGTACCACAGTTCAGTGTCGTGCCTGTAGCTGCATCCAAAGGGCGCAAGAGGTGGCGATGCGCAGGCGAAACACGCCTGGCGCCGCACGTCCCGCGTCCCAACGCAAGCGTCAGAGTGACCGAACCTCAGCTTTGCCCGTCCCACGGGGAAGGGCCCCTCTGTTCCGATCCGGTGTTTAACAGAACCCACCCCCAGACTACCTTTGTGGATGTGCTGTAGGATTTTTCTTGCTCAATAGCAAGGGAGTAACTCTGCTTTCATTTTCGGAAGGCAGGGTTCGGAGGGCATTGTATCAATACTGTCTCAACTACAAGGTTTTTTCCTTGTGCACTGGAGGAAAGATCTTGTAATATCACTTACAGATTTTCTTATACCTTGCTATTGACATTTTCATATTTCTATGTCTAGAGGCTGAAACTTCAATGTAAAATGTTTGCATTTGTTCATTTTGACTTACGATGTAATTTTTGTTTCTATATTGTTAGACTTGTAATGTTTAAAATTGTATTTTATTAACTTTGGACTGGATGTATGTCTATAGCAATACGAGGTACTCTTTCTAAGCTGTTATGGGTGGGTTAGCAGCCCCATGTTGCGATAAGATGCTGGTCGTGTACAACTTGCAATGTATTTTTTTTTTTTTTAGCCTGCAGGGATATTTTGTGTTCATGTGTCCAAAAATAATAAAAAAAAATATTGGCATTCTTGTGCCAAATGTTCTGTTTTTCCTTGTTGATGTCTAATAAATGCAATGTACAGAGTGAGCAACCGCTACTGTTGCCTGTAAACAAATGTCTTAAATTATTTAACTTTTAATTAAAACTTGTACACAACGTGTAACCTGTGGAACTCATTGCCACAACATATTTATTTCATTTATTTTAGGATTTAGAAAGCGATGGAAATACACATGGGTAATGTCTTCAGCGATACTAACAGGAGGGCTTAAACTACCTCTTTTCAGGGCCTGCGCTATCCACGGGGGCAGCTGTTCAGAACCCGTGTATTTTTTTAATGTCTTTGGAAATTATCAAGAAAATACAGTGTCAATGGGCTCTGCATCCGCCTGGAAAAGTGATTCTACATTAAGAGAATCACGCATTAATAAATGGAAGAGCTGTTTGCTTAGTTACCCTGTTTTAGGTGAGGGTTTGTTGTGTCCTCAGACAACTGTACTTCACTAAAACTACTCGAGTAAGAGCACAGAAAGCTTTTGGACGAGGCCAAAACGTGACAGCTCTAAATGTACTCAGGGCACGTGATGGCTTGAAATAACCCATGTCTTCAGCAAACCCCTGCTCTGGGTTTTAATTCTTTTTGCAGTGGAGATCCTGCGGGTTTGGGACCCCGGGACAGTTCAGCAGAGGGTACCGTTATCGTAGTGCCTTCCCAACGAGGGGAAGACGGCTCAGAGGGCCCCCAGGGACCCGCGCTGGGGCTGCACAAGGCCTCTGCGCACGCTCCTGTGTGGGGACATCCCCAGGCACTGCAGTGAGAAGCAAAAATGCTCCAATATTTTGAATTTCTGTGGTTTTCACCCATTACCTGACGCAATCCAGACTGGGATTACAAACCCGCTCTCACCTAGCGCTGCCTTGAAGCAATGCTCCTGGGGTTTCTGGCTTTTATTATCAAAGTCGTACCACAGGGTCAGTGTTTCACACCTGAGCGCTCGCTGGGGAGGGCAAGTCTAACAAATATGGTGAAAAACGCGGCGTTTGTGCCCGGTTTTGCTGTGTTTCAGTGGAGCGGGGCCTTGAGCACCTCAGGAATAAACCAGAGGCTGCCAACACTAGGACTAATTCCCCCACCGCTTCCGCCTGGGCCCGGCACCACAAAATGGGTCAAAAAAAAAAAAAAAGAAACCCTAAAAAACGTCTCCGGCGGTGGGGCAGAGGTCAGGCCCGAGCGCGGCCACCCCGGGCCGCGCCGCCTCGCTGAGGCCCAAGATGGCGTCGGGCGCGTCGGGCGCCGCCTTTGTTGGGCGCGGGGCC
>VUYV01000198.1:97826-126831 GCA_008711295.1 Anarhynchus alexandrinus | reverse complement strand
CCCCCCCCCGGGGAGGAGCGGCGATGGGAGCGCGGGGGGCGACGGAGGGGCCGGTGCGGGGCCGAACCCCCGCGGGGCCGGGGTGCAGGGCCGGGAGCGCGGGGTGTCCCCGCAGCGCGGTGCCAGCCCTGCGCCAAGGGCCTGCTCTGCACAGGGGAGCAGCAGCAGCAGTAGCTCCCCGTCCGACCCCCCACCACCACCTCCCCTGTGTCCCCCTCCCGGCTCCCCATAGCCCCCCGGCTCCCCGTGTCCCCCCGGTGCGGTGTTTCGGGGAGCGGGACCGGCGATGCTGCGCGCCGTGACAGCACGGAGCGGCTCCTCTCCCCGCACCGGGAACATGCGCGGCGCCGGGGCTGCGCACGGCGGAGGGGCCGCGGGGGCTGAGCTCCACGGTCACCCCCGAGTCCCCCCCAGCCCTACCTCCGCACGCAGCTGACGGTGCTTTCGGTCCCGGCCCCTTCGCCCCGGGATGCTCCACGGGGGTTTGGAGAGACGGTCCCCGAAACTCGCCCGCCCGGCTGTCGCGTCGGCAGATGCTCGCTCGTGAGCATCACAAACTCGTGCTGCTCTAGTTTGCGCTATTTTGGTGAAAAATAAGGCCGGGGGGGGACGGGATGGGACCAATGGGGACTGCTGGCCTTTCGCGGGTCTCGTGCTGGCAAGTTTGCTGCCCGCTGTAATGTGGTGGTGTGGTGAGTTTTTGACATCAAACTGCTGCACGTCTGCAGTCAAACTTTGGTCCTTCTTACAGTTATTTAATTTTAAATGTGGCACAGAGGTTTCTTCACGTCTGCGTTACCTTCTGGCTGCCAGCGCTTTGTGTTTGGGGCTGATTTATTGGCCTCTGGAAGCTGTGATTTGGTGGCTCCATGAGGGTATTGTGGGCTTTGCTGGCACCTCGGGGCAACGCAGATAACACTGCCGGCACCCTCGTACCACCAGCCTTAACGAATTCTGTTGAGGTGCTTTAAAGCAATTTCTCAGGTGGGATGTGGCCATGCTCAGAAGGGACAGGTTTGAGTTCTAGTCCCGCTGATGGGGCAGTGGGGGCTTTGCTGGGAACGGGCCTCTGATGCCGGGGTCTTGGGAGTTTCCCCTTTCCTCCCCAAATCTGGCTGGGGGCTGCTTACTCCCACTCGGGTCACCCTGTGTGCAAGGGAGATGTTTACCACGTGTCACAGGAGTTGCTGCGGATCCCACCCTGCCATAGCGTCCCTTTGCCTGCCAGCGGACCCCAGGTATGGGGCTGAGCCTCACATGCGAGCTCTGACAATGCCAGGCTGCGACCTCTCAGGGTAATAAAGCAGAAACCCAGTGTGTGCCTGGATGTGCCCAACATGGAGATGCCTGGAAAGGCAGCGCGGGAACCTGGGACATCTTCTGACTCACAGGCACTGCTCCGGGAGGCACTTGCACTCTGATTTTAAAAACTAAAGTCAGTTTCCCACCAACTTTTAGTTTTCTTTATCCCTCACAAACTTCCTAAATGCTGTTAATCTTAACCGTTGTCTTCCTGTGCTAAACCGTGCAAAAACCCCAAAGCTGTTCCGTCTGTTGGATCTCTTTATCTTCAGGAAACATGAAATTGCACGTGCCTGTTTCTGGGACGGGATTATATCAAGAAACAAAGCCGGGAGAAGCACCTTGCCTGGAGACATGGCGCGTATGATTTATCTCTAAACACTTTCTGCAGCCTCTCTCTAAACCCAGGAAAGAACAAAACATGGACGAGCTATTAAGATGGCAGATGTTAAAAGGAAGCCAAATCAGGCAGAAAAGTGCTGCTCTTTCAGCAGGGTGATCTGTGGCGGAGCTGTGTGCGGGTTTTAACCTCCTCACCGGGAGCTCCTGGCCGGCAGCTCTGCGGGCTGCCCATGGTGCGGGGCTGCGGTGGGACACAGAGAGGAGCTGATGTCGCCTTTGTCCTGTCCCCTCCGGCGCTGGGGCTGCCTTTGTCTGCTGCTCCGGCTCTGCGTGGCCCTGGCTGCTGCCTGGACGGTCTGCAGGAGCGGCGTGAGACCCTGCGGGGCAGGCAGGAGGGGCGGCAGCCTTTGGCCGGTCCAGGTGCCATTAGCGGGGACACCGGCCTCACAGTGTGGGGTCACACAGTCTGGACGAGCCACCCGGTGTGTTCAGTGGAGGCAGCGTTCCGTCTCACACCCCGTCAGAGGGACGGAAAAGGAGGACACAGCGCCACTGGGCAGCCAGGGCTGGCTCAGCGAGACCCTCGCGAGTTGGCTCATGCCACCATGGGTCGAGCCATGTCCGTGCCACTGGCATCACCGCGCCGCTCTCCCTGGAGCCAAAGCAGCTGGTTTACAATCCCTGTGAACGGGTGCGATGAGAGTGGCGGTGCTTTCGCTGCCGTTTGTTGTGCATCCACAGGTTCGGTCTCTGGCCCGGCCCAGACTGCGGGACTGCGCACACAGGGATGCAGGGCCACCAGCCTCGGCTGCGGCGGGGCAGGTTTTTCACTTGACACTTTTGAGTTGATTGCCTGTGATTTCCAAGCGGAAAGATGAGATTTGACATGGCACAGTGATGTCCTTTGCAGCGCTTGGTGCTCCGTGTCGAGGATACAAAGAACTAAACTGCTCTCAGAAGTGAATACCACAGTAAAACAGATTAGAACCCGTTTTGGCACATTTCTTGGATGCAGCCACCAGAACGCGGGGCAGGAACAGCACTTGGGCAGCTCAGACTTTCCCTCAGAAGATGGGCTCTGGTGCACAGGACGGGTTTAATGCTGTGTGTTCGATGGCTGCAGCCGGAGCCCTCTGCCCCGCATGGGTGTGATCTACTTAAACTCAGTTTAGCATCGAACTGAAAAGCACCTGCAGCTGCCTGAACCTGGTTGTGCTCACGGTGCCTCGGGAAGGAGCAGGCACATGTGCAATGTCTGGGTTGGCAGAGATGAGACAGTGCTTCTGAAGTCTGGGCTTTGTGGGGCGGCATCAGTCACCGCTTAGAGCCAGTGGTTTTGAAGATGTTAAACCTGGAGATTGGGAAAGCCAATTTTGCTCTCCTTGCCAGCAATTTCCTTTCCTGCTGGTGCTGCCGCTTGCTTTGCCTCCTGACAGGGGAGGAGGTTCACTTATCTGGGGTTTTTCTGGGGCTGGTTTAGAGTGGGAGATGGCTCAGGGTGAGGATGGACCATGCCATGTGTCTGGCGGCATTCGGCACGCCACAGCCCCGCTTGCTTCTCCCTGATTCCTGGCTGTGTTTTGGTGGGGCCGGGTGTGTGGGGAGGGGGCCGTCGGACCCGCCGCCGCCGCAATAAAACTCCCTATTGTCTCGGCCCCGTTCCCGCGGCCCCTCGGCTGAATGCGGCGTTGGAGAGGATTTAAATGACATGGTAATTTCATGCTGTCCCACTGGCAGCTTTGCCCGGGTGCAGGCAGCTGTTGGGCAGCGGGTCGTGTTCCCCAGCTGTTACAATAAATAATAGAAACAAAGCATATTCCAGCGCTAATTACCCTAAACGGACTTTCACCTTGGCGGTGCTGCCCTCGCCGCCGTCTCTGCCCACCGGTGCTTCCCACGCACCCGGCGAAGGGGCAGCGGTGGCAGTGATGATGCTCCCGCCGGCGGCGTCCCCAGGGCACGGCTTTTGTGTGCGAAAGTCTGTGATTTCTCCCGGGCTGCTGAATTTATAATGGCAGGCGGATTTCATCCCGCTCACTGGCCGCATTGTGCTGCAGGAACAACACTCCAGCCCTGCAGCCCCCGGCCCCGGGCGCCCGCATTTACATGACAAAGTGGGAGCCTGTGCAGCTTTGCCATGGAGAGTCGAGGTATGCAGAAGCCCCCCTGGCTCTGGGCGGTTTGGGTTGCTTTTTAACAGACTTCTACTGAAGGGGTTTCGCTGCTGGCCCCTTTTCTGCTGCTCCAAGCTGCAGCTGGGGGCTGTGGGCACAAGGTGCCCAGGGATGCCACGTCTTGGCGCCGCCCGGGGATCCCCAGCACAGCATCCTTCGAGCCAGGCAGAGGGTGGCTTTCAGCAGGATTTGCACTGAGGCAAATCGTGGGGGGACCCTGAGTGCCCCAGGACAGGGACATGGCATGGGAAGGGGCGAACCCAGCCTGCGTGTTCACCAAAAGGCTTTGGGGTCTCCCCCACCTGGGCCAAAGCAGCCAAAGCCAGACGAGAGTCCATCTCGCACACTGGAGGTTCTGGATGCCGCAACTCTCGTCGGGCACTGAGCATCACCCCTGGTCCCCCTCCTGACTGCCACCTTGTCACCGTCCTTATAAATAGCCATGTCCTGGGTAGGCACTGCTGCACCGTGCGCAGGCACTGGGAGATAATGGCTTTTTAAAAATCTTTGGATCTCAAAGTAATTTAGAAAGGAAAAGTCGTTATCGTTCTCCGCTTTGCCGGGTGAGCTCCAGGCAGGCGGTGTGACCCCTGCGGCGAGCCTGGGGCTGGGCTGTGGGGGTGGCTGCTCTGGCTCGTAGTGTTGGAGGACTGTGTTTCTGTGGTCGCCAAAATAAAACCCTCTGAGTTAGCTCAGGGGTGAACTTTCCCATCCTTGATGCTGGTCTTGTGTCCTGCCCTGGTCTTTGCAGAGCATCTCCTTGCAGTCGCAGTGCTGCTCCCTCCAGCCAGGCTGCCTGTTTATATTACCTTGTGTTTGCGGTATCTCGTGGCTCGCATCAAACTTCTGAGCCAACTTTTGCGTTGCTGGAGGCCGACTCCTTCATCTGTGATTCATGATCCTAATTGTGAGGCTTTACGTTCATAAAGCATGTGGCGATCCTCCGGCGAGAGGATTTGTACGGTAAAGCATTCTTTTTGGGCTGACCTGTGCAGTGCCGGGGTAGCGGGATGGGTGCGGGAACGTTCCATCTCCACTCTGCAGCACAGCTCCTGCCGGCCCCGAACCTGCTTCAGCTCCTCTCCGGCACTGAGGTGCCGTTGGGCAGCTGCCGAGCTGTGGCTGCTGCCCTGCATCCCCTGCGTCTGCGGGGACGCCATGGGCACGTGGACGTGGAGATGCTGTCCTGCACGGCTGCTGGGATCGTCTCGGAGGTGAGAAGGTCCAGAAGAGGAGAAACTGCAGGTGCTGGCTTTGATGTGGTTGCAGGGAAGGCAGTGCAGAGCTGCTGTCCTCTGGCAGATCTTACAAGTGGGCTGCGCGGTGTCTCACTCAAAAGGCAGAGTAGGGACCGGAGGCTCCAGCAGCGCTGGCAAATACCTCTTTGATTGCGAACCATGATTTAAAAATGCATCAGCTTGCAGCCAGGGAGCTGGCGATTGCCAAGAAATGTTTGTCATGTGGAGACATGAATTACACCGTGAGTAGCTCATCTCAAAATCAGTTTCTTAAAACGAGCTGCCCCTGGAGCACAGCGCAGCCGTTTGTCTCAGGGGTGCTGGCGGCTGCCCTGTCCCGGAGCAGCTGCGAGTGCCTGCAGGGGTCTGAGCCTCGCGTCGGCTTTGGAGATCCCTGTCCTGCTCTCGGACTGCTCCACGTCCCACACTGCCTTGTTGAGGAGACGCTGGGGCTGGGTTAGCCCCAGGCTCGGGGCTCCTGGCAGATTTTGAAGCTCCCGGGCTCCTGCTGCAGGGCAGAAGCAAAAGCAGAGGTTGGCTTTGCAGAAGTTAATGCTGCAGTTCAGTCCCTGGATGCTCGCAAGGGTCATTCTGTCCCCCTGGTGTCCTGTGGCACGGTGGCCTTCCATTGGCAGGAAAAGTCTTGCAGAGACGGGGTGCAAAAGTAAAAAGCAAATTTGAAGCTCAGGTTGCTGCTTTTCTGTTTTGCTGCTTCTGATATTTTTAGCCTGGAATTGAAATTTGCATTTTAAAAGAATGTGGATGGGAGCAAGGGGTGCTAAGAGCACCATGTGTTCAGGAGCTGAAATTGGAGCCGGGACGCTGTTTGGGGGCTGACTTGGACAGTTGGCCACCCAGATGGAGCGCTCCGAATATCCCCACGCTGTGCTCCCCGCACCCGACCCAGCTGGCCGAGACCTCGCAGAGTTTGAGGTACAGATAGAAGATGTGAACTGGGATAGGTGGAGACGGGCAAAGTGGGAGCGGAGCAGGAAGGGCAGATCTCGCCTTGGAGAGCAGCAGGGCTGAATGTTTCTTTGGCAACATTTTAAGATACCTTTGAGTCCAAGGGTGCTGTCAGTTTAGAAATGCAGTTCAGTCCTGTGGCCGTGCACGGGTACCTGTCTGTCCATCTCCAGAACTTCGTTAGTAAGTCTGTATAATGGACTCTGTGGAAAAACTGGTACTTCCCTCTATGGGTTTGGGGCCCACACTGCTTGAAGTGGAGGTTTGGGATTTATTTTTTTTTTTTTTTTCACTGCTACCTCCCGTAATACATGGGAGGTTTTCATCAAACTGTTTTTAATTTTCTCTAGTTATATCAGCAGTTTGCCTGGAGTTAGCCTTCCTCATCGATGTGACTTCTTGTTTTTGCTGAACAGCAGTTGAGAATTATGTTGGGGAAGGGTTAAGGATAAAAGGAGAGTTCAGGTACTGGGACTTGGGTTATTCTGCGACCTGGAGCTCAAAACGCCATCGTTAATCACGAGTATAAAACCAAAGCGAGCTGTTATCCTGCAAAATCTAACAGTTAAATAATCGCGTAGTGCAGATGCAATAATGTGTTTCCTGTTTCTTGTGGCATTCTCCCTCCAGCAGCGAGTCTGGTGGAGGATGGAGGGGAAAACGCATGTGTCTGCATCCTCTTGGAGGGGGGCAGACCTGCAGCTCCGTGCCGGTGGAGCCGGTGCTGCTCTCCCATCGGAGGCAGCAGATGCTATAGCCTGTGCCACACAAGCTGGCAGGGAGGGAGGCGATGGGGCTGCTGGTGGCTCCTCGTTCCCTCGCTTTGCCTCTGGTAGAAGTCCCGGGCATCTTGGCAGGGCCATATTTCTCTCTCCAGAGCAGATGTGGTCCCTCACCCCCTCCCGCCGAGCAGAGCCTCCCCATTGTGCTGGCGCTGTATTGTAAATCAGTGGGACAGGGGCTGGCCTGGCCGTGGGACAAAGGCTGCCTGTGCTGCTGGGGCATCCTGGCTGAGCTCCCCACGGCAGGACCACCCCAGCCCTGGCGCCGAGGGTGCCTGCAAACCCCTTCTCTGCTAAAACGACCCTGGGTGTTCCAGGAGCTGAAGAGTGATGTGTTTGGAGGAAAATGTGTGGAGGAGGAGGTAGAGCGTATCCACCAGCCACAACTGGCAGACATAAAGTGTGGAACTGGGTGAGACCACTCTGTTTGTGGCAAAGCCCTTTGGCAGTGTTAGATGAGTGGTTTCTCCTTTAGGGTTCGCAGCAGCATCCCATTTCTCCTCACCCTGTGACCCAGCAAGTCCTACGCCGCCTCCTCCTTGGCGGTGGGGAGCTGTCAGACCTGGGCTATTTTTGGAGCTGCCCTTATAACAAAGCATTCTGCGCGTCAGAGCCCAGCGTGGGTCGGCTTTGATGTCGCTGCCGTGCAGTGGGGCAGGTGATGCTTGGCCCTCACTGCTTTTTGGTTGGAAAATGCCATCCTGTGGGATGGGATGCCCAGAGAGATGCTGCCAGAGGGATTCCTTCTGCAGGAGCTGGGGAAGGGATGGGCAATAAAAATACACCACAGCCTTGGGAGGCCTGGCCTTGGTCTAAGTGTCACTAATTCAGTGTGCTGATGTCTCCCACATGCTTCAGGTGAAGGTTGCTGCTGCTGCTGCAGGCCCATGGTGATCTCTCGGCACAGTTACGAGGCTCTACTTAATTTTTCAACCCCAGGCTGGAGAGTTTCTTGCTGCTGTTCTGGTTGTTTACGTATTGTGACATTTCTTGTGCGAAACAGAAGTTGAAGTGCAGCTTTGCGGCAGCATAGCCGACACTTTCAAAGCTATTTTAACGTGGAAATTAGGTACAACCTGTCCTTCAGTGTCAGGAGAACCAAACGTGGCCTTCTGTCCCCACATCTGGTCAGGGAATTGAGTTATGGGTATCATGGTGTATGCCAGGACATGGATGCACCCATGGTTGGGACGGGTAATGGGAGTCCCTTGTCCTCTGAAGGTCTGTACCACTGCCAGACGTGGCCCCAGATAAGTTACCTTCCCTAAGGCAAAACAGTGATTATTTATCTGCTGGTGGATGGTTTGACATCTGCGCAGTTGGTGGTGGCACAGCAGAGCAGAGGGCTTGGTGCTGCCCTTTGATGGCTCGGCTAGCGCTGGTGCTTGCTGGATGGTGCTCAGGGAAGCTGCTCCCAGCTGTGCTGGTCCGAATTCTGCCACCGCTACCTCCTGCCAGGAGCGTGAGTGGGAGACTCCTGGTTCGGGATGCAGTGATGGAGAGCGCTGTGACGCTGCGTTGTCTGTCTGTCTGGGCATGGGGTTTGTCCCAACCCTCCTGACTCGTTTTCTCCCTGCAGCTGCAGGCGCATACCTGCCACCCTTGCAGCAGGTATTTCAAGCGCCGCGTCGGCCCGGGATAGGAACTGTTGGGAAGCCCATCAAGCTCTTGGCCAACTACTTTGAAGTGGACATTCCCAAGATTGATGTGTATCACTATGAAGTAGATATCAAGCCCGACAAATGTCCACGCAGAGTCAACAGGTAAGGCAAGTATTAAAGGTTTTGGCACTTGTTCCCTGCTTCCAGTTTCCTTGTGGAGGCTCCATAAGTGCCTGTTCTCCATCTTCACCAGTGGAAGCCATCAGGGTGACATTGTGGCAGGGGTCACAGTGCTGCCCAGCGCCCGTGGGTGGCTGGACCCCACCAGCCGTGTTTGTACAGCAGCGCTGGTTCCTGCCCCTGACAGCCTCGGAGGTCCTGAACCTCAGCACAGTCCCCTGCTGCTTCAAAGCAGCTGTGCTATTTTGGCAACAATCCTGTGTTTAAAAATAGCAAGCCCCAGACCTCGGGCCATCGCGTACTTTTCTGTGTTTTTCTTTTTGGCATCCTACTCGCTGCCCGTCCCCTCCTGCACTGGCAGCCTGGGTAGCTCTGTGCCCCAAAGGCTGGTGAGCAGATGCTCCTGGCGGCTGCAGGCAGCGCGTCGCCGCTCCTTCTTGCCCTCCCAGCACACATGGTGGCTTTGCAGCCAGCTCCGGCGGGTGCACGTTCCTGCATGCCATGTAAACTCCTTCTGCTGAAGCCGATGTACTGAGCTGTGGGGCAAGGCACGTGGCTGCTTGTCTGGGGACCCTCCTGCCCCAGGGAGACACAGCTCTGCTGTCTGGTGCCCTGTGGCTTAGAAGTGCCCCAGGCAGGGAGGCTCAGGGTCTCAGTAGGTGTCAGGCTGTAAAGAAATTGGCAAACCAAACCTCACCCCTCTCTCCCCCTGCCCCTCTTTCTTGTCCTGCTCGCCTGCGTAGGGAAGTCGTGGAGTACATGGTACAGCACTTCAAACCGCAGATCTTCGGTGACCGAAAGCCAGTCTATGATGGGAAGAAGAACATCTACACTGTCACGGCCTTACCCATTGGAAATGAGCGGGTAAGAGGGGGCAGCGAGCCCCGTGCCAGGCAAACATAATGTGCTTTGTGCCTGGGAAGGACTAGCTGAAAAGGACCTCCTCCCCTTGCGCCTGCGGGGATGCCAAGATTGCTTCCCTCCCTTGTGCATCCAGGTTGACTTTGAGGTGACGATCCCGGGGGAAGGCAAGGACAGGATATTTAAGGTCTCCATCAAATGGATGGCTATTGTGAGCTGGCGCATGCTGCATGAGGCCCTGGTCAGCGGGCAGATCCCCGTCCCTCTGGAGTCCGTCCAGGCGCTGGATGTTGCCATGAGGCACCTGGCTTCCATGAGGTACCTGTGCCAAGGGGCAGCTCGGCAGGGGCCACGCTGCGAGCACTGAGCGTGCCGGGGAGGGGACCGGCTGCCCTTGGCAGGCCGTTGTGGCTGGGTCTGGCCTTGGAGGTCTTTGTGGGGAGGCAGCCGTGCCTGCTGCGCTGCTCAGTGCCATCACTGTGGATGCTTCTGCAATAGAAATAAACATGGTGATGCAGCCAGCGGGGTGAGCGATGGCTCGGAGGGGCTGGGGGCATTTCATGGTCGCGGCTGGTGGGGCTGGTGTATGCTGAACCAGGTTTTCCCTGGTTCACAGAATGATCACAGTATTAATTTTCTTATTTTTTTCAGGTACACTCCTGTCGGCCGCTCCTTCTTCTCCCCCCCTGAAGGTTACTACCACCCCCTGGGAGGCGGCAGAGAGGTCTGGTTCGGTTTCCACCAGTCGGTCAGGCCTGCCATGTGGAAGATGATGCTCAACATTGATGGTGACGTATTTTTCACACTGGGAAACCGCAGCGGTGGGGCTGGGTGTGTGTGGGGAGGCTGGGTCCAGCTGGCTCTTGGGCCAGCTCCGTCTGCTGGGAGAGAGCAGAGACACATCGTGGTATCTGTCCCGCAGTGTCGGCCACCGCCTTCTACAAAGCCCAGCCTGTAATCGAGTTCATGTGCGAGGTGCTGGACATCCGGAACATCGATGAACAGCCGAAGCCCCTGACAGACTCGCAGAGAGTGCGTTTCACCAAGGAGATCAAAGGTAGAGCCCCCGGAGAGCGCTGGGGACCCGTCCCCAGCTGGGCACTGCCCCAGACACCAGCTGTGGCTCGTCTCCCACTCAGCCCCTGCAGCGAGGTGGGGGGTACAGAGGTTGCACGTATAAAGTGTCTCCTGGGGCACCATGTCCTCCCTTGTGCACTTCTCAGGGCATCTGCAAGCACGTCTGCTCTGCAAACGGTTAATTATTTAAGGAAGGTGTTGGTGGTGTCCTGGGGAAGTTGGGCAAAGGGGAATCGCTCCCACCTTTACCAGTGACTCTGCTGTGTCTCCCTGTCCTGCATCAGGTCTGAAAGTCGAGGTTACCCACTGCGGGCAGATGAAGAGGAAATACCGCGTGTGTAACGTTACCAGGCGGCCGGCCAGCCACCAGACGTAAGGCGGGTGGGAAGATGCCCTTGTTGGAAAAATCTGAGCTGTTCTCCTTTTTAGCAGCTGCTGGTGTCATTAGGGAGAGCTGGATGGGAAACTCCAGCCTGCGATGGCAAAAGGAGATGTGTTTGGCGCTCTGCAGTGGCTCTGGGCGCAGCAGCTCACGCAGCTCCGTGCCATGCGTGGTGAAGGCGAGCGGGATGCAAGGGAGGGTGGGAGTGCAGAGGATGCTTTGTCTGGCAGGCGGCGCACTGCAGCGGGCGGGAGCTAACATGCCAGGAATTGTCCTAGTTTTTACCTCCGAGTTTGGTTTTCTTCTTTCTTAAAATAGACACTGCTAAAGCAGAAGTTTGTCAAGGAATAAAGCGATTCCCTGCCTTGAAATTAGTTGCATGTGTCTGGGAGCAGGCTGGGCCTGGGCACCGCTCCGTGTTGGGGGCTGCCCTGCTCCCCGCAGCCCCCTGCGGACGGGGACAGCAGCACCGCAGAGGTGGTGTCCTCAGCACCGAGCTGTTGGGTGCCACAGCCCACAGGCATTTCAAGGGCTTATCACTGGGGTTTGCCCTGGGAATTGCCCCCAGGAAATCGTGCAAGCAAAATGGGGTTTGAGGCAGAGGCTTGGGGGGAGAGCAGGCGGGCCCTCCAGACCTCCCTGTGCAGGCAGTGGTGGAGCTGGAGGAGAGGGGGGGGATGTTTTTCAGGCTGTTTGCCCCCAGGTTCCTGCAATGTTGCTGGAAATTTTGCCAACACAAGAAATTTTGGCTCGTGCTGTACAAACCCGAGTGCTGGCAGAAAACCTCTCCGCTCAGTTCTTGCCCGATACCAAACATCAGTGCCTGCGCAGGCCGGTGCTGTCAGGTTTCAGAGCCTCCGCCGAAGGGGGGGCATCTCCCTTGCCACAGCCATGCTTCCTCGTCGCACAACCCCATCTCCGGGTGTCTCTTGTTGGGGTTTATGTGCCTGTTGCTGTGTACACCCCACTCCCCCCATGCTCCAGCATCCTTGGGTCCCAGCCCTGGGGTCTGGCGAGCGCAGGAGGAATGCGACACCTCACAAGGGCGTGCGGGCTGGCTCTCCTGTCTAATTTTGGCTCTATAAAGAATATCAGGTCAATTCTTCATTTTCCTGGAGCTCGTTAAGGAGCTGGGAACAGCTGGTGCTGGGTGAGGCTGGGTATCACATGCTCCAGCTATGGATGGTGCGGCACCCCTCAGCCCTGCCGCCGGGAAGTTGGATTATTTTTTTTTCCTGTGGTTTTGAAGGGAGATGCACCCCTGCTGCCCCCTGCGCTCTGCCTACCCCGGAGCTGCTGCCCCATACTGGGAGAGGCTGGTTAAACTTTGCCTGGAGCTCAGCTCGGCTCCCAGGGAGGGCATCAGGCTCAGAAGTCCTGAATGCCAGGGTCCTGTATTTATGTACCTGACAGTGGCATGCGTGGCATGTCCTGCAATAAACATTTGCCCTGATTAGCTGGATTAATGAGGGAGAGCTTTATTTAGGGACCTCAGTCCCACACTGGGATCAGAGTATTCCTGACTCAATTTCTGAAAATATCACTGTAGTGCTTTTTATTTTTTTTTATGGTAGCTTGGAGTGGGAGCCTGCTGGTTCCCTCTCTTCCCAGCCAGAGTAAGTAGTGCTTGAGGTCTGGAAGTGTCTGTTTTGAGTAGGTGCATCCTTCGTGTCCTGCCTCTGCCAGGTTTCCCCTGCAGCTGGAGAGCGGTCAGACAGTGGAGTGCACAGTGGCTCAGTACTTTAAGCAGAAATACAACCTGCAGCTGAAATACCCCCACCTACCCTGTCTCCAGGTTGGCCAGGAGCAGAAGCACACGTACCTGCCCTTGGAGGTGAGTGTCGGCTCTGTGCTGTTGGGTGCTCCAGCTTTTGGGCACCATGCAAAGCAAAGGCAAGTGGCTTTTGCTGGCAGATGCATGACAATGTTCTGCAGCTGATGTGTTGTGGGCACTAATTGCCTTGATGTTGACCTGGCAAGAGCCAATTGTAGTAAGTGAGGGAGGAGACCATGCTGTAAAAATGCCTTTTTCCTGCAGCTGAAGGCTCGGCACCTCCAGTTTGGGGCTGGCTGCAGGGCCCGAGTGCCGTACCCATGGGGCAGCTCAGCCGGGCTGCCCTGTGTCTCACCTGTCCCTGACGAGTGGCTGCTCTCTCTCCCCTGCCATGCAGGTGTGTAACATCGTGGCAGGCCAGCGGTGCATCAAGAAGCTCACAGACAATCAAACGTCAACCATGATAAAAGCAACAGCCAGGTCTGCCCCAGACAGGCAGGAGGAAATCAGTCGCCTGGTACGTGGCACGAGTCCCTGGGGGGGATGGGAGGGACCGCGTTGGGGCTGCGGTTCTGATGGCAGTTACAGTGTCGTATCTGCGATGAACCTTGTGATCCTGCACTGGAGAGCTGCAACCTGCTCAGAAGATGCTGGTGGTGTTAATGGCTTGGTTTTATCCCCCTCTTCTCACTGAATCCCCGGTCAGAGGTGCCTGCATGCGTGTAATGGACACTTGTGTAGAGGAGGCCGGCTAAAAGGGACCGTGGAAACTCATGTACATCAAATTCAGCTCCTTGTGCTGATGGAATTAGAGAAATGACCCCAGCTCTGGGTGGACGTGGGGACTGTGCGTTGTGGGGCTGCAGGTCAGCCTGGGGTGAGCCAGGGGAACCCATCTCTGCCAGCGGCCCGGCAGGAGCTGGTTAATGGTGCTGCTGTTACCCAAACTGATGTCTCTGGGCTTTTGAAGCTGGGGACATTTGATATGCCTTCTGGTACTCTTGATAACAGTTTCTCGCCAGTCTGAACCTTCCCACTGAAGCCTTAAATCTCAGGAGCAGGCTGTGCTCTCGGTTGTATTGGTCAGTGTGTTCAAAAATCAGGTCCCCATGGATCAGTTTGAAAGGCAGGGTTTGGCTCTTTGTGTTAAACCGCTTTCCCTCCCCTTGTGGAGAGGACTTCAGCTCTGTAGAGAACATGACTTTAGGTGCCTATATTTTCTGGCCAGCTGAAGCTGCGTGGGATGCAGCAGTTTGTCTTGCTCCCTCCCATGGCCCTTCCTTCCCTCTGCAGATGAAGAATGCCAGCTACAACCTGGATCCGTACATTCAGGAGTTTGGGATCAAGGTGAAAGATGACATGACGGAGGTGACGGGGAGGGTCCTGCCGGCACCCATTCTGCAGTACGGAGGCAGGGTAAGCAGGGCTACGCTGCCCAGGTGTTGGGCTGCGTTGTGCAGAGAGATGCTTTCACACCAGAAAATGCTGTTTCTGAACAAAACTTGTGCTACCTTCAGGTTTGTAGGTTAGAGCTGGAATTTTTTATCAGAGCACCTTGGGTTTGGGTTTTTTGGCGTTTTTGCAGTATAACTGTACTGAAGGCGTAGCCAAGAGTCATTTGGTGACAAAAAAGAGAGATGCTCAGAGTAAGGCAACTTGGGTGAATTTTCTGTCACCTCTGGAGGAGGTGAGGAGCTGAGATTGTGAATTGCCCATTGCCATGCGCCATGGCAGACCCTGGCAGTGCAGGGAGTTGGCTCTGGCGAGGGCGTACAGCTTTGTGATGGGGAGCACATGCACGGCATGTGCGGGTGCTCCCCGGGGGCTGCCGGCGCGGGGCCGGGCAGGACACGGCAGCGCTCTGACCGTCTGTTTGCCTTGCAGAACCGGGCCATTGCAACTCCCAACCAAGGCGTGTGGGACATGCGAGGGAAGCAGTTCTACAACGGCATTGAGATCAAAGTCTGGGCGATTGCTTGCTTTGCCCCGCAGAAGCAGTGTCGAGAGGAGGTGCTGAAGTAAGGAAAGGGACAGCCCGCATGGGTGGGATGATGTGGGGGAGCTGTGGCTCGTGGTGCGGCCACCCTCTTGCTCCCAGCCTGGGGCTGCACGTCCTTCATCGTCAACACTGGATCTGAATTGCTCGTGGGACAAATTTGATCCGGGTTTGGGCTGGGTGTTCGGCCTTGTTTCTGTTAGTTTATTCAGAGTGCCTGACTGTTTATCCTGGCTGCAGACAGTCTCTGAGCCATTGCAAAGCCTGCCAGGTTGGAGTGAGCACATCGGCACTCCAACACGTGTGAGCTGACAGTCAGGCTCTCCTGTACATCAGGTAGCTGCAAGTATCGTGATCTGATACTGCCATCCCTAAGGCTGTATTGAACACTGCAGCTGAATCTCCTCAGAGAGGTGGGGTTGTGAGGGATATTTAATGAAAAGTTTCCCCAATACCCTATCTGAATTAATGTAATTCATGTAGGAAGCATCCTAACTTGCCACAGGTTTTTAATACAGAGAAGTCTTAGCCTTTCTGAAAAGCTTTGGTAGCTTAGAGATTCTCTGCTTCGGTAGCAAAGTGACACAGAGCGGGGACAGTTTTTTTTGGTGTAGGGAAATGGTCACCTTGGTTTTGGATTCTGCTGGGGACTCAGGTTTCTCCAGACTGAGAGTGGATGCATCGAGGCAAGCATTTTGTGTGCCTCTTCTGGGTGTTTGGCACGGTTAACGTTTGGGATGGTTTGGAGCAGCTCAAACTCTCTACATCTGCAGTAACTGGGTGGAGGTGGGAGTGACACCACACTCCTGTGTGACCCCTCTGGGGCAGAGCTGGGAGCCCCGTGCTCCCTCTGGCTCTCCCTGCATCAAATTTATGCTTGGCAATCCAAAAATCCAGAGTGTGGCTGAGCACTTTGTCCAGTTTGGTGAGTGAAGGCTTGCATCAGCTTTGCAAATCCTCTGGAAAACAACTGTCCCCAGCAGCAGGTCTGCTCCCCACTTCTCCAGCTTTCTGCTGGAGAACAGCTCAAAGTTCCATCACTCTTCAGGAAGAGTCAGTACCTGGGTAAGAGGGTACCAAGAGGGGACGGTTCAGCTCTAACACGTCTTGGTCTTGCATTTCCCATGCTGTGTGCTTGTTGGATGCTGTAAAACCACAGACGTGATGATGTGGTGTCTCTGTCCTGTGCTGCAGCACTCCAGCCATGGGTCCCTTCTCGCTCGGTGGCCGGGGTGTGAGACGGAGCGGCCGTGCGGAAGGGCTCAGGGCTGAATGCTTCTCCTCCCGGGCACAGGAACTTTACGGACCAGCTGCGCAAGATCTCCAAAGACGCAGGGATGCCGATCCAAGGCCAGCCCTGTTTCTGTAAATACGCCCAGGGTGCAGACAGTGTGGAGCCCATGTTTCGACACCTCAAGAACACCTATTCGGGGCTTCAGCTCATCATTGTCATCCTGCCAGGGAAAACACCGGTGTACGGTGCGTCTGGGGCAGGGGCGAGCAGGGAGAGGAGAGGGGCTTTGCCCTGGCTCCGCAGGGCTGGCTCTGCTCCTCCTGCGGTGCTTTCTCTCCCTGTTTCTGAGGATGCCGCTAGAAGCGGTGCGTTGCTGATTGCCTGTGTGTTCATCTGCTTCCTCTGCCCACAGCTGAGGTGAAGCGTGTTGGGGATACCCTCCTGGGAATGGCCACGCAGTGCGTCCAGGTCAAGAACGTAGTGAAAACCTCCCCGCAGACCCTTTCCAACCTCTGCCTCAAGATCAACGTCAAACTTGGCGGGATCAACAACATCCTTGTGCCTCACCAGCGGTTCGTACAGCTGCTGCTTCTCGCAGCTCTGGGCCTTGTTTCCCAATTCCCGGCTTTGCTGCCTGCCTGGCTTTACCTGGGGAAGAGGGGGCCTGTGGGCGGCTGCATAAAGTAGCTCTTTGAAACGTAGATTTGCAGCCTGTCTGGCCTTGTAATGAGCTGTTGATGTGCCCAGGCCAAAGCCCGGTGGTCGGGAGATGTCCTCTGTGCGCTCTGCTCACCTCCATTGGGCTATGCATCACCCTGAGATCGCTCTGAAAGGCTGACTGCTGCTTTCTCTTCTCTCCCACCAGCTCTGCCGTCTTTCAGCAGCCAGTGATCTTCCTCGGGGCCGATGTCACTCACCCGCCAGCAGGAGATGGGAAGAAACCCTCCATAACGGCTGTAAGTTCCCTGTCCGGGGCCAGGCTTGGTGCCCAAGAACCTTGCAGGGATGAGCTGGAGCGTCACTTGTGTGTCTGTAAAGGGGCTGTGCCGCTACTGCCCCTATAGTGACACTTCTGAGGGTGGCCCCATGCTCTTTTGGGTGTTTCAGTCCCACTTGCAGGGCGGTGGGTCCCCAACCCCCTCCTGCGTCTCCGCAGAGGAGCTGCGGTTTTGGGGAGCCACTGGGAGAGCTGGCAGCTGCCAGCAGATGGGGCTCGTGATGTGCTGGTCCCCGTGAGCGCTTTCAGACAGGGTGTGTGTGTAGGGAGCTCGGTGCGGTCACAGGAGTCATCCCTGGGCATCCCGGTCCCGCAGTGCAGCCCTGGGAGGGACCTTCCCCAGGTGGGAGAGATGGGGGAGAACTGGGGTGACGGGGCTGCTTCAGAGCCTTTTGGGGAGGAGAATATCCCTTCACCCCAAATGAACAATGAGCATCCATCGAATGAAGTGCAGCTCGCATGCTGGTGAGGCTGGGTGGCAGCTCGGGCCCTTCGTGAGGCTCTAAGATGTGTCCTTGTGCTCGTGGAAGCGAAGGAAAGTCTCAGGTTTTCATAGCGTCTGTTTT
This sequence comes from Anarhynchus alexandrinus, assembly GCA_008711295.1. Classification (NCBI taxonomy): domain Eukaryota; kingdom Metazoa; phylum Chordata; class Aves; order Charadriiformes; family Charadriidae; genus Anarhynchus; species Anarhynchus alexandrinus. The sequence goes on along the minus strand of VUYV01000198.1, from coordinate 109,359 downwards.
AATTAAGCACGTCAGCATTTTCCTATTAAGTTCTTAACTTTCCAGGACTCATAGCTCAGGTTTTCCTTGGCATGCAAATGTGTCTTTACAGGAGTGTTTTTTTCTTAATTAGAAGAGGTTGGGAAATGCTTTTGGCTGTTTGCTGTAGGTGTGGGTGGGACAGAACAGTCTGTTTCCTGGCGGCAGCGCTTCCCCTCTGAAAACATCTTCTGTGGTTTTTCTGTGCAGGACCACTGTGAGGTTTTTTTCTTAATTTTTATGAAAGCTTTTATGAAACTGCAGGGGAGGAGAAGGGTAGAGTCTTCAGATGGCCTTGATCTTGTCCTCGGTGTGTTGTTAATCAATAGAAGACAATAGAAGACAATAGACAATAGAAGGGGGTCCGTGGCTGAGGGCAAAGGAAACATTTCTGTTGAGCACATCAGCTCCGCTGGTGCTGCTCAGACCCTAGCCCTCTGTTTGTGAAGCAAAAGTGAAACCGTTGCTGAGGGCAGGGGTAGCGGGCTAGACACCGCTGAGGATGTGGGGTCTGCAGCGCTTTCCCTCCGCTCAAGGGGATGTGGACCATGCGATGCAGCGAAGCATTTGTCTCCCAGCACGGGCCAGCACCTGCTTTGACACCCATGACTCACGCCGCGCCCCCAGCCCTGCGTCACGGCCGAGCCCGGCTGCTCTCAGCCTCTGCCCTGACGTCTTTGAGGTCTCCCCTCCAGAGCGCCCGGCTGCGATGGGAACTCCCTGCTCGATGGCTGCTGCGTCGTGACTCAACCCTGCCGTGTCCTCGGGAGGTGGCAGTGCTGGCAGGGCAGACCGGGGCCGTCTGGGGCAGCTCCTCTGCCTGCGGCTGCGCGAGGGCAGGGACGTGATGCTCTGTGCAAACATTGACCTGGTTCAGTCACCTTTTGGGCAGAGGGTCTCTGGGCAGCCCGGGGCAGGCAGGGCAGCTGTGCCACAGTCGGAGGGGTAAGGACCAGCTGATAGCAGAGCTCCCTGGTGGTGTTGTGATATAGAGCTCAGCAGCAGCTGTTAAAACAGTGGCACTGCAACTGCAGGTGGGCTTTTGTACCCTGGGGGTGTCGTTGCCTTGGTGAAACAACAGAGCAGAGTTTGGGGTCACACAGTCCTTCATGGAAGCCTCTGGAGTGAGGGATGGAGGGAGAAGGGCTTAGGCAGGTGGAAAGGGCAGCCCTGCTCCCCCCTCTCCCCTCTGCTTTTGGGCGGAGGGGGTGAAGCTGGGGCAGAGCAGCAACAGCCCCCACAGCCATGTTCCTCACTGGCACCAGATAAGTTGTCTCGCTGGAAATTCCCATAAACACCACAAAGGGCACGGCAGAGCATGAAACCAGAGCGTGGCCATGACCAGGGATGTCCTTTTTGGGCACTAGTTGCCTGTACAGTGTTTGCTGTCCCATCTCCTGATCTGTGAGCTCAGGCTCTGCCTCCTGCTGGCTGTGGGTGTTGGAAGCAGGTGAAGACTGGGAATGTCCCACGTCCCCTCCATCCTTCCTGTTGTAACACGTGGGCCTGGCCTGTCTCTGTCACTGCAGGTTGTGGGCAGCATGGACGCCCACCCCAGCCGGTACTGTGCCACGGTGCGCGTGCAGCGTCCTCGCCAGGAAATCATCGAGGACTTGTCCTACATGGTGAGGGAGCTCCTCATCCAGTTCTACAAATCCACCCGCTTCAAACCCACCAGGATCATCTTCTACCGTGATGGCGTTCCCGAGGGGCAGCTCCCACAGGTGAGGACCCCACAGATGGCCATCGGCCAGCAAGGCTGCATGGGGTTCCCTAAGGGGCACGGGGACGGCTGGGTGCTGGCGTGTCCCCTCACTCTGCCTGCACTTGTCAACCAGATCCTTCATTATGAGCTCCTAGCAATCCGAGACGCCTGCATCAAACTGGAAAAGGATTACCAGCCTGGCATCACCTACATCGTTGTCCAGAAAAGGCATCACACCCGTCTCTTCTGTGCAGACAAGAACGAGAGGGTAAGCGCTGTGGGGTGCCGGGGCCAGAGGAGACTGATTCATCCCCAGCCTTTAGGAAGAGCCAGCTTTGACTTTGCCGAGGGGAAAGCTCACCACTGGCAGGCAGAGAGCTCTTTCTTGAATGAAACATGCTGCTCGGTTGCCTCCTGCGTCCATGCGGATTAGGCTGCTTCTAGAAACCCAGACAGCTGTTTGCTGTTATTATGAGTTACTGGGTGTTGATGATCCTGGTGACTCTCTTGAAATAGCCTCTGTCAGCTTGAAAACATCTGTTGTTTTGGTGATAGCTGTAGCCGCTGACGTGACAGGATGAATAACCCCTTGCTCACAGCTTGTTCGTGTGTGCTGTGCAGTAACATTGATTGCTGTAGCTTTTCCTAGATTTGATCTAAATTCAGTGGTTAGATCTAGTCTAACCAGACTCTGGCTCTACCTGAGCAGGAAGATTTAATCTTAGGAACTGAGGACAGTTTTTGATCGGGGTGCAAAAGCCCCAGTACCTCATGGCAGAGACTCTAGCGTACACTCTGCAGAGATCCCTGGAGTTTTGCTCACTCAATCCTTATTTCTGCAGTAGGATGGGTCAGTGCCCAGCTCTCATCCTGCCTGTTTTCCTTCTGATGCCCTTTGCTCTGTCTCCATGTCATGCCTGGTGTTGATGCTGGCAGAAAATGCCGGCAAGCTTGTTTGGGCAGGGAGCAGAGCACGATGAGCTGCTCCTGTCCCCCCTTAACAGGCACTTGGGGAGCAGGTCTGCAGGGTGCTCTCAAACTGAGACACTGAGATGGGCACCCTGCACGGTGGCCCTGGTGCAGGGCTGGTGTGTCACAGCCGGTGCTCTGGGCAGCTGGAGATAACCAAACTCTGCAGTGCTTGGGTCTCTCTTTCTATTCTCTGTAGATTGGAAAGAGCGGGAACATCCCAGCAGGAACAACAGTGGATACAAATATCACCCACCCCTTTGAGTTCGACTTCTACCTGTGCAGTCATGCAGGCATTCAGGTACCATGCTGCGGAGCTGGCTGTTGTGCTGCTGCGGTTTTCTTTGGCTGTTGTTGCAGACTGCGCCCTGACCTGGCCGTGTCTTAGCCTCCCTCCAGCACCAGAGACGTGGGCAGTTTGGTCCAAGCTGCCGTTGCGGTGGTTTGGCGAGCAGGTGCCGGGACGGCACTGCTGCTGCGTTATGTGGCATGTACTTGGTTTCTCTCCTGCAGCCAAGGATCTCTCCTCTGAGATTTTTCTTCCTTCAGAGCGGCCAATTCAGCAGCTTGTCAGCTGGTGTCTGAGCGTGCCGGGCTCGCTGGGGCGCCTGGTCGTCAGCAGGGACCTGTTGTCTGGCTGTGGGCGGGAGAGCTGGGGCCAGCCGTCCCTGGAGCGGGCGGCTTGCTTTGCAGCTGCCTTTCTTCAGGCAGCCAAGATGAGTCAGAAACTGTACTGAAAAAATTGCGCTCATTTAATCTACAGCTGCTTCCGCAAGGGAGGCTTTCTGGCTTCCTCTCCTCCTGCAAGGGCAGCAGGGAGCTGGGCGGGTTCGGTGGGGAGCCGTGATGCAGTGGGCTGTGCAGTGTCAGGAGCCAGGGGCGGCAGCGCAGAAGCACTGGCAGTGCCTGGGCATGGGGCAGGTGCATTAATGCTGGTTTGCACCTCAGTGCTAAGGGCTTTCCTGCCTCACAGCGCCTGTGCACTTGTGGGGTTCTCAAATTAGGGAAGCACAGGCATTTCTCCTGCCCTGGCTGTCTGCTGGGTCATTTTGATCAGGGAGGGAGTGATGAGGATGCCAGGCAGCTGCCTGCATCTGGGTGCAGGCAGCACCTCTCACACTGCCCCTCTCCTTCCCAGGGTACGAGCCGGCCATCCCATTACTACGTGCTCTGGGATGACAACCGGTTCACCGCGGATGAGCTGCAGATCCTCACGTACCAGCTGTGCCATACCTACGTGCGCTGCACCCGCTCGGTCTCCATCCCAGCCCCGGCATACTACGCCCGACTGGTGGCGTTCCGAGCGCGATACCATCTCGTGGACAAGGAGCACGACAGGTGAGGGGGCTCTGCCCGCGGCCCCGGGGGGGCAGACCCCAGGGATGGGCAGGGGCCACAAGCACCCTGCCTTGGTGTTTGAAAGTGCCTGTGTCAGAGCAGCGCTGCAGCAGACCCTTTCTGGGGGGGAGACCCACACGTAGCTGCATCCTCTTAGGTCCCAGCTGAGGGAGAACTGGGGGTAAAGGAGGGTTAAATCCCATCCTGAGCTCATCCCAGGCCTGGAGGAGCATCCCTGGGGTGTTTGAGCGTTACCAGCCACCTTGAGGTGCCGGAGTCTCTGCCGTGCCAGGCACGGTCACCAGCACGTGCAGCATCCCTGTACGCTGTGGTGAGATGTCTTCCTGTGCTGCCACCTTTCGTGGACCCTGATCTCCAAGGGGGTTTCTCAGTGTTCCTGGGGGAGAAATATGAAATAATTATGCAGTGATTTCCTTGATTTTCAGTGGCGAGGGCAGCCATATATCTGGACAGAGCAACGGCAGAGACCCCCAGGCCTTGGCAAAGGCTGTGCAGGTTCATCAGGACACTTTACGTACCATGTACTTTGCTTGAAAGCCTAACTTTTGTTACCTCACTCAAGAAAGCTTTCAGATTTGTAGGAGCCATACAAAAAAGGAAGCATTGGGACACCTTGGTTTTTTTCCAATGAGAAATCACTGCAGGGCAGGCAGCGTCGATTCGAGGCAGGAGACCAGCACCACGGGACAGAAAGATCCAACACCTTTGTAGGATTGGAAGAGACTGATGATTATTTTTTTAATTTTTCTGGCTTTGCAAAATTTTGACCTGACCAAACACATGAAGGCATTCAAGGAAGGGATAAAACTCCCAGGAGGCGGAAGCAGGTTTTCATTTTTAAGATGCAATACTATAGACTCCTGACTGTGAAATGGCGGATTTGGTCCTCCGTTGCCCACCAGGCGCTGGTAGGTATTTTTTGTGGGGGTTGGGGGGAGGGGATTTTTAGAGCCTTAAAACAGAAGACTAGATTTATAAAACTAATATTTTAGAATATGAGATGCTTTAATGGGTTAAGGGGAAAAACAACTAGTTTATAGGAGAATTCTAACACTAACAGTTCCCCGCCCCCGAATAATTCCCCCCATATAATGTAAGGCACCCTAGCACTTAGCTCAGAACTGAAAACTGTCTTCCTTGTGTTAAAAGCTAGTTAGCTGCTGCCATTTGAAGCAACAGTCACAGACTTTTCCATGGGTGAGTGCCTTACTATGATGCTGCAAAATTTCAATGTTTTTAATCTTGTAAGGAAAATAGTAATCTTGTCTTGATGGTGGTCCATATTTCCATCGGAAGGAGTTAATTTCTATGGTCCTAAGTTGCAGTTTGTGTTAGATCACAACCTCATGGTGGTTAAACTCCATTGAAAGATGTGCACTTTCATATAGGACACGTTTAATGGCTGCTGACCCATTTTTGTTTCCAATGTACTACTTGTTATTTAAAACTGTTTCTGACAAATGGGGGCATCTTCATCCCATGAGGACAGAAATTGCTATCGATTTTTTTCTTTTTTTTTTTCCTGAATTTTTATGATGGACACCGGGATTTTTTTACTAAACATTATTTTTATACGATACTGAGTCTGTTGCCAAAATACACAAGTCATTAACATGCTCAGAGTTTACATCACTGCACTTCCTGAGGCTGTGCGCTCACGCCAGAGATTTCTAACGTTTCCTGTCCGATGAGTGTTACCAACTGCAGTCCATGCAGCGCCGGGTACTCCTCAGCGCCCGTCTCCTGTGTGCATTCGGCACGTGTCTGCCCGGGTCGGCTGCTTTCTGAAGTACCGCGTACCCCAACTCCAGCACCTCCAAACTGTCACCCTCTCTGCTGCTAGGTTTTGCTGCTCTTTGTGTCATGATATCACTGATCTCATGCACAGGGTTTTTTATTCTGAAAGCACACCAGATTTGTTCCTTAGTCAGAACGATGAAATCCTTGTTATTGTCATGGGGGAAACTCCTACTGATTTGTGTTTGTAACAGGAAAAAGCCTTTTTCCCAACAGTAACATAGTGACTGCTTTTCAGACTCATTTTGCTGCACAGAGTGACCGTTAAGCACAGCGGGGCAGTAGTAGCAACTCATTACCAATATCATGTGGGCAGATTATCTGGGATTTTTTTAAATGAAAGTGTGCACAGTGCTTCCTTCAAGAGAAAAAATGACGCACACACTCCTACCAAGCTCTTAAAGGGAAGAGCTCTGTTATCGTTTTACTGCCAAACGTCAGCGCGTTTCCAAGGCAGATCCACCACGAGCACTGCCCCTTGTCAGTACGCGTGGATAGAAGCACACCTTTTTGGTTTGTACTTTCTGACGTTTCAACTTGCCTTGCCTTCATGAAAACCACACTGGTCATGTTGGCCCATTGATCTGTCCTGACACCGGGAATTCACTCTACCTGTTTTCTTTTTGGGCAACGTGTTTGTGAAAAATGAAGACATCAATATGCTATGCAAACTAAGTGCTGAGCCCACTGATGTCACGTTTTGTGAAGATCCTACGTTTAGCACAGTCCTATTTTTCCTCAAGACTACAGTATTTGGTTCATATTCTCCTTTGCACCTTGTGTCAACCTCCACTGCTGTATATCTGCAAGGTGACGGGGAGGAGACCAGGAGCTGTTCATGGTCAGTAGGGTAGTGAACTCTTAGGAAGGCTTTTAGAGAGTAGGGAATGCATCAACACTAAGTGTCAACATGAGAAGCCTACATTCCTATACACAAGTGCCTGCATAGTGACACAAATTCAGCACCTCTCCATCTCATCCTCAGAACTCTGGCTTGTGTTCATTGAAAGCAAAACAATCTCAGAGGGGCTGCACCCGCTCACCTTGTGTTAGAAAGCCCCTCGCTAAGAATAAAATCGGGGTTAGGGTCAAGGTTCTCTCTGCAAATCAGTTTGTTCACCAGCATTACAACGGAAAGCACCTGGCTGCTGTTCTGCAGCGAGGGGCGAAGATATTTTAGTTCCTAAGTTTTATTTTAGTGTTTTAGTTGGGTCTAGAATTCTGAAATGTCTTTTAGTAGCTGTGGCATAGCACGTGCCATTTTTAACCATTTGAAAAGAGATAGTGTGGGCATTTACAGAAACAGCTTGTTGCTCTGTAACAATTTTTTTTAACCTTGAGACTTGAAATGTAAAATGGACCTTTAAGATTTGCACTCATTTGTAAGGTGGCTGTTCATAGAAAACTATGAATGAAGACTTGCTGATGTAGCACCTACTTTTAACAGCAATTTTAACTACACAAAAGCTTCACAGCTTCTGAAACTCTCAGCTGTTGACTTGCAGATCGTGTTCTGCCCTTATTTCACCCTCTGCGTTGGGTTTTCATGGTTTTGAACAAATAAAGCCAAACTCAGTAGCTGCTGTGCCCTTTAAGCCCTATTTCCATTTTGAAGAAATTTAGAAGGGGTTTGAGTTACCCGCATGTTTTCTATAACGGACTATGCACTGTACCTTCTACGCGGCTCCAGCATTCAGCATTTCTACCCTTTTCTTGTCCGAGATGCAAACGAATAACTGCATGTTGAGGTGCTGTGCATTTTGCTACCCATAGCGGATAGGTGTTTACCCCGATACATATCAGGACTTGTAGTTAGCCGCAGACCCCACACGGACATCCCGAATGGCTCCCGAGTCTCTGCCTTCTCCGTGCGCACGTGTTCCTTCTGCAACTGGAAACATCGCCAGGTGCATGCAGTTTTTTGGGAAGAGGAGTAACTTCCATTTACCTGTCAGTTGTTGAATGCTGTTTGTTTCTCTTGTCTCATATCTGAACATAACGGGGGGCGAGAGGGCAGAGCGGCCCTCTGCCCAGAGCTTCCAGGGGCGGCCGGGGTGTTCTGGTACTCGCAAGCGCACGACCTGATGTCTAGTGTCAAAAAGCCCAAGCATTCAACGTTGCCTCGCGGAAGGTTTTCTTCTTGGAAAATTAGTGTGAAATAAAAGAATGTGATTATTTCAGGAAGGGAAGCCAGACAGCAGGAGAGCAATAAACAAGTGAAATTCATATCTTGCCTGAGTGATTTGCACTTCAATAGTTGTGAAAGAAAATTTACGGGACTCCAGTGCTTTTGTGTTCAATTTCTAGCCCCTTTCGTACCTCCTTTATACGAGCAAGTGTTGAACTGTACATAGAGTGTTTACAAGACACTCTGTTTGGGTTGTTATTTTTCTTGTGGGTTTTTTTTTTTGCTTTAGCTTGAACTCTGTATGGTCCATTTGTTAAATAGACGTGAACAGTTGATGTACAGTACTTACTAAACAAGCAGCAGCACAAAACTTATTTTATTAAGAAAATATGGCTTATATTTTAAAGGTTGAATATCAATTTTTTTTTTGTATGCGTGGAATTAAGACTGGTAAAGAGTAACAAAATCCTTGGATTAGGCCAAAAGAGAATACTGTAAGATCATAACCACCTCTTTATTAAAGAAAATGGTATGATGAAAGAGCTCCAGAACACTGTATTTATATTTGATTTGATTTGATTGCCTTTGTGGATTTTATTTTTTTTTTGCCTTGGTCCTGATTTTTGCTTGCAACTTTGACTTTGCAGTCCCAAGTGTCTGTTACCCTGTAACTGTTGGCAGAAGACCTAAATAAAAGCAATGTGAATACGTTGGGGTGACACTCCTGAGTCAGATTGCGTGGGGAAGGTATGTGCGCAGTCCTGGCCGCTCACTCGAGAAGGGCTTGGGGACAAACGGTGAAACGCTGACTGGAGCTGAATTGCATCAGATACTGTGGAGGATCCAAACCCACTCGCTTTCCAGATTTCAATTTAATGAAACACTTAAGTGAACAAATCCACGCCTAAAACTTCTTGGAATATGGTAGCCAATTCCACTTTTTATTACAGTGTCATCTGTCTGAGAACTGACTTCATTTGAGCTCCTTGGGTTATTAGATGTCAGAAGCGTACATCAAACTATGCTGCTTCTCCAGCTACCTCCTGTGCTTCGGGGGCTATAGAAGGCCATTGGCACCAAGGTGCTTTAAGGACAGATTTCGGACTTCTTTTGGGTTGGGGTTAAACTTGATCCTCTGGGCTTCTGTACTGCATCATGTTTTACATTTCCCAGCTTTGGAATTCCTTGCAAACGTCCTACGGCTTATGGTTGTGTCTCAGAGCCCAGCACTGGAGCTTGTTTGCCATCCTCTGAATTCTTTAGGTCTGCTTGTGCTTTACCTTGCAAACGTGTATTGACACACATTTAGACAATGAATTATTTAGCAGTTGAACTGTAACTGTGGGTTTTTGAATAATGCTAAGCAATTTTAAGGAAATACTTGCTAATGGCATGCACGGACTCACTAGCTAATTTACTTGAACCGTAGCATGCAGAATGTGTTGTGCTCAACTGAGCACCTGTACAGATTCTGCACACATGCTCCTGCTGGTTTTAATGCTGTATCGCATTTTCTTTAAATCCTACTATATAACAGAAATCTTTTGCAGTTTCAAGGGGGCTGTGTCTGGGAGAGAGGTATAACAGACAATTGGGCCTTGTGCAGCTGAGTCTGAAGTCCTGGAAAACAGGTCGGGCTCGTGGGTTTTGAATGTTAGATTGGCATTTGAGCCCTGGCCCTCGGTTCTGGTTACAGCGTCCGAAGCTGCAGAGACAGAAGTGCTTGCATGCCTCTAAAGTGTGTGCATCTTGCAGAGATGTCTCCCTCCGCCGTATCTGCTTGATCTTGGTGATCATGTTTCCCCTTCCCTCTCAGGATTTCAGTTAAAGGAAATATTCTAGTAGTTTACTTTTAATTTGCACAGTTTTAGAATCCTTGCTTTGTAGCTTGCCTCATAACTAAATTTACACTTTAAGACTAATTTAGCTGGCAGTCTCCAGGATGGTCATTCTTAATAATGATTCTGAAATCTGGATTAAGAATCTCCTCTTCTGCTGGCCCAAAGTTCCAGTTCTTCAGTACCTCCCCAGCTGTTTGGCTGGGGAAGTGCCCCTCTCACCACCAGGAAAGGTGACATCGTTTCTTCGTAACAACTAGCAGACTCAAACCTGCTTAGACAAGTCTCAATATACTGTTCTTACCAAAAAACCCGATCTTTTGGGGGAATAGGAAGTGCCACTGCCTGACCCAGTGCCAAGCCTGGTACATCTGCATCGCTTCCCCACATGCACACAGCTCCCTTGGTCATTTCACTCTTTGCTTGTTTGGTGACAATTTGTGCACCAGTCTATTAACAAAGTGGTAGTAAACATTGTTAAAAGCACTGCCAAAGCCTGAGAAAAGGGCGGAAACATGCTCTGAATTTATGCTGTCTAGTGAATCATAGTCTATTCTTCTCATGAACCATAGGTACCCAGAGTCTCATAGCTCCTCTGCAAATTGGAAAAACAAACACCAGCCTGATGTCAGTCCTTGAGTTGTTATGGGAATATTGAAGGATAGTGTGCGTTTATCAGGTTTTTTAGTCAGTTGAGTGTACACCTGTCAGATGTCTTTACATCTCCCTCCCTGAGAGGGCTGTTTTAAACCTCACAGGAGGAAGGCCGCACATTCACACGGGCACCTTCATTATCTGCAGTAGCGTTTAATATTTTAGCTTTCCCTACTGTTGCCTCGCTTTGTGCCTCACCCTCCCATCGGCCCGGTCTGCAGCGCTCTCCCCCGTGCTCCCAGTGCCATTTCGCAGGGTCCCCTCCAGTCATACACCAGATGCGTAGTACCAGATTTTTCAGCGCAGAGGAACAAGTCTGCCTGTGCAGTCTGCCTGTGCAGTCCGCGTTCCTGGCAGCGCCTGCGGAACGCGCCTGCAGCTGTCAGAGCTCCTGTCCGGCGAGTCGCTGCTTCCTATAATCAGGGAGATAAAAACTCGCAGAGCGCTATGTTCTCGAGCGTGACGGGGGCCAAGGTGTGAGTTTTCTTCTGGTAGATTTGGTGAGGGGTGAAAAAGCAGAAACGTGATTGATTTGGGCCTGGGCTCGGGGTCCTACGAGCCGTCCTACGCGACTGCGGCCGCGCGTTCGGCAGCCTGGGAGGGACCCAGATCGCGGCCGTTACGGGCTGGGGAGCAGCTGAAAATCCTCCCCTCGGAGGTAACGGGGAACCCCAGCCCTGCGCTTCCAGGCGTGACCCCCGCGGGCGCCCACCGTCGGCCCCTCGGCGGGTGCGGGCCCGGTGTCCGGCCGCGGGGCTGGGGCACGGCCAGCCCCGTTCTTCCCGCACGGACACGCTCCGCGGGAGCCGTCACTGACGGACGGGCTCGCCCCGCTCCCCGGCCCGGCCCTGAGGTGCCTCCGGCCGCCATTCCCGCCCCGTTGCCGAGCGACCGCGCCGGCCACTTCCGGTCCCGCCTCCCTTCCCCCGCCCCCGGCGCGCGCGCCCGCCCGGAAGCACCGCCCCCGGAAAGAGCGCGCGGCCCGGCGTGCGGGGGCGGGACTTCCGGCGGTTGGGGCGCGCTTGCGGCGGGGCCAGAGCGGCAGCGCGAGCCGGGGCTGCGGGC
>VUYV01000198.1:8880-97594 GCA_008711295.1 Anarhynchus alexandrinus | reverse complement strand
TGCCCCGCGCCCCCGCCGCTCGGCCGGAGCGGGGCTTCACCCGGTTCCCCCCCGGTGCCCGCCCCGGCGGAGCGGCCGGCGCTGAGGGCGGCGGCGGGGAAGCCGTGCGGGTTCGCCTCGTGGGTGAAGCGGGCGGGACGAGTTCTGCCCCGCCGGCCGGGCGGGGGGAACCCTTGCGGTACGGTTTCGGTAACCGGGGAAAGCCGAGCGCCGCGTCCTGCCCTGCTGCCCGATTTCCTGTGCCGGAGATGGTAGAGAATTAATTTTTTGTATTTCATAACGAGTGTTTCCCAGGCAGCGGCCGTAGGCCGGCTTGCATAATCTTGTAGCTGTGGTGATGTCTCCGAGATGCCGCTTCACAAAATGAACCCTCACCGGCGGCGCGGGCGGTTACCGGTACCCGCTCCCTTCAGCATCTTCTACCGGGCAAATGTGAGCCGTTCACCCCTTGTGCGGCTGTCGCCGGGCGCTAGAATTTTAAGGGTAATTGCACGTGCCTTCGGGAGTACTGCTGCACAGCAGCCTTCGGTCGTTTGATCCTCTCCCAGGGGAAGCACATGCTTAGTGTTTATAAACCGTGTGTTTAAAGTGTAGTTTAAGAGTTGGAGAAGGAACTTCGGCTTCAGTTTATCGAAAGAATTTGTTTTCAAGTCTGACAGACAAGTGGAAGGAGAGTTGAGGTTTGGGCAGTGTTCAGTCGGCAGTTCGGGGTGTAACTGGATGGCAAAGGGGATGTCAAAAGCCACTTGGAATTCTATTTCTGTCCCTTCAGGAGGTGCTACAGCTAGTGGAAACGTGAGGCTGAAGGTGTCAGTGTAAAACATACGTTTTCGTCTCTTCTTGTGTGGATACCTTTGTAACTTATATGGAGATTTAAGATAATGGTGGATTTGGCCGGAAAAACTTGCCATCTAAGCTATGGCCTTGCTTAATGAGGTACATGATGGAGTTGCAGCTGTTTTAAGAAGCAGCTGGATTGTAGCAATCTGACGGAATTAAGATGATATGCTCATAAACTGTGTGCGTTAAACTTTAATTATAACCTGGTACAATTCTGTTTCTCTCATGATAAATAGATGTTTCCTTTCATGTCCGCTGTGTAATTAGTGGAGCGTTTAGTGTGATGTTGATGTTCCATGTTTCAGGGAACCTTCTGGCTGTCAGATACCAGTACTGGTACGGGAGGACACAAAGCATCCTTGGTGCAGCAAGTCAGGGTTAAAGTTCTGTCATAAAAGGAGGAGGACATTGCTTCCTTTTCTGTGTGTGAAGGGAAAATACGGGATAGAATAAGCAGAGTCTCCGCCATAAAGCGGGGAAACAAAGGCAGGATTGTGAGTGTACCTGGGGTAAAGGATGGAAGCGCGTGCCGGGACATTTTAGGTGAAGCAGTGCTTGGCCTGTGAAATCTAGTCCGAATGATGTGAATGTAGTTTAAAACAGGAGGAGGATGTGAAGCCGGCTGTTCAGGTGCAGGTTATGGCAAAATCAAGTAAACTGAGGAATAGCAAAAAATGCTTACGGTAAAAAGGTGAAGCAAAGTAAAAGCATCTCTTGGTAAAAGATGGAATTCAGTGTCGTGCGTCACACCAGGAGAGTGTTAAGTAAACTCCCGAAGGGCAGGTGTATTAAAACAGTGCTGCCGAGGAACTGAGGATGCTCTGAGGTATAATTGAGTCAAATCAGAGTGCTGTGTGTGTCTTCATGTGTATGTCATAAATTGTTCCTTCTGACTTCACAGATTTTTGTGTTAAGTGTCAAATTGGACAGTGTCTTGACTCTAGTATGGCATGTTTTTAATGAAGCACTGCATACATCTTCAATCTTCTCTTCGCTTTTCTATACAAACTTTGGGCAGATAAGGTTCTGAGAATTTGCTTTTCTCTTCTGTGTTAAGAGCAGTGATTTGGGAGGACCATTAAAAGTTGCATTTTTGTGGGTGGGGTCGAGGAGGGAAGGGGAATGAATCATAAGTGCTTTCAAAAGTTGCTCTATTCCAGAACATGTGTGATGGAGTTACAGTGGCAGTTCTCTCTGGAGTTGCAGTGGAAGCTGTTTGACTCCCAATATGAATTTTACAAATTCTTTCATCCTCATAGCTTTGCTTCCTTAGTGGTAAAGGTGTCGGGATATTTTTTGAGCTAAGTTCCAATAGAAATTTAAAGAAATGACAGGAGTATACGGTTTATGTGCCTTTTGACACATCTGGTATGCGTTTAAATAATAATCGAACCGCAGTCTCCCGCTGTATGTAGCTCCAGCCGATTCCTCCAGCGGAGAACTGAGTCAGCCTGTACTCGGTGCTTTGCAGTCTCGCTGGATAGTCTGAAAACGCGGCTGATGCAGTCCCAAGACTTGTATTGAATTTGGAGTGAGAAGTAGCAGCAAGCAGGGGGACTTGCCAAGTGATAGGAGGTACTTTGATAACTGAAGTAATTTTTCTCTCTCGTTAGACTAGACTGTATAACCAAACTGTCATGCAAAGCATTTACCTCTTAATTAAGGAAAAGGTTGTAGTTGGATACAAGTCAGTTTTGTTCTTAATGTTCTCTAGTCATGGTTTCTCATTTCTTTATGCTCTAGTGCATTTTTCTGAAAACGGTGACATTCATCATGAATTTATTGCTTCTTTCAATTTTGTTCACATGCAAAATTCGTTAGGATGTTACATTTTAGTATTATGTTTAAAAAACTTTTGTTAGTAACTGTCAAAATGGTATTTTATTCTGTGAGGGGCTTTCTGATAGGGTGGTTCTAAATTGAGTAATATGACTGTGTGTCTCAGACCTTGCTGTTCTGCTCTTAGATACTTTTCAGACAGTAAATTGGAAAAAGGGGAACTGCTTGCATCTTAAATTTGAAACCTCAATAGCAGGTAGGTGGCCAGGTGGGTAGGTGGTTTCACTCTCTCCATAACAGCAATTCAAAGTTAGTGAGTAAGGGGGGGAATTGTGTTGTTTTCAAAACAGTAAATATGAAACCAAGCAAATAAAAATGTGTGCGTTAAGAATTGCGTATTTCCTTATAAAGTGGGTTTTTTAGTGTAAATGCAAGTACATGTTGGTAAAGGTTTCTTTTGGTGGCACAACATGGTATATCTACACACAACAGTCGGGATTGTGTCCGTTTACCTTCCCAATCCCGGCCTGGGCAGCACCTCCAAGGGAAGGCTGTTGCTGCGTTAGTGTGGGTTCTCCTGTTCTCCTCTCCTAGAGCAGTTAGGTATTAATTTTACTACGTGTATATAAGCTGCTTTTTTGAGCTTAAAGTTTGTTATGAGTAGATTTTTTTAATGGTTCAGAAGCATTTCTTATCTTGTAAATGCTTCCAAAACACTTCGCTGTATGTTCGGTAACTTCGTTAGGGTAGAACAAGTTAGCACACTAGTATTTACTTGTGCAGTTGGCTGTCACTGAGCATGGCATCAAAATGTTGGCTCTTGATGAGTTCGAACATGACTTACTATCTGAAACCTTAAAAAAAAAAAGCCTAAATTAAGAGTAGGAATGTTTAGAAAACGTGGATTGCATTACTCATAAATAATGTAATGCCACCCAGTGAGGCTGCAGCTACAGAAATAAGGCGATTCATGATTTCTGGCAGAAGTAAGGAGCTCGATTATTGAAACCAACATTTAAATATAATCTTCCCTATCTATTTTTTAAATCTAGAATTTACTTATTTTTCAGTAGTGATAGGATTCTCTTTGAGCTCCACGGGCTGGGCCTCTGAGTCCAAGCAGAGGCCGGGGGCCCTCTGAAAGGGAATCTTTTTTTATTTTTTTTTCTCCCCCCTCCATCCTCTCCCCGCTCCATGGAGAGCTCGCTCCCCTGCGCAGGCTCCAGCCTGAGATAGGATCTGTTAGACAAATCTGCCTTGTGTTACTGAGCCAGGGCTTAAATAATATTTTACCCGTTAAGTCCTCTATCATGTTTTTAAGGCTGTTCAGTCACCCATTCAATGAGAGATTTAGAACTGGTTTATAAACAAAAATAAAACTACTGAGTGATCATCTGTCAATATTTTTTGGTTTTATAGTGCTGAAGCCCACAGTAGGAAAGAGGAAATTTTTTGCAGGAGGCTTTTGGTACTGATGTTTCTTTCTGTAAGAAAAGGATCGCGTAAGGAAATCTGTATTTCCTATTAGCATCTTGCTAGAAATCAGGATTTTGCTTCACGCTGTAAAACTGTCTTGCATGCCAAAAGCTTCAATTTTCCGTAAAATGGTTTGTTGAAAGTACTTGCAGGTTTCTGTGCTTCTGCTTTTTCTGCTCAGGCATTATTCCGATTAGGGCTTCGTTTGGTTGCTAGGTAGATTCGAGCCTGTGTTTTGGATGCGTGCCAGATGTGTTCTATACTGCTGCCTGTACTGCCATAGAAATTACAGCCCGGTTTTGTTGTGTTTAATCTTTATTATAACATCTACAATTCCACAGAAGAAAAGATTCTGATTCAGAGCTCGTTTAAACCATTAGAGGGACTTCCATGTTGGTCTGGAATATGATCTGACTTTAACGGGAATTTTCAGATTGTGGATCTGAATACTGACAACTGCAAATTGCGCCGGTTTGCAAGTTGTGTGCTAAATGGTTCTGGTGGCGGAGGTGCCGCATAATCGCCCTTGAAATTAATTTCCTCGTCTACCTATTCATAATGTTACTCCAAACTTTGGCTCTTTGAAAAAGTAGTATTGGCATGAGTTTATTCTTCAGGATGTATTTCATAAACAATACATTTATTCCATTTTAGCTTTTTTAAAGTTTTGAAATACTACTTTCCTCCTTAGGCCCTCTAAAAGTGACAATTCCTTTTCCATCTCTTTTTTTGGATTTGTTGAAATACTGGATTAAATATCAGTAAAGCTCTTCAAAATATTGGCCGCCTCTCATCAGCGATGTACGTGGCTCTGGGACGTCGGTTGCTGGTTCCCCAGCCGAGCGCAGATAACCAGCTCGCGTTCCCGTGCACGCTGGGCTGGAACAGGAACGTCCCGTATGGGAAATACCGGTGTAAATCCCCTGTGAGCTGCAGCGGGATGCGAGGTACCCAATTCTGATGGGTGGTAGGGAGCAAAGCAAGGTCCTGGTGCGCTGCTGGGCGCAGCACGCCCGTGGGCGCTGGTGGTGAATGGAGTAGGTGGAACTTTGCTGGCTCCAGGTTAGACTGTTTTGCAGGCACGTTGCGAGGGGGTTTTGCTCCTACTTGTCTACTGAGCACTCACCGGGGAGAAAAAAAGTCTTCCCACATTGCTGAAGGATGTTCATAAATAATGACTTCAGCAAGGCTGTGAATGGTAATTTATAAACTGATATACCTTTAGGTCCTGAAGAGATTTATTTTTTTTCCTGGCTTCTGTTATTACTGGTTTAAATGGTTAGTTACATCTTTCCTCTGCAGATTTTTCCTGTACGTTTTCTAATGAGTAACCGTACGTTCAGGAGGTTCGAGTCATTTAGTGGCGGATCTTGTGTCTTCTTGAAACGTACTCCCTTGCTGTATAAAAGCCTTCCAAGAATATGCCTGAGGTCTCGGTTTTAGTTCCTATCTGTGTGTTCATTGCTTTGTGCTATAAATCAGTTGACTATCAACGTTGGGGACTTCCCTTAACTGGTTTCATGAACTGGGACTGTTCTGGCGTGCTAAACAGACTCGGTTTATATTTTATCTTAGCTCTGGAAGAGCATACTAGGCATATGTACGTACCTGATGCCCTAATGGCAGAGCAGCAAGTTTCTTAAACACAAGTTTCTCCTCCAGAAGTTCTCCTGTGGGTGACTGGGCAGTGCAGAGCCGCTCTTCTGGGGGCACTGGGAGACCGAGCCGGGGCCAGGCTGTGCTGCAGGAAGGCTTCTGCCAGGGTGTTTGAAACTATCACTCTGTTTTTGCAATGGTTAAATAACATGAAGGAATCGGCCCGGCGCTCACAGTCATTCTGTGCTGTCTAGAACAATACTACTTTTAGTATTTTTGGGGTGTGTGTTTATTTCCATGAAGTTGACACAGGACTTAGGCATGAGGCTGAGTGAGTCACTGATACGGAGCAGTAGCTGTCCTCGGAGAGCGTCGCTTGTTATTTATGTTTTATTGGGTTTTGAGTCACAGGTTTGAAGCCGGTGACACAGACTTTCACAACATGCAATCTGGCAACTTCGTGTATTTTGAAAGCGGGATATTCCGAGTGGGCGCTCCTGTGTTTGGACAGGGTTAGCAGAATTGAGTTACAACATACTCATCTTTTTAAGTTAATTTGGCCAAGGGAGCACGTGTATCGCACAAAACAATAGCGAAATCAGCTGAATTCTTAAAAATTATTCCTGAATAGTGTATTGGACCTGCACTTCTTATTCACTTATTGGTCACTTAATTCCCGTTTGCCAGAATCTGCGTTCCAATTTCTTCCAGGGTGAGCTGTTTCCTGCGGAGCCGTGTGTGGTACGGCTGAAGGAGTGAGTGAGGCGAAGGGAAGCCTTTGTCTAACCGCCAGGAGTTTCTTGTTTTGGTCGCAGCATTAGGATTCTGTTAATCTGAGCAAGGGCCGCGTAAGGGGATGGTGTTCCCGGGAGGGGGTTTGTCTCTTCGCCAGCAGTTGAGCGCTCGCTTGAAAACTTCCGCTTAGGGCAACTTCCAGAGGAGAGGGTGACAAAGATTTCAGCCGTGCCGTACTTCCCTCTTCCATGCGCTTCAACTCCTTCACCTAACCTTCGTGGAGATAGTCTTCACGCTGGCTGTTTCTTCTGCTCTTACGGATTTTAGCAACTGTTTTTACATTTTACGTGATTTTAACAAACGGGGCGGGGGGAGACAGGGCAGAGCAGGCTATAGGAAGCTTTTTCATGTTATCTTTATTTCAGCAGTTTTGTTAGCATTTCCTACAGATATGAACTAAATATAAACTATGACATGTATGTCTTTGTAATATTAAAATCGATTGAGTCATTTATGTCACTCAGATGTTTAGTAGTAACTTCTGCATGTGCTTACATTCTGAAAATATATCTGGAGTAAATTGTAGAGCTGCTTTTACTCGTGTGACAGTATTAAAATGAAGAAAAAGTTGAAGAGAACAGATGCTTGGAAGAAGTTTTGCATAAGCATAGTCTGTGAGGGTGTTTTAAATGATGTGTCTTCGTTTATGTTTTTGTTTTATCTTGTGGCTGGAAGCCAAGCCCACTCAGAATTTTTGGTAGGTTTCTGGGCAGAGCCAGACAAATGTTACAGTGGAATTTAGCTTTGATGTTCACCTATTCTCAGTACACGGTTTTCTTCAAGATAATGTGATTTTTTTCCAGGAATGGTGGAGATTAATCAAAAGGCAAATAAGACATTTTTACCAGCACTTGACATTTTACCTCTTCTATGAAAATGAGTGGGCTGGAATTGCTATCTGCGTCACTGAGTAGGAGTAGAGGGGAGAACTTTTAACTAACTTAATCAAATGCTCTGTAAATCATGACATTTGTACGATGAGTAATTTTTTTAAAACTTGGGCTACAAAGCATATTGGTTTTGTTGTTGTTTCTTGACTGGAAAGAGGTATTTTTAAGTGGAAATACCAGCAGAAATTCTTGAATGTGGGCTATGTTTACTACTGTGTTTGGTTTTGTAAGGCATGAGTAACCCAGGTCTTGAGCTGAGGATTCTCATCTCAATGATGCAAAGTAAATTAAACGGATAACCAGATGAGAATGTAACATATATTACTAGACAGATGTTTTTAACTGACTTTCAAAATACCCATCTCTTATTGCCGACTCTGATGGGTATTCTCTAATGTAATCGAGAGTTTTACAATCCTGTGTCTTAATCTGAGTCTTTCCTCTTCTGGTCAATCGGCTTTATCGGTGCAGTTAGGCAGGAGGTAATGGTTTTACTCTTCATCCATTTTCAGCCAGCAAAGTTCAAGAATAATCTGTCTTCCAAGACTAAGCTAATCATGGCAATGAAATTAAGAGTTTATTGCAAACAATATACATCAGTCCTGGACTGCTTTCGTGGTTTTGTATTCTGTGCAACTTTGTTATTACTAGGGCATTCAGAAAAGACTCGCAAAGCTTTTTGTGTTTTAATGGCAGACAGACTTTCCACAATAGTCCAGCGTTACAAGGAAAAGCACACTTTTTTTGTTTCTTTCGGAAATCTCCTGATTTTATTCATGCTAATCACAGAAGCTGAAACTCATCAGTGAGAAGACGGTCTAGGTGTGGGTGGAGGCTCACGGAGGAAAGATGGGCAGGTGTGTGTTTGGAAGCGAGCGGGCTGGCATGCTGCGTGCTGTTTGATACCGCTCATCTTCCCGTCTCCCCGTGTGCGGCTCTGGTGCCTGCTCGTCCTGCAGTTGGCTCAGGGATGTGCCTGAGACTGACAAAGGGAGTACATTAGTGAGTCTCAATGGGAGAGAAGTACTGTACCTGCAAATGCAAGGACCCGTATGGATTTTTTAACTGCTGAAATGTAAGCAACTAATACCTTTGCATTGCAGCCTGTCTGTTGTGCCTATCTTCTAATTGGTGATCTTTTTTTTTCTTTCGCAGGACCCGTCGGGGCACAGCCCCTACTCATGGTGCCCAGACGTCCTGGCTATGGCACCATGGGCAAACCCATTAAACTGCTGGCCAACTGCTTCCAAGTTGAAATCCCAAAGATTGATGTCTACCTCTATGAGGTGGATATCAAACCAGATAAGTGTCCTCGGAGAGTGAACAGGTAAGAAGGTGAAAGTTGTCTTAAAAATTCCAGTATCAGCGTAATTTACAAGCAATGGAGGAACCTACTGAAGTAAATATAGTCTCTATGTAGCTTAAAGCCTGAGCACTATGCTATGGAGACCTGTGTGCAAGTTCTCACAAACATCTGTGAGATGGGCACAGAGCCTTTTCCAAGTGCTCTTCACTTTGGTTGTGACCGAGTGCTGTGAAGTGGTCCAGCCCTTCGTGGTCACAGTACTTTGTGAGCTGTTTGGCAGCGACCCCTGTTCTTCAGGGCAGCGTAAATATGGGATAGCTGTAGGCAGTTACCTTTTTTGGTTGCCATACTGGCTGTTGAATCATTTGAGTTATGAGGAATCTGCTCCTATGGGTGTGTTTATCCTCAGTGGATGCTGAGATCCGTTGCCGCATTGGTTAATCTGAAAGGTTCCCCAACTTCATTCACTGGGGCAGTGTGATCAGAAGGTGGTGACTAAAAGCCACGGCTGTAGGTGCAGGAGGAGACAGCCTTCAGCTGGAAAGCTTCCGTTAGGAGTAGTGCTACGAAAGCACTGCAAAAAAACTAGTTTTCCCCTTGTTAATAGGTGATTTCGTGCAATCAGCTTTGTGTATTTGAAATGGTCAGGCTTGTTTTGAGCTCCACCCGTGTCCTTTCCCTGCTGGTATAGCATTTTGTATAGAGCATTTTATCTCATCTGATTTTCATGTCTGCTATGTATTGGGGCCAGTTAAATCCCTTCCTAGGCTACTTTATTTCTAGGTTGCTGGTTAAATGGAAAGAATATTTTCACATTCTGTATCCCTGTTCATTTGGTGATCCAACAAGCTGTACATGCTGGGTGCTGGATTCTTCAGCCTTAACAGATGGCTGGTGCAGCTTTTTATGTATGGTCTTCGTGTATTTTGTCCTAAACCTCATGAACTTTGAGAGCCAGAGAGGCCTCCCCAGAAAGAGTAGTTAATTGAAAACCTGACATTAGAGCTGTAATCATTCTTGCTTTTCAAAGATTACAACATTTCATATTTCCTGTATTTCTTCTCTACATTGAATATTTTATTTTTTTTAGGAAGAGTTACGTGTTAGTCTCTTGTGAAATCTGTTTCATCAGTTAAAGTTCGGGTAGCTGAAAAGCAATTTTTTCTTTTTTCATCTGCAACTCTGTTTTTTTGCATTTTATCAATAAAATATTGCCAGGGCCTGATTCTGACTGG
This sequence comes from Anarhynchus alexandrinus, assembly GCA_008711295.1. Classification (NCBI taxonomy): domain Eukaryota; kingdom Metazoa; phylum Chordata; class Aves; order Charadriiformes; family Charadriidae; genus Anarhynchus; species Anarhynchus alexandrinus. The sequence continues at coordinate 87,677 of VUYV01000198.1, read as the reverse complement.
TGATTTTTTTCTGCTGCTAGTTACATAGTGCAGTTATGAAGGCTATATAAATATCCATGTTAAGTATTAGCTAAAAGGAAACTAATAAATTGCTAAAATTGGGATATAATAGTCCTGTGTGAATTAATATTTAATATAATCTTGCTGTTATGCTCATAGGGATATAAGGAGAATATAAACTCTAAACTGACCTACTGTTTTGTATCTCTGATACTTTTCTAGTGTGATCTTGTCATGAAGATAAATGCCATTTCACTTAAAATCTGTTGACTAAAAATGCTTTTTTTCTCTGTTGTATGGAAATACCGGATCAAAATAGACTGAGGGAGACAAAGCTGTAAGAACTCTGGTCGCTCCGGCAGTTGCAGTCTGTGATTCTCTGTGTAGTTAGTTGTTGCCATAACAGTGGGGAAAAACTGGAGATGTTTGAAAACAGGGAATTTGAAATAAGTTGTTTCAAAATAGCAACTCAATTTTATAAAAAATTAAAAAGAAAAAAAATCCCTTTCCTGGTCCTGTCTGTAGGGTAATTTCAAGGCTGCTTCCAAGGCCAAAATTGCTGTTTGTCACAGCTTGGTTTAGTTGGTTACGCCTCAGAGAAATGCTGTGTCTTCTGAAGTTTTCAGCTCATGTGGAGAGGCAAAAGCATTTGGTTTGAGTTTGTAAAGTAACTCTGTGTGAAATGATTAGTGTTTTTGCTTACCTAAATAATAATCATTTCCTGAAGAGCATGTTTGCAGCTGAGACAACTTCTCATACCTTTTGCAAGTCTCAGATTGAGTATCTACCCGTTGCTTTTGACTCTTGTTAGGTTGTGTGGGGGTTGGTTGTTTCCCAGGAGTGCTATTTATAGACGGGAGTTAGTTTTAAGTGCTTTTTGAGGTTTCTCATTCATAAGTTTTGTTGTTGTAGTGTAGATGTAATTCAGATGCACGTGTAACTTTGTCCAAAGCTCATCAACTTTCTGCTCCACCGGTGGAGACACTCTCTCGCTTTCCCTTAGCTGTGTCGCGCGCTGCTGAAGCAGCTCTCGGGCTTTTGTCAAGGTAAACTGATTGAACGCAGGCAGCAAACCTAACGATTTGCTTTAATAGTCAAATATTTTCAAACGAAGGACTAAATTTGTTTTCAAATTTGGTGGCAAATACAGTATGTAAATTATGAATCCTAATATAAACTGTAGTTTAAAATCTGAAAGCTGAGGGTGAAGCTTGCATGCATATTGGGTTTTTTCTAAGTAGGGAACTGTGAATTTGGTCATTTAAAAATACTACTACTTTACCAACTTTCATGTGTGTGAAAATGTGGCAGATGTTAGTTAAAAACTGCAAGAGCTTGTATAAATGAGCCCAATAAAAGGACGTAGTAGCTGCTGAATAAATAACTTTGGGTAGTGTGCTGTGGATTACGCAGAGAAGAATGGCTTTCCTTAGTCTAAATGGAAATCGGTAGACTGAAATACCTGCTTGGAAGAACTTTCCTTAGAAATAAATTTTCCCCTTTCTCTTGCATGCTGTGGCAGTTATTGCTAAGATTTACATAGATTCAGCTATTCTGAAATAGTTTCTGACTGACACTCTGCATGCTTGTCTTTGGAATAAACAGGGGCTTAGGTCCTGAATTGTTGCTGTTTGTTTTGTTGTGTTTTTTTTTAATTCACCTGCACCTTTATTAGCTTTCAGCTGTAGGAAGGCTTCAAAATCTCGAGTGTCTGCTCTTTCCTTTTCGCTTTCCTTTATAGCGATGTCTTCACCGCTGCTCCGGCTGCGGCGTTTCCTGGGAAGCAGGCGGTGCAGCGGGCTGGGCGGGAGACGAGCCCCAGCGCTGCCGCGGAGCGCGCTACCCTGGCAGGCGTCTTTTCAGAGCCTCTTGCTTCCTCCTTCCTGCTCCCACTCTTCCTCACGAGCTTTTCCCCCTCTGCTTTTGTCACAGGTTACGTGACGACAAGCTGGCACTTGTGGAAGTAGTTTCTTTTGCCCACTTATCCCTGTGAGGGGGGGGGTCAGGTAGGGTGGACTCGGGCAGGAGCACGATTGAGTACAAAGTGGATTGTTTTGAAGTTGCTGAAGTATATTGATGTGCTTTTAGCCAGTGAAAGAATCTGGATTCTGAGGGTTTAGTAAGATAAAGAACTATGCAGTAGAGAATTTCGCAGTACTGAAAGGTGAAAGTGCTGCTACTACTTTTGCTTGAAGAGGAAGTCAGTGTTTATCGTCTTCCTGCAGTACTTGGGGTTAGTATTGCCTGGTCGGGAAATGCTCTGCTGGTAAGGTTCTGCTTTGTGAGAATGCCAGTTTGCATATGCTTAAGAAAAGCATTTAATGTCTGTAGAATAAGGGAGTTATGTTGTATCAAGTAAGATACAGTAGTTGCACCACTGAAACACAGAATCCCCAAAGGATTCAAATCCTGAAGGCACATTTCAGTTAGAGGTATTGCAAAAGTCTCTTTGGACCTGATATATCTACTACTTGTATCAAGAAGCCTTTTTTTATATGAGATGAAAATTTTATGGTGTTTTTTCAAGTGTAATTTCAGTGCTTGTATCAGCTTACTATTTTCTTTATTGCCATCAACTCATAATAAAGCAAGTTAGGAGACTCTAGTTGTGTATTAATTTGATCAGGCTTTTACTTGATTTTGTTGTAAAAACTCAGATTATTAAGGACTTAAAGCTAAGACTTTTGTTAGGGTACCTCATTTTTATATACACTGTAGGCAGAATTCAAATCTCTGTTAATTGAAGAGCAGCTGAACGTTTCTGGGTAGACAGTACAATTAACTCCTGCTGCCACGAACTGGCACAGCTTTCAGGTGTGCGTTTGTACTAGTTTTTCATGATACTAGCTTGTGGGTTGCTTCCAAGCTAAGTGTGTCCTTGCTTTCTGTAATAAAGGTTATACAAAGTCCTCAGTCATTTCTAGGACTTTCTGAAATTATTTCAGTAACAGTATTTTCCAGTATTTGAGCATTTGCGTTGATCATGATTTTATTCTTTAGTGTTTATCTGTTACTTTAGTTGAAGCACCTTTTCGGAGTATCAGTGGGTGTTCTATAACTCACTTGAGTAATATGTTTGTTGAAACTGCTTCAGCAAAACACAGGGTGTGTGGGAGCCAGTTCCAGTCTGATACTTCTCTGAAAACATCTTCAATGTAATTATCAATTTTTCTAGGGAGGTGGTGGACTCAATGGTGCAGCATTTTAAAGTGACAATATTTGGGGACCGTAGACCGGTTTATGATGGGAAAAGAAGCCTCTATACAGCCAATCCGCTTCCTGTGGCCACTACTGGGGTAAGATAACTGGAAAAAAAAATACTTGTAACAGCTTCTTAGGAAAGCAAAAGAAACAAGCCCAACTTCTAATATTGCTGCATTCAGAACAACTGGAAGTATCTTATATTGTCTGTATTGAAATGGAGTTCTTCTAATGTATTTTCTGCAAATTCCAGTGTATGTAAATATGCACATAACGGTTGCATGCAGAACCTCCCCTAGAATTTAGTAGCCTCTTTCTACAGCAAAATCGATTAAATACTCAGTTTTACGGACTGTAATACATTATGTCATGATGAAGTACTACTAAAAAATAAACCACAGTTTCTCTGGAATGAAAAGTTTTCTGATTCAAGATGACAAAGTTACATGCTTGGTGAGGACCCAGTTCTGTTTATTTTGTGCATTTGATAATGTACTTTTACCAAATGTGCTGTGTCCTAAATATCTGAGGTTTTGCGTCTCTGGCCCAGTTATGGGAAGGAGTGGAAACTCAAGGCTGCCAGACTTGAGATTAAACAGCTGCTTTTTAAATTATTTTTTTTTCCTCCCCCACCCAGGTGGATTTGGATGTGACACTACCGGGAGAAGGTGGAAAAGATCGTCCCTTCAAAGTGTCAATAAAGTTTGTTTCTCGGGTGAGCTGGCACTTGCTGCATGAAGTTTTGACAGGAAGAACCTTGCCTGAGCCTCTGGAACTAGACAAACCTATCAGCACTAACCCTGTTCATGCTGTCGATGTGGTGCTACGACACCTACCCTCCATGAAGTAGGTTCACTGTCTTCCTGCAGTCTCTCTTTCCCCGCAGTGTCCCCACTGGGAGACCTTCACCCCTGTTTCTTCCCAGGTGAAAAGAAAAGATGATTGTTCCCCTCATGCAGCACAGCTGGTTAGCTGAGCTGGGGACATTGGTGCTAATTGTGTAGAAGTGTGTATTTCTGTAGACATTTAAACTCTGGAGCAGGTGATGTATTTGTTTGAAAAGATCAAGAAACAGGAGACACTTATAATAGGCCTTAATTGAAATACTGAGAGATTATAGGATGCTGCAGCACTGCTTTCATGTTTTCTGCTCAAGTTGAGCCAAGTGTCGTGCGCTTGATGGCGGTGACTGTCTAAAAGCACGTGTCTTTTTAATTCATTGACATACCAACCCATCAATGGTGCATGCTTCTCATGTTTTAAATACACAGTGGAGACCAGACACCTCTCCTATCACAGTCTGTTGTTGTTTATCTCAGAACCCTGAAACGTTAGAGAAGGCCAAATTAATTTTGCTTTATTTGGTCAATGAAAGTTACTTTTAAAGTCTGGTTGCTGGCTTTAGACAGTCGGATGGCTTTGCACTGATGTTTTTCATCACTCTTAAAATAACTTGCGGTTTTATGGAAGCCGGTGCTCCTCAGTGACCCTGGTTCCCAAAGAAACATGAAAGATGTTAACCTCTGTAGTAATGTCTGTCCGTCACAGATGGGAGGAGGCGTGGAGGTGCGTGAGCAGCTGTTTCCTACCTGAGAGAGAAACATTAGTTTCTCTAGTTCTTTGTTTCCACCATAGTTATTACTTCTCTCGGTGTATGTTGTATTCAAATGTTCCCTAGTAAAACATGCCAAGTGATGTTTGAGGGTCAGCCCGGTATATACAATGCTGTTGTACAGAATCTGCTGTGGTGGAGGTTATATTTTCTTGAAGTGGAATATCAGGAAGGGTAAGTTAACTTAGTTCTTGATTTGTTGTAAAAATTGAAAGTGGTCGTGCATTGCTAAAACTGGTAAATCTTTTGTCTACATTTAAAAACACTGCAATGGGAATGGCAGGATTCCAAGAGTTTAAACTTGGTTCTAGGCACAGATTCCTGGTGCACAAAATTGCAAAAAAATAATAATGCTGCATGTTATAATCTTTATTACAGAGTTTTTTATTTGGAAAGCAACAGCATAACTGTGTGGTCGTCTTTTTCCCCAGGTACACCCCTGTGGGCCGCTCCTTCTTCTCAGCTCCGGAAGGCTACGATCACCCCTTGGGGGGGGGTAGGGAGGTCTGGTTTGGATTCCATCAGTCTGTTCGGCCTGCCATGTGGAAGATGATGCTCAATATTGATGGTAAGTTGGGATTCAGGGTTAAGAATAGAGCTGATAGCAAAGATGCCTCTGAGAACAACAATGACCTTGCCTTTCGGTCATTTTACTGTCATGTGCTTGAGTTTGTGGTACCACATTTCTGTGTGGTGGTAACCTTTGGTGCCATCTGTGTAGAGGGATTTAGTAGCCAGAAGCCATCTTCTACGCTGATTTCTTAATCTACATTGTAAATAATAAACAGTTGAAGTAGCTTGGGGTATTTTGCTAGAATTTATGTCAGAATAAGAAAACTTTCAAACTTTAACCGCTTTATAGACAAGGGGTTTTCACCTGAGCAACACCTGTCTCATTGCTCAGTTTGAAGATTTAGTAGTTGTTGCTTGTAACATCCTTGTGAAACACGTTTACTGTGAGGTCAGCCTACTGCAGAAGCTGTAATGATAACAGTAGAGGGAGAGTGGAACAATGAAGTGTACGTATGCATACATTGGCTTCCTGTTCAGCCAGTTCAGACCAGACCTATACAGCAAAGGCTACCTAGAAATCCCAGTTGTCTTTTCTGGATTTGCCATCATGTCAGTGTTTTGGCTGAAATTTACCTGCCATATTGGGGAGAAAAAAAAAAATTCCTGCATAGGAAGGAAAAGCCTTGCATAGCTTGTTTTCCTACCTAATTTTCTGTATTGGTACATCCACAGTAATGCAGGCAAATTGCTTAAGATGCATCTCCATGCAGCTGTCCACAGTAGGTGTTGTTCAGTACTCCAGAAAACTCTGTAAAATATATCACGAACACTTTAGTGAATAGGGCTAATTGAGATGGCCTTTCTTATGCAAAATCAGATCTGCTTTGCACCACTTTATGAAGTCCCAGCTGAATGCGTCTGAGATCAACTGGTGCGTGTGTCAGACTCCTTGGTGCTGTGAGCGCTCGCAGTCTATTTAGTTGTTAAACCCCTATTGAAAAATGTCGGTGTTTGAGACGCAGGTGCTGCCTAAAGTTTTTCTAATTCACATTCTGTTCTCAATGTCTGTTTGAAATGCTTTATAAACCAAGGTAAATAGTCTGTCTCTTTTGCACTAGGTTAAGCGCTCCCAGTCAGGTTGCGCTTAGCGTCTTTCGAGGAGCATAATAAATGTTGTGGGTGATACTGAGCTTTCATGGTGAAAATTTGCAAGTCCGCATGTTCTGGTTTACCTAATTGTGGATGATACTTATGTGACTTCAGATGGGTTTGTTCTTGTAAAATTGCCTTTCAAACAGTGGCTACGGTGTAGCTATGGTTTGAAAAACAGATGTAAAAATCTTACCAGTCTGAGAAATAACCAATACTAGTATTTATGTGCTAGGTACTGAGATAACTCCAGTTCAGGTAGGACAAGAGTGTTTGTTTACACCAATTTATGATGTACAGCGTGATTACTTTCGGAGAAGCACATTTTTCTTATCAGCATTAGAAAGCGTAGTGGTAACTCTTGCAATAGAAATGTTTCCGTCCTTTCTGTGAGCGAGAAACTGAAGAACTTTGTAAGCTACGGTTTACGGGGCAATCGCTTTATGTTGTGGTTTGAGGCTGTGAAGATTACGTTCAAATCCCATCGCTTGATTTTGGTTTAGCAGTTTAACTTGTACGAGGTTCTCTGCAAAGTCTGTTTCTCGCTGTCGCTTGCGTTGCTGTGGGAGACAAACCGCGCTGCCTGTGGCGGGGGGTGTCAGCTCTCTGCGTTCATTCAGTCATCGGCATCCGGAGGTGTTGGCCCGAGTGCGTCATGCGAAGTTGGCAGCCTGCTAAAGTGACGCATGTCTGAAGAATGTTTAATTGTATTAGCACAGAGATGTGGTGGGTTTGGTATGTGAAGTCTGGAAAGCTAATAAAATGCTTGTCAAATATTTCTTTTCCGTTGCTGCTGTTAAAGTTTTAAATGTATGGAGTAGTTTGCTTGTGTCTGAGCTATATCTAGTGCCTTCTTAACAAAAGGTACATTTCAGTTGCTTATAACTGTGTCAAGCAGATTGTTTGTGGTTTTCCTTCTATGGAATGAGTCAACTGTCCTGTTTAAAAACAGTATATTGTCACTTAATGTGATTGTGTCATTAGCATGCAGGGAGAGTGAGAGATTTTAGTAGATCGAGGGTTGCACTCACCACTACACTAACATAATTTGTGTATAGTCAAAATAGTGCTCATATTTCTACCAAATAGTGTTTCAGTAATTGAGCAGATCATATCATTAACAAAATTATATTGCATATTGAATAATCTTAGTTTTTCATGTTAAAAACTCCTCAGTAGAGAGATGTTAATAGTGTCTCTGCTTGCAGCTCCATACAGCGTCAAAAGAAAATGTCTCTCTGGGACGTTGCAGCTCTAGTAATAAGTGTTATCTGGGGAAAAACCCTTTCAAAATCCTGAAATGCAAAGTAGTTGCAGGATGACTGTGCTGATGTGTCACTGTGGGCCCTACACTGCTTTTGTATACTTAGCTGTTGCAGGGCTAGCTAATCTGTTTTTTAAAATGTGTGCTGCACAGCACTTGCTTGAGGGTTCCATGGAATTTTAAAAACCATTCACTTATGTACTGCTTCACAACATTCTGACTTGAGGTTGTTGTTTTTTTTTTTTACACTTTGCTCTTTTTAGTTTCTGCCACTGCCTTCTACAAAGCACAACCTGTAATTCAATTTATGTGTGAAGTTCTTGACATTCATAATATTGATGAACAACCAAGACCTCTGACTGATTCTCATCGGGTAAAATTCACCAAAGAGATAAAGGGTGAGTAGAAATGTGTCTGTTCTGTCCCAGGTAAGACAAGCTAATTCCAAGGGACTTGTTTTAACTGGAAACCTCCTGGTTAGCATGGGTTGGAAGGGCCCTGGAACTGCTGAGAGAATTGCAGTATGCCCTGTTTGTAGTTCTAGTCCCGAAGGAGATAGTGCAGATCTACAGAAGTGAAAGATGAAAAATGAGGTGGGTTCCCAGTGGCTTAAAGAGGGAAAAAGAAAGTGTGTGGTTCGTTGCCTGGATGGAGGTTGCCTTGCTGGATGGCTAACCTTTCCTAAGCAGGGGTCACTGGGGCCGTAGTGGCACTGTGCTGTGGGTCTCCTGCTGTTTAGATGCTGAGGCAAAGTGAAAATTGATTTCAAAGCTAACGCCATTGATTCTTTGAAAGTATGCTGTTGCAGTGACTTCTAATAACTGATTGCCTTATGGAAAAACAAGTACCACTTGCTAACGTGCAGCTGAAGGCCAAATTCCATTCCAAAGGAATTGCATAAGCTGCTGGTTTGGGTAGTTTCACTCCATATATGCTGCTTTGCTTTGCATTGCCCCATATCCTTTCATTCCAGTGTAATTTGCAGAGAGAAGCCTTGAAAGAGCTCGGCTCTTCAAAGCTCTGCTCTTAAACGTTGATGTTACTTGACGCGAGATTAGGCTCTATTGAAATACTGGGCAGCAAAAAATTACATTTGAACTATACTCATAAACTGATGTGTTCATAGAATAGTCATTAGTGAACAGAAACTTAAAGGAATTAGTTTGTAGTAGTATTAACATGCCTCCCTTTTACATCTACCTATCCGTCTTCATTCTGGAGGACGGGTAACTGGAGAGTGAGAAGCTGCCTCTGCGTGGTCTTGGGTGCCACAGACACGGTTATCATAGTCAGAAAATACTGAGAGGTTACCTTTGCTGTCAATATTTGGTTTTACTACTGTAGTATCTGGGAACTCCAGCCAAGATGTGATCATGTATAGTGAAACAAACCCTGCAGTGAAGAATTGGCAGTCTGCGAGCAGCCCTGTGGGAGGGCAGTGCCTTCTGTGGTGTCACAGCAGATTAATGACAAAGCAGTGAATGGGTTCCAGGTATCTCTGTATTCACAGCCTTTTCTGCTCAGCCACAGCGCTTTGTGGTTTCTTTTTTGTATTTTCTTGTAATGATGTATCAGGTCAGTGGTAGTTTATTTTTGATTATGCTGTCCTCTACGTAATACTGATGTTAACGTTGCAATTAGTGTTGTCAGGAATCAGTGAAGTACAGCTGATGTTTCTTTGGGATGTCTGTGTCCCTGGTAAACTAGACACGCTCTCTGCTGTCTGGTACTTCGGGACCTGATTTGATGTGGGGTGTTCAATCTGTGATCCTCAATCCACACGAGCCTCAACAGGACAAGTCATCCAACCGCTTTCGCAAAAGCCTTTACTCGTAGACTGTAGGCTGAGTCCTTTGGGTAGCGAGGCTCTGCTTTCAGCTCTTTTCTTCTGTGGGGCTGGGGAAAGACAAAACAGTGTGCCAGTGCTATGCAGCACTTGTATAATAAGCTGAGTACTTCCAGCAGATGTTGAGTCTACTCTCTGTGTACAGACAGTGCAGGCAGTTAATAGAAATAGCCACTGAAAGCCTCTTGAAGCTGACATTGTTGCTGTCGTCATTACTGTGGGTAGAGGGTCAAGGCCGGTGAGCCTCTGGTGAGTAGGCTGTGTGCTTAGGCGAGGTATTCGGCTGCTCAAAACCTGAAGTTAAATTTGGTCAGTGAAATTGAAGAAAATTACAGGCTGAATGTGGACACAAAGCTAGCGGGGGGAAAAATGAACCACAAAGTAGAAATCTGTTTTTTCCTTTTAATTTCAATTATATCGGAACTGCTGATTTTAAGAAGAGTACAGCAGTGAGAATGAGAACAAAAGGATATGGTGAAAAGAGCCGTCTGTCTGAGATTAGCCACATGCCTGTTAAATGAAACTGCTCCAAGAAATTCAGATGACATTGAACATTAAATATTATGCATTGTGATTTGATTTTGAGGATAATACCTAATTACTCAGAAATCAAATTATTATTCTCTAAACATTTTGCTTTCATGATAATTTCTTATGTTGTGCTGTTTGCCACTGACCATCAAAACTGTCGGATTAGAACATGTTCTGTTCTACGAAACCTTGTGCCTCCCGTGCAAATTCTTGTGTAGTTATGACATCAGGTTTTTTGGTGTTTTTGTGCAGGTCTAAAGGTAGAAGTGACTCACTGTGGAACGATGAGAAGGAAATACCGTGTTTGTAATGTAACAAGAAGGCCGGCAAGTCATCAAACGTAAGATGCTTTTTGTCACAGCGTAAAGTGCGTGATCGCTTAACACTGAATGTGTAACAGGACCTAACATTTTATTAATTTGGGGGATGTTGATACTTGCCAGCCAATGTTTCTGTACATTTTATTAAAATTTATGTCTTTTCAGCTTTCCTTTGCAGTTAGAAAATGGCCAGACCGTAGAGAGAACAGTAGCACAGTATTTCAGAGAGAAATACAACCTCCAGCTGAAATACCCTCATCTTCCTTGCCTACAAGTGGGACAAGAACAGAAACACACCTACCTGCCTTTAGAAGTAATGAACTTGTTCTGATGATAAATCAGCTTCTTAGTGGTAGACTGTAGCATTTTACAAAACATTAAGAAGTAGTGCGCTTTGCAGTACGAGCATGTTTATGTCTTTACATGTTCGTTATTCTCTTATTTCACTAAAGACTATCCAAACTTTAAAAAGAGCCTTAAAGTTTAGAACTGTGAGAAGGTATGCAGTTGCTTAAACCCTTTGGGGGTGTGATTTGTAGCGATGGCGTAGTGTTGTGTGCGCGCGTATGTTGGGATCTGTTTCTGAGTGCTGCTATTGTGTACTGACGCTTCTGATTTTCCTCTCAGGTGTGTAATATTGTAGCTGGCCAGCGGTGTATCAAGAAGCTAACAGACAATCAGACGTCGACTATGATAAAGGCCACAGCGAGATCTGCTCCAGATCGGCAAGAGGAAATAAGCAGATTGGTTAGTTCTTTAATTTCGGTTCGGTGTGATACTGCTCACTAATTGATTCAGGACTAGACGACATTAATGCAAAAACTTCTCATACGACCAACCTAGCCTTTTCATTCCCTCCTTCTAGCCCCTTCTTGTAATAGCTTTTAACTACTTTTTTAGTAGGATGTATTTAAAATAGCTGGCAATAAGAGCATGATACTCTCAGCAGTATCGGCTCTTGTGTTGTAATCTTTACAATTACTTCCAAGTAAGTGTTGGAACTACTCAGGAGTAATAGTTCACAGTTTCGCTGCATGGGGCCCTCAGTGCTGAATGCGTTTAAAATCATGAACCAGACTCTGAAGACCTGGGTCTTGAAAATTTCCCGGTTTGTTCTGGGAGCAGTTTGAAGATGGTAGCATCACTCTAACACTACTTCATTTTAATAGACACTGAAAACAAACTGGAACAACTTGATTTGTCCAGAATCATGCAAGGAATCTATAACAGGGTAGAAGAGTGATTCTAGGTCTCCTGAACCTCAGTCTTGTACTTGAGATGTTTGACTGCTTTCCTTAGTACACACTGAATGTTTTCACCTCATAACTCCAATATCTTTTCTTGCTGCTGAATCCAGACACTCTAAACGTCACTGTTTTTTCTGACTTGAAATATTGTAAAACTTGAATGTTTTTAGTTGAATACTCTTATAAACAGATAGCTCTTATTTGAAATTGTCTGGGTTTTGAGCTGACAAGTTAGCCAAAAAATTTAAATTAAAATAAGGCTGGTTTGGAAAATACAGAAGACATGAATGTGCAGTGATAAAAGGAATTCATTTGTTTAATCTTCCGTGTGCTTGTCCCTAAAGGAGAATGCTGTTTGATCTATCCTGTGAGGAAATAAAATGCTTTTAAATAAGCACACTACAAATGAGCACTTGAGTAACTAAGGGAACAAAGAAGTCTCAGCCAATATATCTCATGGTATTAATTGTTTTCACTGGGGATAGGTTGATAGTGTTGAGCAGTTAAATCTGAGTCTTTTTCAATGACAAAGGGAATTGTTGTAGAATGCTTCTGCAGCATTCCTGATGGTCTTTTGTTTGTTACATGAATTATGATTAGATACTTCTGTAATATGAAAAACTCTTCATCCAGGTGAGAAGTGCAAATTATGATGCAGATCCATTTGTTCAAGAGTTCCAATTCAAAGTCCGGGATGAGATGGCGCATGTGACGGGGCGCGTGCTCCCCGCTCCAATGTTGCAGTACGGAGGACGGGTGAGGTTTTGGCTTTTTCTTTTGTTTCTCTTTTGAAGAGTGATTTTTCACTGACGTTGACTGTTGTAGTCAGTTCAGTTGCATTGTGCAATACAGGGATCAGAGTTTGAGTGGTAAACTTTGTTTAGTTATCTTGAAACTGTGAATAGCATAGGCTTTTTCTTTTGCTTTTGCTTGAATATCTGTGGTGGTTTTGTTTCCACAGAATCGAACAGTGGCAACGCCGAGCCACGGAGTATGGGACATGCGAGGGAAGCAGTTTCACACTGGTGTTGAGATCAAAATGTGGGCGATAGCTTGCTTTGCAACACAGAGACAGTGCAGAGAAGAAATACTGAAGTAAGGCATGTCATGGTTCAGGCTTTGGACTGTTCTCTTAATCATGCCGTCTTAGTGAAAACATGAACGTAGGACTTGTAATGAGTGTTTTACCCGTTTTTAATTATCTAAGATGTTAGGGAGGGAATCCAAGCTGTTTTCCTTCCTTGCTGAAGCTGCAGTCAGAACGCTGTACCTGGGTACGCTCCAGGGTTTTGGTCCTGTGACATTGCTGCTTTGCATATAGTTCCTTCCAGCATCTTGAATGAAGTACGAAAGGTGTCTAAACTTGTTTGTTGGGTTTTATTTCCATTCTGGCCTATGGTGTTTCAAAGCTGTACAGCCTCCACATCGTGAACATTTTTAAAATGCTGCTTTGAAAGCTATTTGGAATCATCTTCATTTGAGTAACAATTCTTCTGTCCCCTTCTGCTTTTGTTGCTGTGTGCTATTGCTACTGCGAAAATTCAAAAAAACCTTCTCATCTTTAGGGGTTTTACAGATCAGCTGCGCAAGATCTCCAAAGACGCGGGGATGCCGATCCAAGGCCAGCCCTGTTTCTGTAAATACGCCCAGGGTGCAGACAGTGTGGAGCCCATGTTTCGGCACCTCAAGAACACGTATTCGGGGCTTCAGCTCATCATTGTCATCCTGCCAGGGAAAACACCGGTGTACGGTGAGGGAATGCCGCTGTCTTTACCTGTTTGGTCAAGTATCATTCTGAGAAATTTGCTGCCCAGCGTATGTTAGAAAATTCTTCAGGACCATTCTTTAGATATTAGAAACCAATGTTTTGCCTGAAGCTAAAATGAATTGGAAGTAGATCTGAGCATGCAGATAAGTTGGAAGTTATTTTGCAGAGTATGTACATTTAAATTATTGTGACTTAAGCTAAGATCAAAATATACTAATAATTTCAAATGTTGTATTCTAATATTTGCTTCTCAGCGGAGGTGAAGCGTGTGGGAGATACACTGTTGGGAATGGCCACGCAGTGTGTTCAAGTCAAGAATGTCATTAAAACATCTCCACAGACCCTATCAAACCTGTGCCTGAAGATTAATGTTAAACTAGGAGGAATCAACAACATCCTTGTACCTCATCAACGGTAAGAATCTTTGTGGAGACCGATTTGGGTTTTGTTTTAACAGATGTGGTTAGGTGTGATACTTAGCACCCAAAATTTAAATGCAGCCAAGTTTTAAGTTGAAATATTCTTCTGGTAATAGTACGTGATATTTGAGGTAGAATTAAATTTCTTCTGGAGTTGGCTCTGAGTGGTTGTTGGCCCGTGAGTTAGGTCTTAAGCCAAGGTTCTTCCCAAATGTTTCATCAGTATCAAAATTTGAAGAGAAACTGCAGACCTAGAGATTTTGAAATATTAATATAATCAGAATTTTTCTGCAGGTTTAGGAGCACACAACACATCACAGAAGAATGTCATTCTTGGTTAACCTATCGATGTGCCGTTAATACGGGTAGAGGAATACTGGAGGCATCTTACTTCTCTCACTTTCACGGGCTGGGTAATTCAGCTCACGCTTGAGCTTTGTTGGCTGGTCTCTATGCTCTGTTTGTGCGTGTGTTCCAATTGCTTTGATGCCTTCAGTGAGAAGGTTTCACAAGTCCAGCCCATGTGTGCTCCCATCTTTCTGGAGAAGCACAAGTCTTCTGGTCATGAAAGGCCGAAATTCTGAGTCAAATTCTGGTTGACTGTAACCTTTACTAGAGTGTATCTGCTCTTTGAGTGGAAATATGAATAATGCAAGGGAGAAGGCCAGGAAAACTTTCGGAGTGCAAAGCTTAGGAAGTCTTTCCTGAGTTTTCCTGAGAGCTCGGAATCAAAGTTTAAAGGGGAACTGGTGTGTGTAAGAATATTTTGAAGGCACTGGGAGACCATCCTGCTGCTGAAATGCTGGAAGGCAGAATGACCTGTGCGGTACAGCACCCGGCCATCTGTTGCATGGCTGGTGCAGTACCAAGTGGTGCCTCGCTGACCTCCAAGCACGAGTGCAATCAGCCTGGGGAGTGATAGTTTCTTCTGTTAACTGTCTGTTCCCTTCAGGTGTAGCTCTGTGCTTTTTCTCCACTAGAACTATGCCACAGTTAAATGGCAGTGTGTTTTGGAACAACTGCTATGGTGATTTCGATTTCACATCTTGTGCACAAAGAGTTCATTGTCTGGTTTTGGCCAGAGTACCTGATAAGAAAGCTTCTCTGTGCGGCTTAGCTGAAATAGAAACAAAACCCCATATTGAGCAATGACCTTGGGCCAACTGTTCATCTACAAGTGTGACTTAGCACTTTTTTCTTTTTGAAGACCTTCTGTGTTCCAGCAGCCAGTGATCTTTTTGGGAGCTGATGTCACTCACCCTCCTGCTGGAGATGGAAAGAAGCCCTCCATCGCTGCTGTAAGTTTTATTAAATCAGCATTGTCTTTTCATCTTAGGTAAATGTTAGAACAGTAAATGCAACTCATGGACTATGTCTATGTCAAATATCTTTCAGGGCTTCTGCTAGTTCTTTGTACACATCCAATGTTGGTAAAATCATGCCTTTAAAAGAAAAACACTGCTTGATACTTCAGACTGTTTTCTTAGCTTTTTAATTTTTAAATCAGGGTAAAATGGTGGTCGTATTAAATAATATATTTCTGCAAAAATATTCTAAAGGAAATAATGCAGCTTTGTGATGTTGGTTAATAAAACTTTTGTAGTTTTAAAGGAGAAAAAGGTCGTTAAAGGCCTGGTTTGGCAGGAATGTTTTTGATCCTTCTTACCTTTTGTGTTGGTACAGTCCAGGAGATCAAGGTGGTGGTTGGGTGCTTCGTCAGTCCCTTCTATTTTGTCCCCTTGGTATTTTACTTGGCATTGATTGCAGTTACAGAAACTGCATCCGTGTTTAAAGTAACTATGCTAAACTGAAGTGTTTCTCTGTGTAAAAGGTGAGAGAAAAAGTCTGTGTCTGCATTATAAGAATATACATTTGTGCACTGTCAGCAGAGTGAAAGGCTCCCAATTCTGCAGATGCATTTCAGGGTGTTTGGAGGGCAAGTTTTTACACCTCTTTTCAAAGGTGTTAAACCTGTACCTACTACAAATTCCAGTTAAAAATGTTACTGTGGCGGTTGTTTTAACGTAAGCATCTTTTACATGGAAAATTGCTCTTCTTGGCTTTTTTTGCTCTTTTAGTGTTTTTGTATAGATTTGATCTTGAAGCCTTTGCTCACGTAATCTTCCCCTGAAGGTTGTAGGTAGTATGGATGCTCATCCAAGCCGGTACTGTGCCACGGTGAGAGTTCAGCGACCCCGGCAGGAGATCATCCAAGATCTAGCCTCCATGGTGAGAGAGCTTCTCATCCAGTTCTACAAGTCAACACGGTTCAAGCCCACACGTATCATCTTCTATAGGGACGGGGTCTCTGAAGGACAGTTTCGACAGGTTGGTTCGTTTGTGGGTTTCTTGAAGGACTGTGTTACTACAGAACAACTCCAGTTCTCGTATTTGAATAGCTGTACTGTTGGAGTTGCTTATGTTTACACCAAGAAACCACAAAATAAGTGAGACTTTTAAGGAGAGAATGTCTTAAGCATGTTGCGTAAGAAAAGTTGCAACTTCTTTCCTGTCTGGGAAGGAGAGGTCTTAGAACTTGGGAAACAATATATTTCGAAGTACTTCCTAAGATTACTAATTGTGTGGCAAAGTTGCACTTAGTGTTAACTACAAACCATTTATTAGGTGTTGTGTAGAATACAGTGGAAGGAAAACCTAAACTATTCTGTTCTTGTGCTTGTAGGTTTTGTATTATGAACTGCTAGCCATTAGAGAAGCCTGCATCAGTTTGGAGAAAGATTACCAGCCTGGAATAACCTATATTGTGGTGCAGAAGCGACATCATACACGATTGTTCTGTGCTGACAGAACAGAAAGGGTAATTGTTGCCCTCTTTCATCGCAGCTTTATGTTAAAAGCTTCATGTCAAGCGCTTACACTGCTGGAGGAAATATTAGCATGGGCTTCTCTGTCAATCTGATTGTCTTTGCATTCAGGGATGATGTTGAATTGATAAGCACAAAATGTGACCCTAAATTGAAAAAATCCTTATCCTGAATTATGTTTTAAAAAACATAGTATCCCCATCAGTCTTTGACTAGTCCTTGTCAGTGAACTGTCGCTAATATTCATGTAACTAACTAAGACCAAGTCTACAGCAGTTGTAATAGAAGAAAATACAAAATGATGGAACCCTTAAGTTTTCTGTTCTTCACAGTGAGTCAACCCAAACTCAAGCTGACAATTCTAAATGACAATGTATGTGCAGCTCTTCTGTCTTTTTGAGATTGAAAGTTCTAACGTGCTGTAGGTGCAGTGTTCTGTGTTGAGATGGTAGAGAGCCATACAGCGCCCATGGCAAACGTCCCAGGCTGCCCTGTCGACACCTTCCTAACAGTACTGAGGCAGTTCGTTAGCTGAACCCGTGCATGTGTTGAATAGAAACTTGTATTTTTAATTACAGTTGAGATATATGAACAGTTGTTACCTGCGCTTCTTAACAAAAACTCTTCTCTAGGTTGGACGAAGTGGCAATATTCCAGCTGGAACGACCGTAGATACAGACATTACGCACCCATATGAGTTCGATTTTTACCTCTGTAGCCATGCTGGAATACAGGTACGATTGTTTCTTTGTAAGTAAATGTGAATTTAGAACATGTTGGTTTTCTCCCTTTTGTGACACTTGTGTTTGCAAACAGTTATTTAGTAGGGAAATGTCATTTAGCTCAGTTTTATCTGAGATATCACATTATTGTGGGACTAACAGTATTATTTGCTTAAGAGGTGGTGTCTGCTACACCTTTAAAACTTGCACTGATGGTAAGTGGTGCTTTTTTAAGTTTATTTTAGAGGTACCTCTATTATTTCTGAAAATAAAACTTGCTATTTTTATGACTTATAGCCACAATGAAATTAAGATTGAATCAAGTTTTCAAATGTAAACAGTTTGGAAGATTGAAGGTGATGTTTGATTATTTGCTGACTAAATGCAGACTAGTACATTTAGACAGGCTGTGGAAATTAAATCCAACAATGAGGTGGTATTGCCAGCAATACAGTGGACAGTCAGCTGAGTGACAAAAATTGTATCAGGATATTGCTTAAAAATGGAAAAAACTTTTTAAATTTTTATCATGTGAGTCTGGCCACGTTGTCATAGGTTTTGTGTAGGTTGGGTGGGCATGTTCTCATTTCCAGTTTTGAATCATTGCAGTGTTTTTTATTCAGGAGTTCAAAACTGCTGCTGCATTTCTCCACTTGCATGTTTATCTTTGTGCTGGGTCTGGGCAAGCTGGTTTTTGGCCCCTTGGAAAAAAAATCCTATCAGTATAAATTGAAGCAGAAATGCCAGATGTAGTTGCAGCTCCTTGGTTTTAATATAGCAAGCCACAAAAGTCTCAACTAAGTTGTTATGTTGTATATATTTTTTTAAAAAAAGAGAGACTTCTAGCCTGGCTGAAACACAACTATTGACCTAATTCAGTTACACTGTAAGATGGAACTCCAGTGGCTTTCGCAGTAAGCGCGAGTCAGTCATTTCGTTGAGCTCTTGTAAGAGTTCCCGAGAACTGTGCTCAGTGTTCAGTACTTGTTAATGATCTCTAAGGCCATGTTAAAGTACTGATGGTGAAAGCGTGTGTCTGGGGGGAACCTTGGCACGAGCGACGAGTGAAAATCTGATTGAGCATCGTGCCAAAGAGCAGTGCAGGTCTTCAACCTGTAGGAAAGACGACGTTGTGTGGAAGTAAGGAAGTGTGTGGTTTTGTGTAGAACTCCATAGGTAACTTCAAAACACGGGGGCCGTTTCTGGTGTTCATACTTTAAGTTAGGGTGCTAAGGAATTGGAAAGGGTTAAAAGCAGCAGTTATTTCGCTGGGAAACGTGTCTTGGTGAGAAACGGTTTTAATTGAAGGTAGTTAAGAGGTGGTGTAATCATGGTTTAGTCATGTTGGGAGCAGGTTTTGATCACTGAGTGTTATCTAGAAGGCATGTGGGTTTTTTTCCAAGCAAGAATAATTAGAGTAATATAATCATGTAAATGTTAGGCTTCTTATTCATCTTTAAATATATTTAGGGCTGACATAAGGCTGAATTTTCTTTGGCTGCTGTTTCATAAGAGTTCAGACTAGATAGTCTGGCCCTTTCTGAACTTAAAAATGTGACTTGATTGTATGGAAAAGCCAGCTAAGTGAATTGATGTTCCCTTCTTCTTAGGGTACCAGCCGTCCCTCACACTATCATGTTTTGTGGGATGATAACTGTTTTACTGCAGATGAACTTCAGCTGCTGACTTACCAGCTCTGCCACACATACGTGCGCTGTACACGATCGGTTTCTATACCTGCACCAGCGTATTATGCTCACCTGGTAGCATTCAGAGCACGATACCATCTTGTGGACAAAGAACATGACAGGTAAACGAGAACGTGTGCTGAAGTTGTTGTCCTCATTGTGCTCTGCTCCGTTGTCAGGCATAGAGACACCTGCTGATAGATAATTACTGCTCGTTTCGCAGTTAATTTTTGTTACCTCTGGGACTAGTCTTAAGATGATCGTTCCTGACAGCTGCTGCTCAGTATCAGACAAAAGTGGGTTGGTGGATGCTACTGAATAACACCCAAATTAAAAGAATTCTGTTCAGTTTAATAAAGTATTCTGTTATTACTTTGTCGTGGTCTGAGGGAATCAAGCCACGCATTTAGTTTTTTGCTTTAGAATTAGAGTAGTCATGAATGAAGCACATGTTAAGTGCCTTCCACTTATCTAACTCTGCTCCGTACGTCAGAAGTATTTTATAACCTTCAGGCCATCAATGTATTTGTAACAGGCTTATTTTTAGATGAACAAACTGAGCAGCTAAGGTAAAGGGATTTGGCAGAAGCCTTGAGGTTGCTGGGTGAACAGACGAGTAGATTTTTCTCGGTATCCAGTTCTATTACTAGCGCCGTGTTGCTCTCCTAAACGCTGAAGAGAGGCAAAGGCGGCGCTCTGATCCGGATTCATATTCTCAGCCCTGCTCGTCTCTTTCTTGATTTCCCGCAGTGCTGAAGGAAGCCATGTTTCAGGACAAAGCAATGGGAGAGATCCACAGGCCCTCGCGAAGGCTGTACAAATTCACCAAGACACCTTACGCACGATGTACTTCGCTTAAGTCAATAAAACGGGAGCATACTCACTGAAAGGAAGAACTGAAAAATTAAGCCACATACAATGTATGTTTCCAGTGGGGTTGGTTTATGGGGTGTGCCTCCGATCGTGCTGAAGGTGACACTGTGCAGGGGCGAGAGGCTAACCCTTAAATTGACACAAGGAAGATTGTTTACTTCATCGAGGAACACAGCACTATTATGCAATATGAAACCAGCCAACTGCTTTTTTGGCGCGGTCTCCTGTAGGAAGCACCGCCATCATTTTTTTTTTTTATTTTTATTTCTCGTAGTTTAACCCTCTTATGCCTTTACCTCAAGTTGCTAGGCAGCACAACTATCACAGCAAAAAAAAAATAATAATAAAAAAATCAATAGTGTAATTAAAAAAAAAAGCAAACCACCTTTCTAGGAACAATCACAGTGATTGTTTGGGGGACAGAAGTGTGCAAAAAAAATACTTTAATTTTTTTACCCCACTGCATTGAGGAGTCTTTCTCTCAGTATTGCCATCAAGCATTCGAATGCGAACATATCCAAGTACATTTGAATGTACAGCACTAGCTAGAAGAAATTGAGGGGGGGAAGATGTTTTGCACACTAATCCAATAATTTGAACATAATTTAGCCAACTGCTGCCTTTGTGTCTTTCTTCACAGCTTTGGAGTTCTCGGCTCCAATAGTTCCCTTTGAAAAAGCAGACAAAGAAGGTGGTGGTATTCCGTGCAGGCAGTAGTGATCCAAACTTCTCGCTCCCTGGTGAATTTACTAAAGCTGCTGTTTTACCTAGTCCAAAAGTTTCAATTATTTTTCTATCTGGCAAGTCAAATACGTTGAAGCTTCACGTGAGATCAGATGTCCCAAGTTTTATGGGATTACACATAGCAACCACCAGAACTGAAACTTTAGAGCTAAGGTCTTTTTGGAAAAAAGAAAAATGCTAGTTTACTTGCTGCCTCTCACACCTTAATGTGATTTCATATGTATGTGTTTTTGAAGTTTAGCTTCCTTTTGTTTCTTTTATATTTATTAGAGTAATAATAATGCTTTAATTTAATTATTACAGAACATATGGTCAACATCAACTTTTATTTTTTAGAAATGTAACCATGTTTATTTTTAAAAAACTGACAACTTGTTTTGCTATCTTTTAGTGCAATAAGCGTTCTAAAGGAAAACTGTGTCCATTGAGCTGTACTAAAGCAGTGTTTGTACCACTAACTGTGGAAGAATGGACACCTCCATGATTTTAAAAGGACAAAGTAAAAGCCTTAATTTTGAAAGGAAAGTTTTATAGTCAGAAGGAATCTTGAATTTTCCTTTTTTAAATCAAAAAGTAACAAAAATGCTTCTAGAATTCTGCAAGCTTTACTTGTCACTGCAGTATTTTGATTTAACAAAGGAATCGGCCATGTTTTTGGCTTTGAAATGTGGAGGATATTTGAATTAAATGGAAAGTTTTTTATTAAGATCTAAGTTTTTACATGCTTAGTTAAATCTATTTGACATCAGTAAAATGTGTGGAATTAATAAAAGTTTTTAGGCTTTTTTCCTCTTTGATAATGACTTTCCTTTTAAAATTAAGTTCTCGGTAACTTCATTTCACATTGCAAATAAAGAGGGCTGGGATAGTTCTAACATGTTAAATCACTGAAATGTGAAACAAATTAATGGGACTCTTTCATTCCACTTTAAAGGTAAAACAATATTTAAGATGTCAGAGATGAGCATTTATTCAGTGAGGGGACGGGGGAGTTTTGCACTTTGTAAACTCGTGAACTGCATTTTTGACTGTTTTTATTTGCACTGGTTCATAGTATATATACTGCAGATCGTTTGTATGGGCATTGCTGTTATCCCAGCCCTTCTGAACTCCGCCTGCTCTCCACATGAAAACCAGTGGGTTGGTATAAGTAGCTTATCTCCTGTCATTCTCATGAAATCCGCTGTTTGCCAATATACTGTATTTTGAGCCTAAAATCTGAGCCCGTTTTGCTTCAAGAGGCGTGAATCTCCCCCACTTCTTCTGCCAGAAAACAAAGTACTGTATTTTGTGCGTTTGTATATTGCATTGAAATGTACATAGTGCTGTTCACAACACTGTCTCAAAGAGCTTTACTAACCACTTAGCGTATATGCAGATTTTCTCTCCCGGTATCAAGGCAGATAATGCGAGAAGACTCCCGTCGCGAGGTTCGCGTTGCGCTGGGAATGGCCGTGAGGGTGGGCTGGTGGCTGGGGGGGCCCCGGGAGGAGGTGGGGGGGTGCTGCGGGAGGACTCGGCAGCCCCCGGGCTGTCGGAGGGTGTCGGGGCGCAGCCGCAGCGCCGGGACGCGTGGGTGCGCTGGCGCTGCCGCCCCGGGGGCGCTCCCGCGGCTGGGAGCCTGGCGGAGCCGCAGGGTTCGGGCGAGGGGGGTCCCGAGGCAGTCGCAAGTGTTTCTCTCGGTCTCTGACCTGTCGGGTTTCTCTCGGAAGCGCTCCAGCCAGTAGTTCTGTTTATAAAAGGTTTGAGTTAGGCTTTTTACGGAAAATTGTTGTAAAATGGAGAGTTTTTTTAAAGAAACTATTTTACAAAGACTTCTTGTGGATTTCTGGCGTTTGGATGAAAATTGCTTTTTGAAAAGTCTTCTAATGCTCCTTTCAGAGACACCGCGTGCTTCTCACCCTGCCCAGCTCAGCGACTATCACTTGAGAAGCTTTCTTGCTTGCTACTTTCACCAAAAAATAAATGAAAGAAACTTCATTGGGAAAGTGACTTAAATTACGTGTCGAGCTAGCGTTTTACCTGGTTTTCATGTGAAGAGTATTTGGAAGTTTTAATCTCTATTCTTGGTTTTGCAAATATCTACGTAAAGTGCCGATACTTATTTGTATTACGATATCAAGTTACTGGCGTTGTGAGGGCCACACATTTATGATGCTGTAGCTGCTATATTTATTTAAACGGAGATGGACAATTACTGCACTAAGGAATGAGGAGATAAGCAAGGAATCAAGGTTAGTTAGATATCTTGGGGTTTTTTTTTCAAAAGAGAATTAATGGTGTGAAATATCAAGTGTAACAAAGGGTGCTGTCATTTTAACTGAGATTAAATAGCCAGATATTCTTCCTTTGTTTAAAAACATATATATTTTGATGTTTGCAGTTTGGGGGTGGGGGGGTCGGGATAAATGGTACCTCATCTGTGGTGGCAGTTTCCAGTATATTTTCAGAGTATATGGATTTCTTTTATTTTTGTACCTGCTCTCCTTTAAAAAGAAAAAAAAAAATAATAATCTCAGATTTTATGTGCTGTTTGGGGAAATCTGGAGTGGCGGTCCCGACCCCCTCTCTCGCTGGGAGCTGGCAGTGTGTGGCCCAGAGAGGGAGGCGGGCGAAGGCTGACGGTTCTCCTTCCTTTGCAGACAGACTGGCGGCGGCTTTACGCCTCTCTAGAAAAACGGTTCCTGTCTCCTAAGCCACTGCACCGAGACCTCACTTGTACTTAACAAGTGCCACTAATGGCTTCCGTGGCGGGAGCACGCACAAGGCGCAGCCGTGGGGTATCGCCCCGCGGACGCCGGCGCGGGGGCACGGCATGGCAAGCCTTGCCCACACCTGCCGTGTGGCGACTGGTAGACCCTGACGGGAGAGAAGTAAGAGCGTTTTTTCTAGTTGAGGCGTTAAACTCGCAACATCTGCTAACAGAATGACTGACTCCACTGTAAGTAGCTTTTCTTTCTTTGTAGGGCACTTCAGCTGTGGCCGGTTTACTCAGGATCGCTGTATTGCTGTTCAGTGCGTAATCTGGTGAAACGCGTCCAAAAGTTATTTTTATAGGGTTCATTCTGGCATCCTTTTGGAAGTTTGTTTGGCCATAGAAACGGTGTTCGGGAGTGAAATGGGTTTCCGGAAGCTGTCAGTCAAATTATTTCGAGATGCTATTGGTCCTAAACTATTTTCACTTCTTCGTTTTTGTCCTATAAGATACCAGATGGTCATCTTCTGTACAAGTCCCAGCTACGAACACTGGTTTTCTACTAGTCTTGAAGTTCACTCCGGTGAAATTCCAAGCTCAGCCTACACTTAAAAAAGCTCGAGGCCTTTTTTTTACACTTTCTTCATATCTTGTCCTCTTTTGATATTTTCCCAGTTTTGTGACCTGAGGGTTTAGAACCTTACTCAAAGCACTTTTATAACCAAGGAATCAAAAGCTCAGATTATTATGTACATTGAAACTATAAATTCCGTTTTCAGAGATCGTTCTTTCTAAATGGCCATCTCAGTCTCTGGTCACGCCGGGCAGATACTTGTCCCTTTCAGTGCTGTCGAGTTTTGTGGCTGCTACTGGCGGGTTGATTGGATCCAGTGAAAAAGTCTGTAGGGATGTCAAAGGGAAAGTTCCCTGGCTTTCTGTTCTACCCAAAGATGGTACTTTAGATGGATACGGGGTATTAGGATATCATTTTTGTTTTGGCACATGTTTAAAACTTCACTTAGCCAGTTCATTCATTGTTTTTTGTAAACCTGAAAAAATAGCGGTTAGAGCTCGAGCTAATTGATGCTTTCTGCTAGTAGAAGATTTTGTACTTTGAGCAGTTGAGATATGAACGAGATGGGTACAGGATCCTACGTTTTACCTCCCTCGCAGGGTCTCGAGAATCCTGATCTCTATAACACTAAACCAAAACCAAATTGTTGTCCCTGAGTAGGCAAAGGTGCATACGGAGGGAAGGAGTTGCAAGGGAGAGGCTTGCTACCGAAGCATCAGTTTTACAGAAACAAGGGTGTTGATGGAGAGGCCCCGTCCACTTTCCATCCCAGCTCCCTGGCCTTTGGAATCCTGTCCGAGGTACCCCCTCGCCTAACACGGGTAGTTACCATAGCGTCCTTTGAAAACAAAGCAGTTCCACTGTTGAAATCTTGGAGTGATTTTTATTTTTTTTTTAAGCAGGACAGTCCTCAGAAAGTGCCTTTTTTAGAAGATGGTGCTGTAGATTTTTATTTTCCAGTTGCACGTGGCTGAAAATTTACGATAAATTATTGAAAATGCCAAGCGTTTGATGGTATCTTTCAGGTACTTTCAAGCATCAGCTTCTCTGAGTCAGGACCAAGAATAACCAGGAAGGTGTTTCCATTTGGAGGGAGAGGCATTGAGGAGCGATCACCAAACTCAGCTGGTAGGCTAGAATCAGTTTTGATTTAGTCGCTGCAATTTACCTCTTCCCAGTGAGGGGGCGCGGGGGGTGCAGGAGCAGCAGCAGCGCGGGACTCTTGAAGCGATGGAGTTAGTGCTGCAGGGAATCCGTAGCTGTTGAAGGATGTTGTCTCTTTGACGTAGCAAGCTCCCAAAGATGAAGTAGACAAACTGAAAGCTGTCTGAGGACTTACGAGTCGGTAGGTCCTGCTGTGGGCAGACCTCGCGTGGTTTAGGTGCTGACGGGAGCGATGTGCGTGCATCCGTGAAAGTCGGGATCCCTCGCTGGGAGGGGCGATGCTCCGGAGGGGAACCGCTTGGTGGGTGGGGGATGCTGCCCCGCTCCGGCGGCTGAAGGGGCTCTGGGTCCATAGTGAGTTTGGTGAGCGTTCCTCCGGTCAGGAAAAGCTGTAGACTAGACTATTAAACACTGCACCTCAGTAACCTTGTAATGCTGCATAAAGTAATAATAATAGCAAAGTTCTGCTTTGATTACACTGTAATGTGCTCGCACATGCCTGCAAAAAATACACACAACTTTCATTTTTGTAATGGTCTTAATAGCAGTTATCAGACTTTTTTCTTTTACGATGAACCATGTCCTTTATTGTGGTGTTTCTGTATATTTATTGGTAATCTGTGTGCAGCTCATAGGTCTGTGTGTCTGGTCTGTATGTTGCTTTTAACACTTATTTTTAGGTGGGAGAAGTTTCTGAATGTTTTGTTTTTCATCTCCAAAGTCAGCTTAACTAGTCGTGTTTGAGAGGAGACTGAATAAAACACCTTGATAGACAGACTACTTTAATTGGTACCTTGTTTCTTTAAGTTTAAATCTAAAATGAGTTTGTGTTCATTTTATTACTGTTCATACAGTATTGGGCATTTCAGATGTAGAATAACTTGACGTCAGTCAGGATATTTTTGAATATCAGGAGCTTAAGCGCAAAACTCCCACTTGAATTGCAAGTGGTGTTGTTGCAGGAATATGTTCGTGTCCAGCCTTTTTCCAGGAGTAAGCAGAGCTTTTTGACATCTATTAATTTGGACGCGAGCAATGAAATATTTCGGGTATACGGTCCCAGAGTGGGGCAGTGACCCCGTCTGGAGTTGCCCACACCTCTGTGTTGAAAGGGACGCTGTGGGATTAATTCGCAATATGGCACTCCCGCTCGTGCTACCCACAGAGACTATGAATCAAGTATCTTCTTGCTGTGTAGATTTCTTCTGATTCAAGTTAGAGGAATGAACTGATGTTTCTTGTAGTTTGTTACCAACTTTGTCTTACTACAGTGCCCAATGCCACTTTGTTGGTATTTAAGCTTGCAATGATGTTAAATTATTTTGTATTCCCAATTTCTTAATGTTATCAGGCTAGGATTTAGAGAGCATTTTTTCAGTCTAAATTCTGAGCCAAAACTGTGTCTTCTATCCCTTTTAGTAGTAGGCGTTTTTATCTTTTAGACTAAAAAGGGCCAAAAATCTTGCACCATCAGCTTGTTTGCAGCAATACTCTCCATCTCTTCCCTTGCCTATCAACCAGTTTGTTTTCTATCTACATTTAGCTAATACTGAAGCTGTTGAGATTTAGAAGGAAGTTGCTGCCTCCTCTTTCTGTCAAAAGAAGTGAAATGCCAGTTTCTGTGGGCACAGACCTCTTGCTAGGAGTCTTGCCTTGGTGGTGGTGAACCGTAGCACGCCTGGGTTTAACTGCAGTAGAAATGTTCTGCATGTCTCTGTTGCGTTCACTGGAGTGTGCATGATGTTTTAAAGTATCCAATTTAAATACAAGCTAATAAACCATGTAGACACTCTATTAAAATACTTCAAATTTTAAAAAAACCCCAAAGTTAACAAACCAAAAAACCCCCAGCAACCTAGTGCACGTGGACAGTTTTAATGCATCCTCCTTCCTGACCAAGTTTGAGACGGAGGATTTGCTGTAATTGATGCTACTCGTAGTAAATCGTGCTGGGATTAATCCTACAACTGAACTGACTCAGCTGTGTGTTTTATGAAGAGGAGGAGTGGTGGTGACTGTACTATTAAACTAATAGTAGAAAGCTCTAAAAAATGCAAGGAGGAAACTTGTCTTTGTATTGAAAAAGCTGAATATACTGAAAAAAAATCTCATGCTGCTAGAGCCTTGTGAACCTGCATCTTTGCATCCACAGTTTACCCAAAAAGACCCCCCGTGACTACTTTAAAAACTAATATGTGAGGGGGAAAAGCATTTTCCCATATTTTTGGTTTTTTTAAGAGTGCCTGTTCACCTCCTGAAAGCGCCGTGCTGAGAAGCAGGTGGCAGTGCCTGTAACAGCTGTATAGTTAAATCAAACTGTGTTTTGTATCTAAACCTCGAAGCTACCTTACTGGGTTCAAAACAGATACGAGTTCCAGTAGACCGGTGCTATTCGAAACAGGGGGGTTTGTGAGCAATACCTGACCCCTCCATAAAACGTAGATGCTCTGACAGATTTCTGGTGGCAGTTTTCACGCAGTTGGCGCTCCAGCGTGCCTGGCTACCCAGACAAACGGCAGCAGGCAGTTGTAGAGTTAATTTTGCTGTAGCGCTACAGTTGCTCTGCTCTTGCTCAGCTCTTACCTACCTCCCTGTTCCCTCGGGCAGGCTCGCTCTCCCTCCGCTGCCTGAGTGGAATGAGCCCTGCTGAGGATGCTGTAGCTGGGTGGAAGGCGAACCGGCTCTGGGGTGGTGGTAGAGCAATGGTGGTGAAAGCAGCTGCCTGTAGAAATGAGGGACTTGGGTAGGAGCTGGGCGATGTCGGATGAGCTGTGGTCAGCTCCAGCCCTTCAGGGAAATCGATGGGAACGTCAAACGTTAGCTTACGTGTCCTGAACTGTCTGTGTCGGACTTGAACTCATCGAGAGCAAGCATGTGCCTTTTTCTGATCAAGAACAGAAGCTGGAAAAACTTGCATTTGCGTTGGTAGAATGGTTAGTATTTTTCTTGAACTGTTTTTAAAGCTTGAAGTCCTTGGTCAGAATGGAGTTGGTTTTGTGTTGAATTACTTAATGTGAGCCCTGAATTATTTGTGAATTAGAACTACCCAGAGAGGAGAAGCTTTTAAAATAAGTGGTTTCTGGAGAGTAATGTCATCAAATAAACATACTTCCTGGTAGACTTGCAATTTTTTTAAATAAAATCTAACCTTGATATGTTTCTCTATCTAATGAGAATCTTTAATTCTGCCTTTATTTGAATGTTGCCTGTCCAGTAATGTCTTCACTCTTTACTGTGCTCCTGCAGCTTTCCATACACTCCATTGCTTCTTCCCCCTTACCCCGTTTGGTGGCTGTAAGGACATGAAGAATGTTGTCCAGTGAATGTTGGGGAGCAGTGCGGAGGTCTGGTTAAGTGGGAACGTGGAGGTGAGGATTAAACATCACAGATAATTCTTCAAGAACCACTTTGCCAGCAGCTGAGGGTAGTGATGTCTGCGTACAAAATCGTGTGGTCTCCTGGGTGTGGAAAGAGTTAGCGAAGTGGTACGAGGGGAGAAAAGATCCCCTCTGCTCTGACACCGAGGTACTCGTTGAGGGAAGGCTTGTTGTGGACTGCGTGCTGCACAAAAGTAGGCGCCTGTGTCTTAGATGCTAGTTTGGGCTTAAAGCTGCTAAAAAAAGTGGATTTTCAGACCGAAATGGAAGAGCTTTTCAAATAGGTTATATTTTATGCAGTATTGAGATATTGAGGAGTTACCCAGCAGGAGCTCTGGTGGCAAGGCTGGCTCTGAAATGGGTTCCCTCTCTGGCCTTGCGTAAATGATTCTGCCTCGTTTTTTCACCCTACCTAGAAAATGTTTATGAAGATTCACTTGGCCTTACGAGAGCTAACTAGTAGGTGTTCTGAGGATGAACCACGCTGTGGAAGTGCTAAACTCTTGATACAAACCTGTGCACCTTCTTGCGAGCGTGCATCTTCAGTCCATACAGTGCTGTCTGGAGCCTGTCTCTGACGGGAGCTGTGCTCCTTCCTCGCATCTCGTTGCAGCTCTGCCCGGGGAACGCCATTGGGATTGGTCCCATGGTGTTTACCTGTTGCTTTCTTTTAAGATAATCCACGTGTTGCAAAACAGACTGTCAGAGGGCAAGTTCATTTACATGAAAGTTGGGTGTTTTTTTCCATTGCTGAGAATTATACAGGTCTTTCAAACGCATTTGGCAGTTGGAAAATTAATACCTACTGTAATACTATCTAGCAACACAGCAAAATATGACTGTATGTTGAGTTTAGGGCTATGCTAGCCCATAAATCATAGGTCCACAACCCATTTAAGTACAGGTGTGCAAAAATTAGCTATTAAAATAGTTACTAATAAACTTTCATTATGCTTACACTTGCAAATCTCTTAAATATATTCACAACCAGTTTCTTTGATAGAAAATCCGTGTCTTGCCGGTTAGTGTTCACTCAGACATAATAGCAAAGTAATACCCACTGGAGCAATGCTAAATTTAAAGAACCTTTTGAAGTTTTTGAACCTGATGGTGTGCCAGCAAAGTGGAAACTTGAGTAGTGCTCTTTAACTGCTGAGGAAAATTGATTGCCAAAAAACTCGGTGAGGGGAAGACTGCTAGAGATGAAGTTTGTCTTCTGACTTCTGGCAACTTTGCTGTGAAGAATGGCTTCTTCTGGGTACTCGGTTTTGTACATCACTCCTCCTGTGGCTATAGTTTTTTAGTTTTCTTTGGACTTGATTTCCGTTCTTCAGTGAAATGTTCTCATTTCTGCAGTTTTCAGTGTTGAATCTAGCCTTGAGACACCTTAAAGTTGTTTTCCTGTAGAAAAACCTGCTTCTAGAAAGCTGTATTTTGTGTCTGTTTTGCAGGCGGTTTCTAAAAGCTAACCTCAGCACAGCAATAGAGTTGGCAGAACGCGGTTTTGGTCTGAAATGTTGATTTTACAGGCTCGTTGCCCAGCCCCTACTGCCATGCCCAGCGACACTGGTTACAGAGCTGCGTTTCCCAGGTTAGGTGCCGCGCTTTGGGCTCGCAGGGTACAGGGTCTCCTGGCTGTTATGTTCTTGTTTCTTCCCTTGGTGTAAGCTGTTCGGCTTCCCCAGGTAGCCTGGTGGTGGATTAACAGCGTTGTTGCTTGTCATGGGGAAAAACTAGGCTGTTTACGTGGCCTGGGGGCGTGTGATCCTAAATAAGAACATTGCCTATCAGCAGGTATTACTTTAAAGCTTTCACGGTAATTGGTAGCATTCGGTTATGAGCCAATATGGGTATTAAAGTATCTTCAGGAGGAGGTGGCTCAGGTGGCATACTGTGTGCCATAAACATTGCTAGCAATTTGTTTAGGAGACTGCTGGAAGCAATGTTGTGCATATAAATTTTGCGTATTTAATACCATATGTTTAAATTGGAGAAAAAAAAATATTGTGCTGTTTGGGATTCCTTTTCAGAATTAAAAAAAAAATCTAACAAACCAGTCCGGTGGACTGAGACTCCCTCTATGTGTATGTCTTGCTCTTTCTCATATGCTGGTAACTGCTCCCCTCTCATTTCGGTGTTACCATGGCTTAAGCAGGAACTGGAACGCGTTCCCACCATGCAGGTACTGGGGGTTTTCAAAGCAAAAGGGAATTGTTTCAAGAATAAAGTAGAGCTGTGACTTGAGACATTGCACAAATAGATTGTAGACGGATGGCAAACAAACTGGTAAAAGCCTTTATTTTTACTTAACCATCTTGACCATGTGTGCCTATTTGTATCGCGGACGTGGGCTGCGGGTGGGAGGGAAACCGTGTGTCGGTGTGTGTTGAGATGTTCTCGCTAAGCAGAAGCGGTGTCCTCTGCCCCTTCTCCCTTTCCAGAGAAATTGTTCTTGCCAAAATTTTCTACCTGTTGCAAGAGTTGCTTTCTTTCCAGCACAGTAAAATGTCAACTTCTTTCACTGTTCCTTCCCTCTCGTAGGCATCTGTAACCTCTGTACGACTCTGTATAGTACACACAACAGTCATCGGATCTCTGCTGGCTTTAGATGCCATCCAGTTGGGTGTATTGTAAACGAACCGTATTCATTTGAAAAAATAAATTTTTTTTTGAAATGCAGTTGTGGTGCTTTTATTTCTTTTTGTACTTGGCAGCATTTTAGTTCCTTCCTGCAGCGGGGGGGGCTGGAGGTGGCGGTGATGCTCCGAGCGGGGTGGCAGCCGGGGGGGGGACGGGCACACCAGCAGGGCTGCCACACCTTCGCTGGAAAACGATTGTATTTTTGGCCTTTTCGGTTTGATTTGATGTAATGCCGTTTAAATATTTATTTAAAAAAAAATAATGGGGGAAGAGCTGTGTGAATCGCTCAGGTGGGCGGCGTGAGCACTCCTGCCGCCCACAGACCTGTGGCTGCCGAGGGGCCGTGGCGGTGGGTGTCACAGCGGTGGGTGTCTCAGTGGTGGGTGACGGGACTCCAGACCCCCCCTGNCCCCCCCCATCGCCGTTACCGCGCGCCGCCGCCTGGCAACGGGCCCGCGCGTGCCCCGTAACCGGCCCTGAGGCGGCGGCACCGGCGGGAGGAGCGGGGCCGGGAGCGGCCGTGAGGGGAGCCGGACCGGGGCCGGCCCTGAGGCGGTGAGGAGAGCGGGAGCGGGGCCGGGGCCTGGGGCCGGGCCGTGAGGGGAGCGGGTCCGACGCCGACAGGGAGGGAGAGGCCCCGGGGAGGGAGCGGGAGCGGGGCCGGGCTCGGGACGAGCCCCGAGGGAGCAGCGGGGCCCCGGCACGGCGGAGCTGGGCTACCCCGCTCAGGGCTGCGGGCGCCCAGCCGGGGTGAGGGCCCTCCGAGCTGGGGGCTGAGCCCTTCCCCGTACCCCCCGTCCCCTCGGGCCCCTGCGCCCCGCAGCCCTGTCTGCCCTCCCGCTGCCTCTGCGGCCCCGGGTCGGGCCTGCAGCGCTTCCTGCCCTTCGGGAGCTCCCCGGCGGCCTTTGGTGAGATGGCTGTGGGGAAGGAGCTCTGTCCCAGCTGCCTGTGCCCGAGAGGACTGGGGTACAGGCATGGGGTATACCACAGCTGGGGAAACCCTCTGCCCCAGAGCTCCACCTCACTGCGGGGGCTTTGGGACCCGCAGTCTCCTCAGGAGCTGCTCTCATCCTGTTGAGTGGTCTCTGCAATTCCTGCCCGTTTTGCAGGGATGTGCTGCGTAGCAAGGAACATGGCTGAAAACGATACTGGTCCTGTGAAGCCTTTGAGTCCCCTGGGACGGCAACCCTGGGCTGAGCCCAGGCAGCTGTAACAAAAGCGGAATCGGTAATATAATCAGCCATTTTGTCCGAGCTCAATAAATAGCATGTGGGAGACGGCACTGAGAACGGCTCCTTGTCTCTCTGCAAATAACGCCGCTCTCCAGGGAGAGACAGGGGAACAGGGCTCTCCTCCTGGCCCGGGGCAGAGGGTGGCTCCAGTCGCCCACCCTTGCGCTTCCCTGGTTGTATGGACGTGTGTGTACCTGTATTCGGTGAGATGCCAGGTTAGAGCTTGCTGCTGCTTTTCTCTTGAAGAGTTTTCCAGTTTGTGGATGCAGCTCCATTTCTGGTGTATTTCCAGGAATAACCATGAAAATTTTCCGCTCCCTTTTAGTCGCCTGTTTAGCAAGATGGCCACGCTGAGTGCAAAGCCGGGACAGCGGTTCACCATGCCGGACTGGCACACCAACTCCCATCTCATCTCAGCTGATGCTGAACGCCAGCGTTCTGCTGCCCACCAAGTCCAGCAGGAAGCCCGAGCTCTCCGCAATGAAACCAACAACCAGGTGGGCCTTCTGGCAGGGTGGCTGCTCCCAGGTTTGTCAGAATAGCAGGCTGAGGACTGTGGGAGAGCATCTGGATCTGGATGTATGGACAAGGGAATAGAAGGCTTTACCTCTACAGAGCCTGCTAAAAATGTACATTTACTTCCTGTAAAGCCATGTGCAATGATGCATGTTTACTGGGTGTGATTCTCATGTCCATTGCAACTTGTGATGTTTTCTGTGCTCTCCACTTGCGTAGATGGCAATTAGGCCAAATGGCAGCACGTTACGCTCCTTTGAGGGGTCAGTCAATCCTGAAAACAGGGAAAGGCTTCAGCAAGATTCATAAGTGCAATTTAAAAAAGAGTAATGGCGTTTCTCCTCTAATTTCAGGCGAAATGGGATGAGCACGACAACCAAACCCGCCTGGCTGAACGTATCAGCAGTGTGAACAGATGGAAAGAGACCCTGGACAAATGCCTCGCAGACATAGATGTGGAAATCGATGCCTTAGCCAAAGTATGTTGGGAAGACAGATGGCTGGAAATCAACTTACACTCTCAACATGGGATGTTAAATAATTGAGGCTTGTCTTCTGCAATGGGCAAGCCCAGATGGAGTTTAAGAGGGGCTTGTCAGAGATATACTGAGATCCATGCCTGATGAAATGACCATGCCTGATGAAATGACTTCCTGGAAAGCAAGTCACTGTGTTCTTGGCTCAGCCGAGTTGTGTTACGGAGCTGTGCATTGCATGCTCGTGTTTGGGGTTTTGGGTGGTTTTTTTATTGGTTTGGTTTTAGGTTGTTTGGTTGGTTTTTTTTAAAGCTCTGAAGGATAATTAGAAATATGTTAACACCATCATTCAAAAATGTTTGATTTTTAGAGAACAGCAGTGGGACATCTCTCTGATTCTTCTATTTCTAAACGCAGAGGCTGCTGCTCCTGGAGTCGTTAGCCCCCAGCAAGGTGTGGCTCCCCATGCTAATAGCAGATGTAGAGGACAAATGTGTTTGGCGCTCTCAATTTTCATTCCAGACTTGCTAAAAGGTTTCAGAACTGCAAAGACAGGCAGCGTGAGGCCCTCTTAACAAGTGTCTCGGTGGATTTCCCTTCCTTTCTTCCTCCCATCCCTGAAGGAGACCTCCCCACACCCATCTGGCTTATTCTTCCAGGTGAAGGAAGCAGCAGAACGTGCCCTCCAGGCAAAGAACTTGCCTTTGGACGTTTCCATTGAGTGCCTGACCCTCCGCGAGAGCCGTCGTGCCATCGATCTGGTGAGGGACCCTGTGGGGGAGGAGCTGCACAAGGAGGTGAAGGTGATAGACAAAGCCAAGAGAGAACTGCAGCAGAGAGTGAAAGAAGCCTTCGAACAGCTCTGGTGAGGCAAACGACACAGCTTTTGACCAGACTCTGCCCTCCTTGATTGGCCACAGCAGTTTAACGTGCCTCTAATGCCACACTGAGATGGGCAAGCAGGGCAGTCATGGTTACCCCGGGGCAGTGAGCCGCTCAGAGGAGCCTCTGGTGATTATTATCAAGGTCTATGGAGTTTGGGGGTTTGTAGGGGAGAGCATGTCAAGAGAGACTTCATAAGTAAGCATCCTTGGAAGATTTTGGCCTGCACAGATATCTTGTGCCACCTGCCTTGGTTCATCCCCAGTGACCTGGAGGTGTTAAAGCTCCCAGGCCCTAATCCCTCGTGGGTCACTGCGCCGCTGCAGTAGGGTGGGCAGCTCAGTGCACCAGTGTGCTGCCAGCGCAGAGCACGGGGGAGCCAGGCAGGCAGTAAAGCAGGTGTGCTGGAAGATCAAGTTGGGCCAAGTTCACTGCCATCAGGGAGGGCAGGAGCTCATCACTCATTTTAAAAAGATGACAGAGGTGGTGATGAAAGTTTTGGAAACTGTGAGCTGCGTCCCCCTGCATGCTCCCTGCTTACTCCAGCCCTGCTTTCTGCAGCCTCTTACAGGAAGCTCGCCAGCAACTGAGTTTTGATAACCGGTGCAAGATGGAAGCATTGGAAATAGATCGCGTGTGCTTATCCCTCAACGTGAACTCTCCCAACATCTCCTTCAAGGTCAACCCAACCCGGGTCCCAGACGGGTAAGGAAAGAGCCTGCCTTTGTGCTTCCAAATCCATGCTGGTGCTTGAAAGAGTCCTGGGCTGCTTTTTCCTTCCATGCTATATCCTGGCTTGATGGTGCAGTTTTGGAAAGAGCTCAAAACAGGAGGTGGCTGCTGGGATTTGTTGTGGCTCTTGAATTGTGAAGCCACAGACCTTTGGGAGTTACCTAAATTGTCACCACAAAAGCAGAGACACTAGCTGCCCTGCCTCCCCGTGCCTGGCTGTAGGTGACTCTCAGTGTGGTATCAGCCTTTGGCACAGCTTATGGGGGAGCTGCTGCAGGTTTTCACTTGCTTGGCATTTCATAGCCTGGTTTGGATGTGTCCCCAGTTTGAGCAGATGTTGGGCTTGGTGCAGGAGCCATGGGGTAGCAATCTCCAGCTGGTGCAGTGAGGAGATCAGACAGGATGTGGCCTCCAGAATTCCTGGATCATTTCGTACTGCACAAAGCCTTCTTGGCCTGCAGCAGGCGGTTCCTTTTGAACTGTCTTGCAAACACTCACTTTCATAACTGCTGATTTGTTCACAGATCAACTGCACCTGATGAGTGGGAACAGAACAGCCAATGTAACAAGGAGCATGCTGAGGCAGAAATGAAAGCTTCGACTGCGCTCCGAGAAGCAACACTGCTTGCCATTGCACAGGTAAATCAGTCCCTCAGCGGTGAAGCGGTGGTGCAGAAGTTCTGGATCGAGAGCGGGAGAATGGGCCGGCGTGTGCTGCAGCCAGGGGAAGGGAGTCTTCCAAAAGACAGCATTGGCCCATGGGCCTCTGTGAGAGCAGCTGCCCTCCTGGTTTGAAAGAGGCGCTTGGTTATGCTGCGGAGCTTGCAGCAGTCTCAGCAACCCAGAAGACACGAACCTGTCCATCGTTCCCCGCCTTCTGCCTTCAGGGCGTGCATGACCTGCACATGCATGGCAGCAGCCGGAACCCAGCTGGGTTTGCTCATAGGCTTGTCCCAACCTCACAGGCAAGAGCTGGGAGGGAGACACCTTCTAGATGTGTGTGACTGGAGCCTGTTCTCTCCTCAGACAAACAACGAGCTGGAGGCTCAGCGCGTAGCTACAGAGTTTGCCTTGCGCAAGAGGATTAGAGACCTGGAAAGAGCCTATGATGAGCTGAAATGGCAGGAGCAGAATGTAAGTGTTGCTTCCTTGGTTATCAAACACAACCTTGGGTGGGAATTGAATCCAAAAGGCAATTTCTTATGTGGAAAGCTTCTTGGCCTGAGAATGATTTCCACTTGAGAGCTGTTAAGTGGCACGTGTATGATTCCTGCAACATCCTATCCCCTTCTGCCATCACAGTTGCTGCTCTGGCATTTCCCAGCAGCAGTGCCACGTTTGGGCCTTTTTTGTTGTTGTTTTTCACCCCTGGGCTCAACCACTGTGGCCATAAATCACCGGCAGCACCATGCCTGGTCTGTGTGAAAAGCCCAATCTATGAACAGAGGGGTTCAGTACTCAGAAGCCCACCGGCACTTGTTTAAAATCCATTCCCAGCACAATTAAATGCCAGAATGCGTGGGGTCTGTCTTGCAGTCTGTATCCCCGGCAGTCCCTCATCATATGTGTCTTTTATCCGTAGACCCTGAAGGAAATTCCTGAGATGGAGGAGGACATCCGACGCTTGGAGGAAGATCTTCGAAGGAAAATGCAAGATCTGAAAGTGGCACACACCCGCCTGGAGACCCGCACGTATCGGCCCAATATGGAGCTCTGTCGGGATCAGGTACCAGCCTCGCCTGGC
The DNA here is from genome assembly GCA_008711295.1 of Anarhynchus alexandrinus. Taxonomy (NCBI): domain Eukaryota; kingdom Metazoa; phylum Chordata; class Aves; order Charadriiformes; family Charadriidae; genus Anarhynchus; species Anarhynchus alexandrinus. The sequence continues at coordinate 50,923 of VUYV01000198.1, read as the reverse complement.
ACACTCCCTGCCAGGAGGGCCGGGGGGGAACTGACTGGGATGGGGGCTCGTGTGGGTCTGGAAAATCTGGGCACGCTTTGGAGAAAACTACAGAGGGGCTGAGCAATGGATCCTACAGTCACTGAGCACAGCAAGGAAATAAACATCATAGCTGGGCTGGAAGGGCGATGAGAGAAGCGTGGCCTTTGTAAAACAACACTTCAGCCCCGTTAACTGCTGTGCCCCTCTCCCTCCCCACCTCGTAGGTCCAGTATGGGCTGACAGATGAGGTCCATCAGCTGGAGGGAACGATCCGTGCGCTCAAACAGAAGCTGGCAGAGGCACAGTGAGTCTCCTGCTCTCTGGGGCAGAGCGGTGGCCCAGCGTTGCCCACAGGAGGGACGTGGCTATGTGCAGCCCCGGACCTGGCACTCTTCCAGAAGCTGCATTTTGGAGCTCGTGTCTGCTCAGATCAGGAGTGGAAATAATCTCTGGGCTTGGTGGGGAGCTGGACTGGGCAGCAGGGTCCAGGCGAGGCACGAGAGGTCTGTGTGGTGGGAGGGTGAATGGGTTTCCCACGGTCCCTGCTTGACTCTGACTTCAACCAGGCACAGAGAATTCTAAAAGGGAAAGGGAAAAAAAAAAAAAAGGGTGAAATATAAAGGAAGAAGCAGAAGTGCTGCTCTGGGCTGGCGCGGGCTCCCAGGGTGCACATCTCCGCGCTGCTCTCCAGGAGCAGCGTGTGGGCTCGCTATTCACAGACCCAAACAATGCTGCTGCTCCGCACCGAGAAATGCCCGATGCATTCGTTCTTCGTACAAAGGCAAATGCTGCACAGATATTTCTGCTGCCAGAAAGTGGGAAGTTGGGTGTTTCCCGTCCAACTTGGGAAGTGAATGCAGTGCTTGAACCCAACTCCGCTCACCTCTGCTTGTTCCCAGGGATGCCTTGGACGCTCTTTACAGACAGCTTCACCGCATTCAGACAGATATTGGCTACAAAGCCAATTCCCTGCTGCTGGACAACAAGTGCTTGGACAGCCGGAGAAAGCTCGTGGTCCCCGCTGAGAAATTCATGCCAGAGCTCGACACTTTCAACCGGACCACGAACTGCGCGCTCTCCCCGCCGAAGAACGGGCCGCTGGAGTTGGCTCAGTGCGCCGGGGAGAAAGCTACCGGTGACTCAGTTCCGTAGCGAGGAAAGCGGACATCTGTGTCGCGTTAGGATAATGTAATTCTCCTCCCTCCTCCTAGTTTGTTATATAACTGTCTGTCCCCTTATATGATGTTTATAGCCTCTTGCACTCAGAGGAGCGTTATAAACAATAAAGAGTCTGTCCCCAAGAGCAGTTGTCATTCCGACAGTGTTGGAAGCGTTTCGCGGTGATTGAATCCATCTGGGCTCTTTCGTGTGTTGGGGTTGGTTTTTTTTAAGTCCTTTTAAGCGCAAGGCCAAGCGCACTGGAAAAGGGGCTGTGTAACGGTGGCAGCCGGCCAGATCTGCTCTGCGGGTGTACCGCCTCAAATCCACTCGCTTTCATGATTAAAGTCAAGTTTGGGTTGGGATTTCCCCTTGCCCGCTAGCCCTGCGGAGCTAACGCAGCTACGGAAGCAAAAAGCTGGAGTCCGCTCTGGCTCTTGCGGCCGCGGGCTTGTTAAAATTGAATTGCAGCGCTTGCCCTTCTGCCGTGCGTTGATGGTTTCTCTTCCAGGCGCCATCCCTCCGTCCGTCCGTCCGTGGGAGACGGCGTCCTCGCGAGCCGCGGGGACCGGACCTTGGCTTGCTCTCCGTTCCCCGGGAGGGGAGACGGTGCTCGGTAACCGCCCCGGTGGTAAGCAGCTTGGATTTGACTCCTGGCTCTCGGACTATATTTTTATAATGAGAAATTGAGGGGAAAAAAACCCAAAAATCAACGCTTTCCGTTGCTGTAAATGGGGAAATGAGGCAANTGGCGGCCCGGAGGAGAGCGGCGGCGGCGGGGGGGGAGAAGATGGCGGCGGCGGGTTCGGGCTCGGTCAGCGGGCGGGCGGCGGCGCGGCCTCGGCCGGGACTCTCCCGGTTCCGGGGCTGTTTGGCCGGGGCGTTGTTGGGTGACTGCTTGGGCGCCGTCTTCGAAGGCAGGAGCGTCGTGAAGCTGCCCGAACTCCTACGCTTCCTCCGAGGCCTGGAACCGGCGTCCGGGCCGCCCGAGACGGGGGAACCGGCCGGCAGCGCCCGCAGAGGTGGGGGGGAAACCCCGGGAGAGGGGCGGGGGTCGGGCCCGCAGCACATCTCCCCTTCCCCCTACCCGCCGGGTCGGGCCCGGCCTCCGACACCCCCAGGATCGGCCTTTGGGGTGCGTGTCCCCCCCGTCCTCACAGCCCCGGGCCCGCTGCCCCTCCGAAGCGCGGGTGCCCCCGGTCCTGCCCCTCGCCTCAGCGGGGGGCGCCTCCCCTGGGACACCCCTGGCTGTCCCCAGCCCCGCTGTGGGGTTTGGGCTCCCCCCCACTCCCGGGGTGAGGATGACCAGACCGAAGCAGTGTCCGGCTCCTCATGCGCAGGGCCGCAGCGGAGGGATGTGGGGTTTGGGGGGCTCAGCCAGCGCTGCGTGCTGGGCACCGGCGTGTGGCAGTGCAGGGGTGTCGGCAAGGAACGGGCGTAGGTAAGGAGTAGAGTAAGAGAAGCAGGAGAATGGTTATTTAACTCTTAGCAAGTGATGATGGAGCCGTGTTGGGGTTCTGAGCTGTGCAGCAAGCCCTGTAAACCCTTCCAGTCAGATCTTAAAAGCAGTTGATTTCTGTCGTGCTCTTGTCTAGAAACGTAACTGTGCTTTCTCCTCTGCTTGTCAGCGTACGCTGTAAACTCCTGGAGAAAGAGGTTTGTCGCTCGCTTGTCCATATGTGCCTCTGGGTATCAAGCATTTTCTCTTGGCTCTTGTTAATCTTGAAATGTGTTTTGTCTCACTCTTGCTGTGAATGCATCTCTCTTGCTCTGTACCTTCTTACTCTGACCGTGGCTAGTGATGAGCTCAGAGTGCTGGGGAACTCCTGGTAATGTTTTGGCTCCAGCTATACAGATACTTAGGCCTTGGAGAGTAGGGAGGTGCTGACAGTGGAGGACAGGAGGAGAGTTTGTCCCTGGATGGTCACGTTATGTTTTGACCTTCTGTTTTAGAAACGCTTTCGTACACGGACGACACGGCCATGAGCAGGTCGGTGGTGCAGTCCCTGCTAGCCAAGCGAGAGTTTGATGAAGTTGACATGGCCAAGAGGTAAGGACTGCAGCCAGCTTTGGAGGCCAATGTGTTGACATTTACTGGTGAAGGCAAAACTTCTGTAAGATTCAGCAATTGCTGTAATTTTCTGTGAAAGGGGACAGGGGCTAAGGCAAGGTCATTGTTAATTTGTGGAGGGAAAAAAATTAGAGAAGTGGTGGCTAATCCTGTAACTTATTGTGCGCCTGGCACTGTCCTGGAACGTGCAGCAGCGTTCGCTTTAGTGGGGGTTCAGAGTCTGCTGTGGAATGAAGCAGCATGGGACGTGCTGTATTGCAGCCGTGTATGTGTATTCACCTTTGTGGAAGATAAGGCGTAAATTTCAGAAGCGTTTCCTTTCATGTTTATTTGTTGGTATTTATGTTTGTACTTCCCTTAATTTAGTTAGCAAATATTAGTGAGGTCAGCTTCAGTTTGTTTATGGTCCATTTCCCTTTTGAATCCACAGCCCTGGTAGCATTTGGTTCCACTTAAGGGAGAACATTCATTTGTTTAGAAAACTCTTCCACTGAACTTGAACAAAAGACTTTCATTGTGGTTGTGACCCACAGAAATGTTTCCAGTTTGCTTCTATTTCAAGGCAAAGTCGAGAGGGAAACAAGTGGGTTGGGAAAGGTGATGTTTATACACCCTTTCCTCCTTTCACAGCAGTTTTCGGGAATTGGATTCTTTCCCTACAGAACTGGATCACTTGAACCCTGACTGTCACTGAATGATCCGTGTGTTATTAATTGACTTCACCAAGTAGCTGTGTACACAAACACAGCTCTTCACAGACTTCAGTCACAGACCAAATATCCCGTGCATTTTTTTCTCACCTGCGCAACTGCCGCTCTCTTGCCCCCACCAGGTTTGCTGAGGAGTACAAGAAGGAACCCAACCGGGGCTATGGGATGGCTGTTGTCAACGTCTTCAAGAAGCTCCTGAGCCCCAAATGCAATGATGTGTTTGAACCAGCAAGAGCCCAGTTTAACGGGAAAGGCTCCTATGGCAATGGCGGTGCCATGAGGGTGGCAGGCATCTCACTCGTGTATTCTGATGTCCAGGATGTTAAGAAGGTACCATTCTTGGCTTCTTTGGGCACGTGGGTTCTGGGAGTCCCTGCTGTGAGGCGAGTTTCACCACGATCTCTCAGGCAGGTTTGCTAACAACGTGTTTCCATTTGCAGTTTGCGAAGCTGAGTGCCGAATTAACCCATGCCAACTCCCTGGGCTACAACGGGGCCATCCTGCAGGCCCTGGCCGTGCATCTGGCGTTGCAGGGAGAGCTCAGCAAGGAGACCTTCCTGGAGCAGCTCATTAGCCACATGGAAGATGTAGAGGCAGATGATAAGTCTCTTACTGATGCCCGAGCGTAAGTAGCTGTGAGGAGCACTAAATCTGCTCTGTACAGTTTATTTGGCTCTTCACGTTCTCTCTTCTTCATTGTACTCTTGTTTCCAGGCTGGGATTTGAGGATTTACCATTTTCAAGGCGTCTAAAGAAAATAAAGGAATTTTTGGAGCTCAGCAGTGTTCCCAAAGCAGATGTATTGTTTGAATTAGGTAAGTACCTTTCTTACTACAAGTATGAGGAAAGAGCTGGAAGCAGGACTAACTCAGCAAGGCTGGCTGATGTGTCCTCCCCCAGATTGCCACATTGACCTCTGCTGCCTGTCAGGCACAGAATGTGCTGGAAAAGCTGACTGTGCTCACCGGTCAGTAACTCTCTCGAGTATTGACCTAGCCTTGACCCTCTGTAGGGTCAAGAAAAACTTACCACGAGTAACATTTCTCAATATTCTAAGATCTCTTGTCTTAATGGCTATTGGATCTTCACATTGGATGGGAACAGGTAGATGTGTATTGTCAAACTGGACTGGTGTAGCTGGGAGTTGGTCTCCAGGATGTGAGTAGTACTGGGGAACTACGGGGCGATTTCTTTTCTAGGATGCAAACTTTTGCACCTTGTCATGATAAAATCGGTGATAATGGTATTGAAAGTAACTGGCAATGGGAAGTTGCAGTCAGAAGGGAAAAAGTACTTCTGTGGGAAGCAAGAAGCAAGTGTCCTGCAGCACTGAAGGCGATTGGTTTTGTTAACAGGCAACGGCATTGCTGCTTTGCGGTCTGTCCCTACTGCGATTTACTCCTTCTTGCGCTGTATGGAAGCTGACCCAGATATTCCTGATCACTACAACAACCTGCAGAGGACCATCATCTACTGTATCTCTCTGGGTGGAGACACAGACACCATTGCTACCATGGCAGGAGCCATTGCAGGGGCTTATTATGGGGAGGAACAGATACCCCCAAGTTGGGAGCAGAGCTGTGAAGCATTTCAAGAGACACAGAAGCTGGCAAATAGCTTGTATGAACTCTACTGCCAGAGGCTCTGAGGTCCAAGGGCAGCGTGTTTTCTGAAGGCAAAGTGGGTGGTCAGCTCTGCTTTTCTGGTGAGAAATCTGGTGGTGGATCCGCGCCATCTGCAGACGCCAGTGAGCCTCCACCCGAGACAGACGCCTGCTGCTGTGAGTTGGGAGCTGGAAGCACGAGCTGGTTTGGAGGAGAGGGGACGTACCCTTCAGTTAGGGTTCAGCTGGGAAGTGGCTGCATGTGGCGCCTTGGACAGTGGGTGCATCTCCTCTGACGTGTACAGGAGCATCGAGTTCTTCATATGGTTTTTGCTTCTTCCTTTGTCCCACCCTTATGCCATTGTGTCATTTTGTCATTACAGTTGCTTGGTGGGTGTCTGAATCCACTGACTTCCTTGCTGTTTTCCTCTACTCCTGTGTGCCGTGGCCTTTGTTTCAGTTGTTAGTGGCCTGTCCTGCGGTGGCTTTGATAGGCTCCACAGCCCTCCCAAAACCCCTGTTCACACTTGGCTGACCAGCTAAAGGATGTAGATGGGAGAGCCCGGGGGTGTCCTGCATGGCAGCAGGGGTTACCGCCTGTGCCGTGGAGCGTGGGTGCTGGAGCGTCCACCTCCCAGGGAGGTTCGCTTCCTTGAAGGCACAATGAAAAGTGCCCGAGATTGGAGAAGGGATTTCTTTGCGTTGCTAGTGGCATTGTGAGAAACGCCTTCAGTGCGTGCAGACAGAATCCCAGTTGGCTCGTTGTTACTGTTGGAAGAAGGTGTAACTAATTACTGCTCCTTTGGTGTCCTTTGCTGTGGGATCCATCTGGCGCCGTCGTGACCTATTGCATTTTGTGTTCCCTTACGTAGCCATCCCTCACATTGCTGCAGCTACTCCAGCTACTCCTTTGTTCCTCATCTGTGCATCCTGCGTTTTTAATGCTGACCTATGTATGTCCAGAGCGCCGAGTGAGATTGCTGTTTAAATCTGTGGGTGGGGATAGTTGTGAAACCTGGTGTTACACAAGGATTGAATTCCTGGTTCTGCTGCAGTCAGTGACAAAAATGACTTCATCAAGAAGCAGGAGTTACCTCTCACAGGTTTAAAACTCTGTATTTTGTAAGAATCAGCTGAAAATAAAGGGAAAGGTAGGCTAATTGGGAGAAAATATATGAGAGTTTAAAAGAATTTGTGCATTTGAAGCTGGTACTGGTGGCCAAGAACATTCTAGCAAAGCTGTGTTGTTCCAGAGTTTCACGTTTAAAACCTTTGCCCAGTGGAGCTGGTCAAAAAGGGAGTAGCAGCTTGGGTACGGCATATCTATAAAGGGTTAAAAGCTTTTTAATAATTGAAAACAAAAAGAAAGAAAGAGGCAAGCAGTCATCATATGGGGATGCTTGTAAATTTGAATGTGACAATGTAATTCTCTATAATCTCTCCAGTATTTCTTGTGACACCGGAAAGTGACGGTTCTGCTCAGAGCTCACTCCCCGTTGGCACCGGGACGTGGTGGTTGTGTGTGGGCTGCACGCACACAGGGAAAACTGGGCTGCCATACGTCGTTCCAGTTTTTCCTGTACTCTCCATCCTTCAAGTGCCAGTCTTCTGTGCGATGCTTTAATGGGTTTCCTTTGTATAAATGAATATCTTGTCCTGAGAACATGTGGAATTTTGGTCTATTGTATATTTATGTATTGTGCTGCAGATCTGAGATGTAAAATGTCAGGTTTTTCACATTATTCTGCCAGAGGTGTGAACACATTCACGGAATTATTTAAAAGATGTTTTCCTTTTAAAGCAGCTTTATAATTTTAAATGTTTGGAACTCATGAAGAGCAGAAGTGCTGCTGTTTACAAAATATAGCTCATTTTCGACCAGAATTTAAATGTGTACTAAAACATTTAGCTCTGACTTCCTTGGGAAGAAATAAAATCACTTAGTTATCTTTGTTAATGAGCCACTGCTCCTTGTCTGTTCATTCAAGTCCTGAAGTTGTGCTTCCATACTAAATGACAGGAGGAGTTGTATGAAAACCTCGGGGCTATTTCTCCCCACCCCATACTTCACTTTGAGACTCAACCTGAAACTACTTTTTTACGGCTTCTTGAAATCTTTCTGTAGGAAGCAGAATGGACGTTGTTCAGTGCTGGTTAGAGACATCTTGGGCGTAGCCGAGACTCGTGCTTCGTTTGGGGTGAGTTTTAGCACTGGAAATCTGCCATAAAAACGACTTTCAGGTGGCCACTCGTGCTGTGAGCGTACGGGGTAGCTGAAGTTTGGCAAAGCCCAGGAGCAGTGGTCCTTGTGAACAGCAGGGCGAGCCGGAAGCATCGATTGCGTGTCGCGGGGAGGTTTGCTGGAGAGACCCTTGTTCTTTGCTGGCTGTGTTTGCAGCGAGGAGCAGTGTGTGGAATCGCAGAGTGGTAGGGGCTGGAAGAGACCTTCGGAGATCATCCAGTCCAACCCCCTGCCAAAGCAGGTTCGAAGGAAGGAGTTCAGCTGCCGGAGTCCCGCGTGCGATGGTCATGCAGAGAGTGGGGAGTGTGCTGGGTCCCCCCCGTGACTCGCAGCAGGAGAATCGCTTGTTCTTCACAGTCAGCTTTTGAAGGAGTCTGCCCCCATGGCAGCCGGGCTTCTCTGGGAGGGTTCCACCTGTAACAGTAACGTCTCCTCTTCCAGGTAAGAGATCAGGTGGGAAAATGTATTTTCCTCTCTCTATTCTACTTTTAGTCTCTGAAAGTGATTTGCTCACAGGTGATTTGCCATTTCTTCTATGTGCTGCTGGACTGACTGCTTGTGCCGCCGGGGATGCGGAGGTTGGCTGTAGACAGGGTTGTGTAACGCAGCAAAAAAAAAAGTGTAGGGAAAGGGAATCCCCAACACTTTGGCTTAAATTCCTCAAATTAATAATTGCCAGTCTGGAGGGGTCTGCATTTCGTCATGTTTTAAAAATGGACTTCTGGAGAGAGGAATCTTTTCCTTAATCACAAGAAACATGCAGTACCTTCTTACATAAGAATATTAATTAGCAAGCAAATCTGCTGGGAACAAGCGAGCTGGATTTGAGAAGGAAATAGAGTGCAAGAGGTCTCTGTGAAGGGTCTTACTGGCAGGGCTGCGCAAGCCCATTAATAACAGGACAAAGGCACAGCTGAGCCCACCTTTTATACAATAAGTTTTATTGATGTTTTGTCAATACAATCAAGTACTGTAGTTTTAGTTCTGAAGAGAAGGCCAGTTTCTGATCACAAAAAGAGTGCATTTTAAACCAACTTTTACTATGACAGACAGTGCATGTAATAAGTATTTACAAAACTAAAAACCTCTATATACTAGGTTAGAAATGAAGATACTAGAGGCAAATTTAAAAAAAATAGTAAGAATTTGTATATAAAAATGCACATTGTAATGCAGTTTTCATAATTAAAAATAGACATACTTCATCCAACCCAACCTTCTTTATTATTGTGATTGAAACCAAAACCCCACGCGCTCACACACACGACAGAAAACAACCCTTTCTGCTGGCGAATATCACGTACTCAGTACTCCAGAAGAAAAATTCTTCCGGACAGTGTCCGGTTTAGTGAACAGCCTCCCTCATCCTGTGCATCGTTTTTTCTAGCCTAACTCTATGTGCGTGTAATATCTTTGCCTTTCAATTACTGTGTAAATGTAACAGGTTATATAGCTGCGGAAGGTTGATTACAGTTTATGCTCTGCACACGAAGGGAAAGTGAAATTGCAAAACAATATCTACAGCACTGAACGAGTTAATGTCTCGGTGTGGTTATAGTGAGTATTTTTGTCATCGCTTTTTGCCAGCTAGAACAAGAAGTTTTGAATAAAACAAAACAGAACAAAAAGAGATGGAATGTAGGTTAGAACACAGTATAAATAAGTCGCTTTGCTGAGTAACAGGATGGAGCTCCCACCCCGGCGCGCGGCGGGGGCACGCGAAGCTCCTGGCCCTGCTGCAGGTAGTGTGGACGCGCCGCCGGCAGTGCCGCGGTGGGCGCCGGGGCCTTGCGTGGCACCAGCTCGAGTTCGTGGCTGTTCTCCACAGGAAAGACGCTTCAGTGAAGGAGACGCAGGCCCCGTCCTGGCGCCCTCCTCCCGAGCCTGGGCTTGAAGAAAACATCTGAGCTTCCGCTTTTCAGTTTAGGGACTCTGTATGACTCCTGTTCCCGCTGGGACGTAACCCAGTACAATCAAAGCCCGAATGGCCCCGACATCCCCCTGCCTTCAGGAGTTAAAAATGTCCAGTGGGATCAGACACTGGGGCAGCCTTTCAGCTTGAGAAGGTTTCATCGCAGTTTTCTGTGGAGAAAACCCCCGGGAGGGGGACGAGCCAGCCCCAGTGGGCGCAGCTGAAGCGCTGGCCTTCCACCTGTACGTTTCCTTTTTGTCTTTCTTCATTTCAGGGATAGGTGTGTTTTTAAAAGGAAGCCCTGGATGGCAAGAGGCAGAAACAGGGGACAGGCTTAAGGAGAAAAACAAAAAAAACCCAAAACAAAACAGAAATAGAAAAAGAAAAGTTGTTTAAATATCTTGTAAGTCCATCTGGAGAACAATCCCAAGTCCCATTCTTGCTACATTTCTTTGGCCATAGAACCGGCTTCAGAAAAAATTAAGGGTGATAGTTGCTCAGCTGGTGACCAAATTGTTGTTGTTTTCTCAAGGATGTGCCTTTGCGGAGGGACGTGCAGCGTAACGCACGTGGGTGAACTTTGGCAGCGCGCTGCTCGCCTGGGATGAGAGGAATCGCTTTCCTGTCAGTGCAAGTGGCAATGACTATTCTACCGCCAGAAAATCTGCAAAGCAACAGGGTTCAGTTGCTCCCTTTAGCGAAGGACAGAGCAGGCAGGTGGTCAGTATCTGTGCAGACCTTTCCCAGAACCTTGTAGCTCATATTCAGGTCGATAACATTTCAAGCATTAGTGAGACAAAGTGGTAACAACAGACAAATGTGATTTTTTTTTTTTTTCTTTTAACCTAAGTCACAGATTGGCACCTGGAATGGTGCACTTTTACAGGTACATATTGCACTAGACTTGTAAATAACATTGTTAAGTAGATAATAGCACCGTTGTAAAATGACTGAATGGAAAGTTAGAGTGAACACTATTTTTTCTTAATTAAAAGGTCCCCAGAGAAAGGGGGGATACCAATGCAAGAGTTTACACATCCCGAAACAGTGAGACAGTAAAAGCAAGTTGTCCGTAAGTGGCACTTTCAAGAAAGCATAACTAAACCTTCCATCAAGCCAGGCCAGAAGCACCGTACGCCGGGCCTGTGGTGCCGTCCTTGTGTTGTCAAAGAAGAAGATGCTCAGGAGGCCCAGCACGTGTCTGGGCTGCAAAGAAGCAGGACAGAACGAGCCCTTGGACTTGCCAGTAGATGAGTTAACCCGAGAGAGGATCGTTGTTCATCACAGGGGTCCCAGCTTCCCTCAGCGGCTTCGGAACAGGTCGTCTGTCATCCTCCCAGACACCAACGCCTGGATGTTTTTATTCCTAAAGGTGCTGGGGGGGTAGGGTTAAAAATAATATTTACTTCTTAGTAAGAAGGTGCTTATGCAAAGTGTTCCACTATTTATGATTATAAATCCAACCACACTGAATCCGGAACGAATCAGGGAGACTGCCTCAAAGCGCAGTCCGAAAAAACAGGCATCAGTGAGACTGGAACTTGGGCGTCTGATGGTTCGGGAGGGAAATTTCTCAATCCATCATGGATCTCTGCTGCCGTGCAGATTTGTGTTAAGTGCCTGGGACCCCTGGGCTGGTTAGCAAATACACCATCCGTTACAACAGCTGTATTTATTTAACTCATGCTCAAAATGGGAAACAAGGGCACTTGATCATGGACCAGAAGGGTCTGGTCCTCCAGATGACTCTCTCTGGACCACAGAGCAGTTTACTGCAGAGCCAGATCCTTGCCATCCCAAGCGCGTTCCTGTGTTTGATGTACAGTCACTAGGGTAAAATTTATTCCAAATATGCTTTGCTGAGGAAGTCGCTCCCCTCCCTGCCTTCTCCTTCCCCCAAAAAAGAAAGATAGATAGAAGTCTCCTTTCTGATTACCCTCTTGACTCATGGATCAAACAGCGTGAAGCAAGGTCCCACGACAACGGCTGGCGCGTTCTTCCCAGTGATTTTTCTTTTTTGTATTAATTTTAAAAAACTTTTTTATCAAAAAAAAAAAAAGACAGTTTATGGCTAAAGTGGGTGAAAAGGAAATGTGCCCAACAGCCGTTATGTGGGGCAAAGCAGGAACCCGGAGAAGGAGGAGTGGATGTATTCCGTGGAGTACAGCCCGTTGGCCTGGTCCGAGGGCATTTGTACCCAGACTTGGTCATTCTCCTTGAGTTCAAGCACGGCACTGCCCGAGGCCTGGTCCAGGTAGCCCTTTTTGTACTCGTCGTAGGTGTAGGTGGCGGGCACGTTGTTCTTATAAAGAGCCACCCAAACGTTAGTCCCTTTGACATGCACGTGGTAGGCAAAGTAGTAGATGCCAGATATGGGGCAGGTGAATATCCCGGTGACTGGGTTGTAGCCGTTGTGCCCGTTATACAAAGTCCGGTCAAACTTGACGGGCATGCCCGACGCTGGGAAGGGGGAGGTGAGGATAGCAGTGAAGGCTGGCGCGATTCGGGCAGAGAGCTCTCCTCGGCCGTACTGCGGCTTCCCCGGCTTGCCGTTCCCCAGCACGGCCCCCTCCACGCCTCCGTCCGGCAGGTGCAGCCCCGCGATGCCCGTCTCGTCGAACACCCCGGGCGCTCCCGGCGGCCCAGGTGGCCCTGGTGGGCCCGGTGGCCCGTTCAGCCCTGGCGTTCCCGGCATTCCCGGGGGGCCAATGGGTCCAGCCATGCCGGGCTCACCGGTCTTCCCCTCACCGGGAACCCCAGGGAGCCCGGGCTCCCCTTTCAGCCCCGGTAACCCCTGAGGCCCCATGGGACCTGCAGGTCCTTGCAAGCCCGGGATGCCGGAGGGGCCCCTCAGCCCCGGCTGCCCTGGGATCCCGCCGTCCCCCTTTGGCCCGGGGCCGCCCGTTAATCCTGGCACCCCGGGGAGGCCGATGAACCCCGGTTCTCCTTTCGGGCCCGTTGGGCCGGGGGGTCCCTGTGACCCGGGCAGGCCCCTTTCTCCCGGCACCCCCGGCTTCCCCGCGAAGCCGTTCAGGCCCTGGTCACCACGCATCCCCGGCATTCCCGGGGGCCCGCTCGGCCCCACGTCCCCTTTGGAGCCGGGCAGCCCGTGCTTGCCCGGCAGGCCCATGGACCCCGGCGGGCCTGGTGGCCCGATGATTCCGGCAGGGCCCGGCTCGCCCGGCTCCCCGTCAACACCAGGTTCCCCCTTATCGCCGATGGCTCCCGGCACCCCGGGCTGTCCACGGTCTCCTTTTAGGCCGGGCAAGCCCGGCTTCCCGTAGCCCGTTGGGCCTGGCAAACCAGGGAGGCCGCGGATGCCGGGCTCTCCCTTGGGTCCCATGGGGCCCTGTATCCCTGGCACCCCCGCGGCACCCGGGACACCGATCCCATCGATGCCAGGGGGGCCACGGGGCCCCATGGGGCCGGGCTCCCCATTGACGCCAGGCCCGCCTGGAGGGCCCATGTCGCCCTTCTCCCCCGGTGCACCCGGCAGGCCGTCAAGGCCGGGTTTTCCAACGCCGACGGGCCCTGGGGGCCCCGCGGGGCCGGGAGGACCCCCGTTCCCCCGTGGCCCTGGTAGCCCTGGCTTCCCCACGCCATTTTCACCCTTCATCCCTCGCTCTCCGCGGGGACCCGGCTCTCCTTTCGGGCCAGGCTCACCCCGAAACCCGGGCAGACCGGGGCCGCCCTGAGGGCCCGGCTTCCCATTGACTGAGATGCCGGCCGGCCCCGGCAGCCCCGGGGGGCCGGGCAGTCCTCTTGGCCCTTGCTCTCCTCGTATGCCGGGCTCCCCCTTGGCTCCGGGCATCCCTTTCATACCCGCCTTTCCAGGGAGCCCTGGGATGCCGGGTTTCCCAATGCCCGAGAAGCCGGGGGGCCCAGCGGGACCAGGCTGGCCATGCATTCCTGGCTTCCCCGTGCCCGGCTTTCCCGGGTAGCCGGGGGGCCCGGGGGGTCCACGTGGGCCGGGCTTCCCTGGTGGTCCTGGCTCCCCTTTGAGGTCCATCGGCAGCAGCGGTGGCATGTCTGTGGAGAGAGGAGACACGGAGCTTTACTGGGGCCGGCGGGGGCTGGAGGAGCGTGCCTGGTGCGTGATGCTCTCAGGGTGTTGAAGCCGGCGGCTTCAGCGCTGCCTGGGTCTGTACTTGCAAGAGTGCCCTTCTCTAGAAATGGTTTTATTTAAACGTGGCCACAGTGGCTTCCTGGGCCACCACATCAGCAGGACTGTCTTGAGGCAAGTCCTTGGCCAGAGCCCAGGGTACTAATTCAAGCCTTACTCCATCCATCCCTCCACAGAGGGTGTCAACAAGACCAGCAATTGCCGTCGGCTCTGGCAGTGGTGTTTCGTGATGATCTACTGTGGGTTTATTTTAGGAGCTGGATTCAAACCTCCCGCCGCCTCGCTTCCCAGCGGCCCCGAAAGCACCGTGGGATTCAGTTGCTCCTGCCTGGACTCAGCCGAGAGGATGGCGACGGAGCGAGCCAAGACTGAGGATAATCCCTCCACCCCGTCCCTCGGGTCCAGGGCCTCGGGAGACCTTTAATCCTTTTGGATTAAAAAGAAAACTCTTGGACATGTACTTGAGAGACCGAAGAGGTGATTCGTGTATGGGTTAAGACATGCCCGCGGTGCTCACTGGCTCAGCTCCCGTGTCCAGCGAGGCAGAGAGAAACAAACCAAAAAAAAAAAAAAAGTGCTGAGGATGGAGGAAAAGCTAATAGCTGCAAGGGAAACGCAAGCCCAGTTACATCCAAATGAGTCAGCCCAGCTGGGAATAGGCCGTAACCACTTGACATTTAAAGAATTTATAGAGGTCTTTTGCAAACGGATATAAGAAAGAAACTAATGGGCTGAGAGATTACAAAGCTGAGGAGAGCCAGATTACATGCCCACCGCAGCTCGGTACTTAAAGCGCAGACGTGAGCATAAATAACTCCTTGAGGCCGGCCCAGGCAGGGTGTCACTTCCCACGTGACACCAGGAACGGGTGAGAAAGAATAAATCTGACAAACTTTTTTTTGGGGAAGCTTGAAATGAAGGCAATACTTGGCAGTTGCACGTACATGGGACTACGATGAGAAACGCGAAGGGCAGAGGAAAGGGCCTTGACACCTTGGGCAAATTTTAACCAAATCTGCCCAAAGTTGAACATTCCAGTCAGGAACAGATCTGTACGGGCAAGTTCCTGGGATGGGAATGGATCCTGTCTGGGGTGGGAGCAGAATGGGCCCATTGCACGAGGCCGTGTGCCCTGGCATGGCACGGAGGAGGAGGTGGCGGGGGGTCCCCGAGGTCTGCCAGCCCGGCCCCCGGCTGAGCCGGGCCTTGGGAGCACGGACACCCCGTAGCGCCAGGATCCGCCGGCACACAGATTTTCTCAGTCAACGGGAAAAGATTAGGGGAGATTTGAGCCACGTGAAAAGAATAACTGCGGCAGCAGCAGGCACCGTTCCGGTGCATCGGGGCAGCTTTACCTTTCCTAAGCACAGCAATTAGCTCTGGCCCTTTCCAAGCCCGGTGCCTGCTTGTTTTTCTTTTGGTAACGGAAACATTTTCAGAGCTTATCTACATCTCAAAGCCTGGCCCGAATCCTAGGCTGTAATAGAGGTCACTTGGCTGTGGAAATTAAGGAAATACTTGTCTGTCATGACATTGCCACTGGATTTCTGCAAACCTCCTGTTCCTCGCCCCAGAAAACGGTGTGGGAAAGAAGGCAAGGGAGATGGGAAGCCCTGCACTGAAGCAGATTTCTGGGGTTTGAATTCTGGAAAAATTTTTCTCCAGAAAATCATTTCAATGTGTTTTCTCCCCCCTCCCCTTTTTTCTTTTTTTTTTTCCTTCTTGCAATAGTTTGAAAAGAATTAGTTTTCTAGGTCATTTTGCATGGAGTCAGAACAAGGATCTACAGCTGAGCCCACGAAGGAAGGAAAAAGCGCACACGCACACACACACACACACACACACTCTCTCACACAAGGCAGCGAAGAGAAACGCCAGGTGAGAGCTGCCAACTTGCAGGCGGCCAAAAAAGCAGACGGGAAAACCAAACCGGGGACGTTAGCGGAGAGAAACTGGGACATTGCAGCCCCAGTGGTATCCAATTTCAAAAGACCATGTCTTACCACAGACGCATGTCTCAGAGCTCTGCATTTCACAGCAGCAGCATGGGGTTATGTGTTCCCCTCGAAGCATGAACAAAGCTGCCATGAATGCTAATGCAAAGAGCCAGCTGGGGCAGCGGGAAGGGGAAGGAGCAGGCACGGCCCCTGCGAGCTCTCGCCTGGGCACCGCAGAGCTTTTCACCTCCTGAGGGGCATGGACATGTCCGGGAGGATCCTGCAGCCCCTCTGGAGCTGTGTTCGTCCCGGTAAGGACCCCCGCACGCCTGGAGGAGGGACCCGGCAGCGTGGACGGGCTGGCAGAGGAATAATCCAGCAAGATGGGAAGTGGTTCCCAGCCACGAGCAGTCAGCAGCGGGTCTGGCCAGCGCGGCCGGATGACAGTGCAGGAAGGAGAGGTTGGCTGCTCCATGGCAGAGCCCGGCCGAGCCCCTTCCAGCACTGCTGCTGAGCCTCGTCTCATGAGAGCAAGTTTCACAGGCTCATAGGGACGTTGCATGGGACCAGTGTTACTGCATCTCTCATCCCATCTCCCGTCGCAGCGGGTGCCCTGAGCTGCGCAGGGATGCTCAGCGCAGGACCCAGCCACAGCCCTCACAGGTGGAGCGGCCGCGCGAGGGGACGGCAGTGAGGTGGGAGCAGACTGCAGAAGAAGCATGGAAGTGGCAGACAATGCTTCCCCATTAGCAGGAGCTAAGGGACCTGGAGGCCTCTTGGCCACGTGCAGCAGCCCCGCAGGGATGACAGGACCGAGCCTCTTCAGAAGCAGCAGGACTTGTGGGCCATCTGCCCTGGGGACACTGGCCAGTGGCAGCCCCGGTGCTGCGCACCCCCTGGGCAGCCCTGAAGGCAGAGATTGGGCCACGGCTCTCCGCTGAGCTTGCCCGAGCCCGGGGAGGTGAAAAGTGCTCCTTTACCCTCCTGCTGCCCTGGGGTGAACCCTGTCGCTGCAGGGGAGCTCCACCGCTTGCCTGGCACAAACCCCCGCCCCGGGCATCGCCGGTGCCTTACCAGTGCCCCGAGGTGGGGTGCCGCTGGCTTGGCTCCCCGGGGAAATGCCGGGCTTCCTGAACCCCGCCAGCACCCAGTGGCGGTTTTACCTGGCTGCCAGCTGCACCAACACGGTTTTAACCAAACCCAAATAAACCCCAACTATGCAAATATCTGCTTCAATGCTGCTAGGGTTTTAGTGTTTAGCAGCATCTCCTGCCCAGAGCTGCCTCTGTGCTCCTGGGGAGTCTATTTTTGGGTCAGAAAAGGTGTCTGGCACCCCGAGGAAACCGGCCCTGTCTCTCACTAGATGGCACCCACAGGCTGGTGGGAGCCCCCACAGCCCCAGGGCCTGTCCTGTCCCCCCAGATGGGGTTCCCAGCCCCGGGGCCAGGCTGGGGCAGCCCGGGGGGGGGCCCCGCACAGCTCCCCGCCAGCTCATGGGGTAACCCGCAGGGGCACGGCACGGCCCTGCGCCGTCGCGGCGAGTCAGCTGAGCTCCCTGAGCAGGGCAGAAGGCCAGCAGGGATTTTCCTTGCCAAATTAGAGGTTAAGCAGAGATGGGAGCTTGGTGCCTGCATCCCCCTGCCTGCATCCCCCTGCCCGTCCTCTCTTTCCCAGGGGTTTTAGGAGAGTGATGTCCAGGGGACTCCCGTGCTCTGCTCTGCCTCAGTGTCTCCTCTAACCTGTGCCTGCTCTGACCTGGCAAAGCTCTCACCCAAACTGCACCTTGCAAAGAGCCCGGCACACTCCTCTCTCCGCCACGGTCAGCAGGCAGCACTGCTCACAGGCAGCGCAAGGCGCTCCAACGCATAGGAAGAAGGGGAAAAAAGAAGGAAAAACAGCAGGGAGATATTTGAATCCAGTCCCACCAGCAGCTGAAACGTTCCTGCGCTACGCTGGAAGGTTTTGTCTCTGGCTGGGATTCAGGGACCAGCTTTACAACAGCTGGGAAGGGGGCAGGGAGGGGGGGCTCGTAGCATGCTTCGGCTCCAGGTTTTGCTGTGTGTTTTCTGACATATGTGCTGAGCTGAACTCCTGATAAGCCATTCAGCCCAGCAGTAAATCAGCCACCGGCAGCCAAGCCTTCTCCAGTTTCTCCTCCCAGAGCCAAGACTTTGGCTCCCCGGAGGGTCCGGGTCTGTGCGAACCCACGGGGAGGGCTCCGGCGGCTCTTCCCTTTTCCCAAGGGCCAAACTCTGACCCAGAGGGTCCGGGCACCTGAGCCCCAGCGCTGCCCCGTCCCGCGGCTCTGGGAAGAGCCTTGGGGACCGCTGTGTTTGGTACCGAGGAAAGGGCTCAGAGCCTCCCCTCCATCCCCTGCTGGAGTAGAAGACACCGCGCTGCTGCTGCAGCCCTGGGTGCGGCGAGGGCTGTGTGCACCCTGGGGAGGTGCTGGGGCTCGCTCGGCAGAGGGACGCCCTGATGAGCCAAGAACCTCCGGCACCTGTGGCCAGAGCTGGGCAGAGAAGGAGTCCTGGGCAGGCACATGGGACTACAGCAAGGGCAGGGGACGGAGTGCAGGCAGGGGACGGAGTGAAGGCAGGGAATGGAGCGCAGGCAGGGGATGGAGCGCAGGCAGGGGACGGTGTGCAGGCAGGGGACAGAGCGAAGGCAGGCCAGCTCGGGGCAGGGGGTTATGAAAGGCTGGGGCTGGGCTGGACGCGGTGCAGGAGGCCTGGCTGTGCGGAGCAATGGCTTCAGTGCCTCTGCCCCTCCGCGTGGCACATGTCACCAGGTGGAGAGTGATTTAACACGTGTGGAGTTTCTGGTGGCTGCTCTCCGAGGGAGGAAATGTCTCTCTCCTGCTCTCCCCTCGCTAGGCTGGGTCTCGGCTCTGGCCTTGGCCCTCTCTCCTTTCCCAGCTGGTGCAAAATGCAGACGGGGAAAATGGAATAGGTGGAGGATGGAAAAAGCCTTGCTGGGACGGCTCAGGTTTAACTGCAGTGAGAGGGAGAGATGGCGACCGCCGGGGCTCCTGCGCCTGGGCTGAGCCCCAAAGCTACCAGCAAGGGTGCAGGAGGATGGGAGCAAAGGGCTCACGGGTCCCCTTTGTGCTCCGGCTCTCAGAACGAGCGACCCAAGGGTGCCCACCCAGCCGGAGCGAAGGGCTCTACTTCTCTGCTGAGCCTTTCGCTGTGCCCATCCTTGTCCTTTTGCACTGGGTTAAGGAGACCTAAACAGCCCCTCCACACTTGGCCAGAGATGCTTTGGACAGCAGCACCCTCAGCCATGCACCAACCCCGAGGGTGAGGGGACGAGGAGTGCCTGGTGGCTGCGGGATGCTACGTCCCCTTCCCGCCACACCGCCACACCGGCAGGTCTCCCAGGCAGCCGCGGCCCCATGTCCTCCCACCCCCCCCGCAGAGCGCATCCCTTACCCAGGTACTGCCCTTTGCCTTCGCGGAAGGGGGGTCCCAGGGGTCCCTTCACCATGGGCTGCATGTACTTTACTTGGGCGTAGCCCGCTGCACCTCCTCCCGCCGCCGAGCGAAGGCCGACCACCATCACCACCACCAGCAGCAGCGCCACGGCGTCCGGCAGCATCCTGCTCCCCACTGCTCCTGCGGACAAAGCGACAGTGAGAGTGGGCACCCGCGACCCCCGTCTGCACCCTCCGTCTCACGAGGATCAGCCAGGAACCCGGGAAGGATCCCGGCGGGAGCAGGACTCTCCCGAATTGGCCTTTTTCTGGACCACAAGTGCCCTGAACACGTTACCCTTCCCGACACACGCCAGCTGGGAGATGCACAATAAATACGTGGTTTATGAGCAATAACTACCCACGGGCACCCAGCAGAGCCCTTCAGGGGCTGCCCCAGTACCTGTTCGTCTGGGGCTAAGCCCATGTCAGGCTCCCCGTGTATATTTTTAACACATATAACACGAAGAGGGGAAAAAAGGCAGGATGAAAACCCCATCCCGCTGAGCCCAGCGTTGCTGTCACATCTTTCAAGTGAGCAGCGTCTCTTTTAACAAAAGCCGTGTCCGCTCCAGCTGTGGCTCCCGCGGGTGGCTCGGGCTGCCAGCCCCGAGCCCTGCCGGCCCTGGGAGAGTCTGGGACGGTGCTGCGTCTCCCAAACGGGTGCTGCCTCTCCTGGTGAGTGCTGGCCCAAACCCACGACACTGGAGCCCGAGACGCGCTGCGTTTGTGGCTCAGCTGTGGCACTTTGCGGGCGGCGATGGGAACTCGCTCGGAGGGTGAGAGACGGGAGCCCTCAGCCAGGAAAGCCCAGGGGAGGGCTGCGGCACTTGGGAGCGGCGGCCTCTGCCTTAAGTGCCTGTTTATTTAAAATAAATACCCTCTATAAATATACCTTTCCTCTAGCAACTTTTTCTGCGCCAGGTCCACGCGCGGAGCTGCAAACAGATTGATTTGCAAAGAACATTTATTTTCGGAAGCTTAAATAACATGTGATGCCAAAGAGCTTTGCTGGTTTTCCTCCTTCTTGCAATAATTGACCCGTGGTGGTTATTAATGAGAATTAAGCTCTCTGCCTCTCCCGCCGGGGAGCAGGGGCAGGGCTGCTGCGCGCCGGGATTTGATCGGAATTTCCTGAATCGCTTTTGCTGAAGCAGCAGTGAGAAAAAAAAAAAGCTGCAGCCTGGAGAAAAAACAATCCCCAAAAACCCCCAAATTAAAACAAAATTAAAGCAAATTAAGTAAAGGGAGGGGGGAGCCCTGGTGAGGATTGTTCCTGATGCTACAAGTGCTTGGCAGGTTGTCGGAGGTCTCCAGTGATGGAGCAGCCTCGACCGCTGCTCTCCTGCCCAGTAAGTGCCCGCGGAGACGGACTCCTTGTGCGCCCTGCGCCGCGCTCGGGGCTGGAGGGGACGGGGACGGCTCTGTCGCTGGTGGCATGATGGAGCCCGGACCCTGGGAGGACACAGGCGGCCATGGCAGATGCTGGGAGAGAAGCTCTGCTCTCCCCATGGTGCCGGCGGTGCCGATGCTGCGCCGTCCCCACCGCCGCAGCCGGAGGGGAGGCCGCGGCTGGGCTCCTGCCGTGCTGCGGCTGCGGCAGGCACGGCCAGGGACACGCATGACAGCCACCATCAGCCTCCTCGGCGGCACGGAGAGGGCCTTGCCGGCGTTATTGTTTTTCTGTCTTCGGGGTCGAGAAGAGGAACGCTTATTTTTATGAAGCATTATTTTACAAGGATTTGTTTAAGGGAAAAAGAATCCCATTTTAAGGGATTGCAGCTGTAAAAATACAGTTTCTGCTAAATAAAAGAGGAGAACAAACCCCTGAATCAGCTATTTATTTGTTTTCCTTACCTGGTATGACCCCTGTGCCTCCATCTCCAACTCCCTCCCTTCCCAGCTCTCTTTTCTCCCACCTGGGCTTTATTCACCCCTGCTCCTCCCCTCCACTGGGCTGTTTTCACAGGATATTGTTCATTGCTCCAACGAGCCCACGCCACGGGAGCAGCACCCTGAGGTGCCTCAGCCCCTCGCTGCGTCCCCCTCTCCTTCCGCGAGCCCTCAGCCCTTGGAGAGACACGGGACTGGGGGGAAACCACAGCCAGAGGGAAGGGAGAGGGAGGACAAGGTGATCTGTCTGCTTTGGCTCCGGTTGCGGTTTCGCGGTGCGCCGGATGCGACACCGAGTCCCGCTGTTCCGCGCCGAGGTGGCCGTCTGTAACCCGGCGTCTCCAGACAGGGGATTTGCTCCTGCACGTTCTCTCTTGGTCCGTAAGGGTCATTCCACCTGCCCCCGCTCTCCCGAGGGGCTGCGGGGGCAATGGGGGGAGTCTGGCCTGAGACCCCCAGGGCACATGTCTCCATCCCTCAAAGAAACGGGGTCTCTGGTGCTTTGCCGTCCCCCGCGGCGGTGCCCGGCACCGGGGCAGGAGGCCTCACGTTACCCGGGCTCTCCAGGCGGTGATTTAATAAGAATAAAATGGAAACATCTGGAGTCTCATATGATGGATAAAGTGTGCACAACGTGTCTGCGAAGAGGCTCTTTCATGCCTGAAATCTCCTGCGTTATGAAATGATAATTAATCACAACGAGCAGCCGTGCAAAGCTCTCATCTCCCAGGGCAGGTTGCAGACATTGGCCGGTTCATGGGGCAGACGGGGCCATTGCGCCCGTGATGGCTATGGCCGAGTGCCACCTGCCCATCCTCCTGCGGGGCCGGGAGCCGCTCCGGTACGGCCAACTGAAATCCCACGAGGAGTCA
This sequence comes from Anarhynchus alexandrinus, assembly GCA_008711295.1. Taxonomy (NCBI): domain Eukaryota; kingdom Metazoa; phylum Chordata; class Aves; order Charadriiformes; family Charadriidae; genus Anarhynchus; species Anarhynchus alexandrinus. The sequence goes on along the minus strand of VUYV01000198.1, from coordinate 28,906 downwards.
CTTTTTCCCCGCCTGGAGCAGGGGAGATGCTTTGGGGGCTCCCAAACGCAGCCCCTCCTGCCCCGGTGCTGCGGGATGGGGCTCACCCCGCTCTGCCACCCGGGGCACCGCGGCTGCCCGGGCTGCTGTCCTTCGGGGGCAGCTCCAGACCCCCCGGCACGGTCCGGAGTGCGACCACGGCTGCTCCTTGCAGAAGAGCCAAGCCCAGCAGGAGCAGCTGGGCCAGGAGAGTTCACACCGGGGGATCCCTCGAGGGGTCCGGGGATGCGGTGCTGTTCCCCCAAGGCGCTGGAGCGGGGACGGGGCTCCGGGGACAGCGGGGGCCCGACCCGGGTGCAGCCGGTGCGGCGGCGCGGCACGGCACGGAGAGCCCTGGCACGGCTTCAGAGCGCGCCGCCGCCGCGCTAACTGTGCAAGTGTCTGCTCCCCTGGCAGTCGGTGAGCAGACGTGTTAAAAACCCCTGGCACGCAATGAAAGCTCCGGGAAAAGGGAAAAAAATCTCACACTTAAAGCATGAGAAAGGAGACAAGAAATGTCACCTTGTTCTCGCAGGAGCGCGGGGGCTCGGGCAGCTGGAGACGATCGCTCCAGAAACAGGCTGTGGCTTGTGCTCCTCGGCCTGGCGAGCTCCCGGCGCGCTCCCGACGCGCAGCTCCCGGCCGTTCCCAGCGGAAAGGGGCTGCTGCCGCCCCGCAGCGTCCCCCTCTCCCCGCGGCATCCGTGGCAACGCTCCTGCGCGCGGCGCTGCCGCAGACTGGGCCACCTTCCTGCGAGCAACGCAGCCGCGCGCTTCCCCCGCGCGCACAACCGGGGGCTTGTTCGCTGAGCTGCAGCTGATTTATGGCCCCTGTTATTTATATATTAATTACGGGCCTGGCAGGCAGGCACCGCGCCTGCTCCCTTCAAGGCTAATTATTTTTTAAGTCAATATATGTGATCCACAGGGGATCTGCGATTGCGGTTGAAGGTCAGTAAAATGGAGAACTTGTTTAAACCCAGCAATAAATGCACAATCTGTGCGGGGTGCGGCGTGCCGCCCGCTCGCTCCATCCCCGCATCAGACCTGGGGCCACACCGCCAGCCCCCACGGAGGTTTGCTGGGGCGCAGCGACGAGCCAGGATGGGGCCTTCCATGCGGTTCAACCCAGGCTCACCGGCACGGCCCCATCCCCGTCCCCATCCCCGTCCCCATGCCGCGTACCGGGAGCACGGGACGTGGGCACCACCTCTGCAGACCGCGGCAGAAGCTCATCCCGGGCTGCGGTGCGCAGCGGTGAGCGCCTCGCGTGCTCGCCCGGCTCGGGTGGACGCTGCAAAGAGAAAGCACGGAGAACGCAGGCGGCGTGTGTGGGTGGGCTGGAGCAGCGCGGGTTTGGACGCCGCCGTGTCCCATCGAGCCGCTCCATCCTCCGGTCATTTAGAATGAAAAATAAAGCAGGGAGGTTTTCCAAGCCCAACACGGGGCTGGAGCGACTCCAGCGGGAGGTAGATGATTTGGTTTGCGCTACACATGCTTTAAAAATAATAATAAAACGAGTCAAAAACGAAAAGTGAGCTATTGAAACAGAGAGTGAGCACGTTGTTTCCGTAGGCCGGGCTGCGAACGCCAAAGGCATCAGGCAGCAGCTCGGCCGAGCAGCGCCGGAGCACACGGGGAGAGTCTTGGCACGAGCCGGTCCTTAAATGCATGACACCTGATCCCATCCAAAAGCTGCTGTACGCGCCGCACGGACCCGGAGCCTCGCCCGCCCGTCAGCCCAGGGAACAAGAAAACATTTTCCTTGACGAAAGAAAAACACTCCACCCCATGTGCAGGCAGCCTCCCGCCACCCCTGCAGCGCCCACGCCTGGGCCCTGCACAGAGCCGGCTGGGCACGGCATGGCATGGCACAGCACGGCACGGCATGGCGCAGCACGGCATGGCACGGCATGGCACGGCATGGCGCAGCACGGCACGGCATGGCACGGCACAGCCCGGTGCATCGCCCTGCGGCACAGCCCGGCGGTGCCTTCAGCCCGGCTTGCTGCGGGCGCTGGCTGCGTCCATCTGTGTTGCTCCGGTCCAGGCAGGGGTTGCAGCCAAATTAACTCCGAGGCTGAGGACTCCGTGCTAATTAACTCCTGCTGCGTTAGCAACTACTGCGGTGGCAGGCGGGGGTGGAGGGGCTGAAGGAAAGGCCACGGGTCGAGCGGCTCTCGGTAGCCGCAGGGCAGCGGCAACGCGTGAAGCTCAGGGCACCCGCGGCCGTGCCGGGGCGCAAGAGAGGAGCTGGCGCTGGAGGGGCTGCAGCGGGGGTGGCTGCTGCAGCGGGGGGAGCCCGGGGATGGGGGTACAACATAAGGTGGGGGACGCCAGGCTCTGCTCGCTCCGCCGGTCGTAAAACAGCGGGTTTGAAGGCAGCTGCTACAGAGATCGCTGCAGAACCGACCTGGGTCTTTCTCCCTGTCTTGACTCACCTCCCGACATGCCAGAGCCATCTGCCATGCGCAGAGCGCGGGGAGCGCGTGGGAACTGCACCCTTCCCCACCGCATGGCCAGGCGAGGTGCTGGCACTTGGCCATGGTGGGGGCCTGTGCGGTGCACGCTGCCCATGGTGCATGCTGCCTGCAGCGCACGGTGCCCATGGTGCGCACTGCCTGCAGTGCATGGTGCCTGCGGTGCACACTGCCCATGGTGCATGCTGCCTGCGGTACATGGTGCCCATGGTGCACACCGCCTGCAGTGCACGGTGCCCACGGTGCACGCCGCCCATGGTGCACAGTGTCCGTGGCGCACGCTGCCCGGAGCCAAGGAGCCCGGGGTCCAACGGCGGTGCTGACAAGAGGGTCGGTGCTGCCGCTTGATCCCGCAGCCGCCGGGTCAGGGATCAGCTAAGACGGATTAATGACCCTCCGCATGTGTGTGCCGGGAGCGCAGCAAGGCGTGAGCCTGCCGCAGGTCACAGCTCAGGGCTTAATCCCTCACCTCCAGCTGTCAAAACTCCTCCGCTGAGTGCGGGAGAGCCCCGGCTGATCGCTGCGACGCGCCCGGCCGCGGACGGAGCCGAGGGTGGGCAGGGGGCGAAGTCATCCCTGGGGAATGGCGGCCACCGCGGCGTTTGGAGACCTGGCCAGAGATCTCCGCGTCTGCACTGGCTCGGACCCGGGTCTGGGTGGCAAACCCTGTCCCGAAGCTGCAGAAGCACCAGGTTTGTGGCCGGGGCGCGAGGCTCAGCCTGGCTCACCGCATCCCCCGGGCGCCGTGCTCCCCTCACTGGAATACGGCTGGGATGTCCCCCCTGGGCGCACACGGAGGCGAGTGAGACCCAAGGGACATGTTCCCCACCTCGCCCCAGCCCTGACGGAGGGTTTCTGCGCCCCGAGCTCCCCGGTCCTTTCCTCCCCCCCACTCCCCCCCGCCAGCCTCAGCTCCACCGAAATACCAGACTGCGCGCAGCATTAATAGCAGGGTTGCCTGCCAGGTGCATAGTTTGACCAGTCAGATCACACATGCCAAACCACAGGTATTTTATGAGACATTTCCTGTTATGAAGACATTTTTGTGGGGATTCATTTTTTTCTTCCCCTCTTCTTCCCCTCTCCTCCTCCTCCTCCTCCTCCCGGCAGGACGGTGGCCTGCCTGGGGGGCAGCAGCAATGCCGCCTCTGATAGCCAAAAGATGGAGCAGAGCGAGCGCCGAGGGCTGCGGCGTACAGCGAGGACGGCAGTGTCGAAGTGTCCCATCCCCTTTGCCGCCCCGGCAGCCGCTGGGCAGGGTCTGGAGCCCCCCCGCCCCGTCCTGGGGTCTCCATGCAGGCGCAGCGGTGGGGGCCAGGCCACCGAATCGCCGCGTGAGCCCCAGCCCGTGCCCTGACCTGAGCACAGCCTCTCGTGCCCAAATCCCGGTGCGGGATGCGGAGCATCTGCCCAGACCTGCCGGGGAGGGCGGCGGGCTGCGAGCCCCCGCGAGCTGCAGGAGCTCCAGGGCTCCCACCGCTCCCCGAGGGACGCGTGCCAGCTCAGTCAGCCAAAGCAGCCCTGCTCCAGGGACACATAAGCTCTGGTGGGAAGCGGAGGGTGTTCACCCGGGGTCCGTGGGTCAGACGCCGCCGCGCAGAAACAGCGTTTTCTAACGCAACAGGTATTTTGCAAAGAAATCTGCTAAGCCTGGAGGGACCCGCAGAGAGCGATTCCCATCTCGGGGAATTTGCGGGCAAGTGGCCATCAACCGCAGACATTTAAACTTCCAGCCTCGTGCTGGGGTCACCAGCTTAATTATAATGAGCTGTGGTCCAGGCCAGAACTTTCTGGGGTAGGGGTGTTCAGAGGGGCCAGGGCAGCTCGCGCGGGGGGCTGCTGCCCATGCTGCGGACCGGGACGTGTGGGGCAGGGATGCCCCGGAGACCTCTGGGGTCCCCATCCGTGCTGTCCCCGCTGAGAGCCGTGGCACAGAGCAGCCTGGTGCTGCTGGAGCCCATTGCACCTGCACCGGCAGCATGGGGGGATGCGGTTTCTGCCCCCGAGTGAGTGCAGCGACACTGTGGCTGCTCCAGCCCCTGTCCGCCCACCCCGTGGGGAGGGAACCCCCGTGAAGGGGGATGCGGGAGATCGAGGAGCAGTGAGAGCCCACAACAGCACTAGGGGAGCCGCTGCCGTGGGGAGCCGCCGGCGAGGCCAGGAGCCCCGCGGTGGCATCAAAGCTCACTCAGGAGGACCTTGCCCTAAGCTGGGCAACTCTTCCCTTCCTTCCAAGGCACCCATGGCAAGTGCAGCGGCATTTTCAGCCACTTCCTCGGCACCTAACGGTCCATCACTGGCGTGAAATCTGGGGTTGGGGATGGAGGAGGCCAGAAATGCCCAAGGTGCTGAGAGCAAACAAAGGGAGAAGCCAGCTCTGAACCCACGGATGCTCATTCCTCAGTGGATTAGGTTTCGAGCAGCGAACGGCTGCTCTGCAGGACCTGTCGACGTGACCACATCCAGGAGCTCCTCCCGCCCCAGACCCCAGTGCTGCCGTCCCAGCCCCTCCGCTCACCAGCCCCAACACCCGTCTCTCCTCTCGCCACCGACAAGAACCCCCACGGCCGCTCCATTTGCAACAAAGAGCCTCAAAACGGCGGCGCCTGCCCTCCCGCAGGACGGAGTGCCTCCATCCGTCATGGCCTCGCGCCATGGTTGAAACAGGCTCCGGAGCAGCGGGAGCACGCGGGGACAGCAGCTCCCTGCCCAGCTCCGGGTGCCACTGGGAGAGGTGGTGCCGCTGGTCGGCAGCTCGCTCCCCGGCACAGCGGTACCGCCGCGGCGTCCCCCGTGCCGCTGTTTTCCCGGGCTGAGCACCGCCGCTCCTCACCAGCGCCGCCCTCCGCCGCTCTGCCGCTGCCCAGATACGACGGCAAATTTGTGAGCTGCTGCTGCGAAAACTTCTTCCCGTGTGCGAAACGCCAAGGAACATAACCCCGGCCTCCGCCCCCGCCAGCGAGCCTGCCTGCCCAGGATGGGAAACTGCCTCGCCGTGTTTATCCTAACAGTCATTTTATTTTAATGTCAGGGGTTGAAATCCTGTCTCCCTGGTTTTGCTGGGTCCTTTGATCTCCGTTTCCTTTTCTCTTCCAGCTTTTTAGCATCCCCCCCCAGGTGAGCCCGCGCGCGCCGGGCTGGTGCCCACATTGCTGCCCGCGCCCTGCATGTCTCCCGCAAAACCCCTCTGCCATAACACGCTGGTGAAACCCGCTTCGCCCTCGGAGCAGCATTTTCTTGGGGTTTCAGCACTTCGGGGGTGACCCCAGAGCCTGGCTCACAGCCTCCAACAGAGCAAGACCCCGGTGGGGGCACCCCGGCTGCACCAGCCTCCCCCATCCGCTGCAAACCCTCCCAGTGTCACCACTCCTCGGCTGCCACCGCTCCCCGTGCCGGCGGGTCGGTCACAGCCCTTGGGGACGGGGTTGGCCATGTGCGGCACGGCCGCAGGTGATGGGGACCCATCCTGGAGCGGTGCCAGGGTCTGCGCTCCGCCTGCCCCGGGGGTCAACCCAGGCAGGTGCTGTGCCGCCGGCGGGGTCCGGGCACGGGGTCGCCCCATCGCCATGTCCCCGAGCCGGCCGCCGTGCCGCTTCTGGGGTTAGGAGGGGGAAAATATTGTTTGTGCTTCTCTAATATCTGCCTTCTGTTTTGCATTTGCCGTTTCTTCAAAGATAGGGAGCCGCCTCTGCCAAGATTCCTGAGGAGATATCCTCAGCAATGCCGACCACGCTCCCCACCGCACTCAAAGAAAACAAATGTCAGGCCAAGGATTGATATGAAATAGTTTAAAAATGAGAAAAAGCTGCCTTAGAGCTAGGTTTACATTAAAATAAATTTCAGGAGCGGGAGGCTCGGCTGCGTCCCTCCCCGGCGGGCGGGCGGGCGGTGTGGGGGGACAGGGTGACCCGCCGGGGCGATGCCGCGGCTCTGCCCGCTCCGGACACTGCCCTCGCCTCGGCGGCACGTGGCCCGGCACCGGCTGCTCCCTGCCCGTGCCACGGGGTCTCGCCGGGGCGAGATGCTGCTCCCAGGCACAGCGGGGTGACAGAGGGGTCCCGGTCCCCAGTGCTTCCCACCGGCACCCCTCCGGGCAGCGCAGGCACAGTGACCCTCCTCCTCAGCAAATCCCCCCCCCAGGGTGGTCACTAACCCCCCCTGCCATCGCCCACCCCTGCCTGGGTCCCGTCCCCGGGTCTCCCCGGCACAGCATCCTGCCGGGGACCGAGACCTGCTGGGCACAGGTATGGAGGGGCGGAGAAGCACATCACTTCGCTGTGGTATCTATTAACCCAGGAAAGAAAATGAGCAATGTTTTGTCCCCGGGCAGCGGGCACTCCTGGCAGGACCCTCGTCCCCCGCTGCCGCAGCTTGAACCCTCCCCATCCCGCTGCCCTGAGCACCCCATCCCAGCCCCATCCTTATCCCATTCCACCTCTATCCCCATCCCCTCCCCATCCTGTTCCCATCCCCATCCCATCCCCATCCTGTTCCCATCCCCATCCCCTCCCCATCCCCTGGTGCCCCCGGGGCTGTGCACGATAAAGGAGTTTTTCTGGCACGGCAGCAGCAGCGAAGCTGCTTACACATATTCACACCCCAGCGAGGGGCCGGCGCGCACGCTTTTCAGGCAGTGTTTTAGTTTATCTTATTTAATTTAATTTAATTTATGTGAGCTGATGCGAGATCCCAGCAAGCCTGAGGTGTTCAGTGGAAACTCTGACAAGACGCTACCATAAACCGCGCTCCCACCGCCCGGCCGGGGCTGGCCCCGCGCTGCCGGCTTGGATTTCAGATTTTCCTCCGCGCTCTGTAATGACCGTTTCGGCGGGGCCGGCGCCGCGGCGGGCACGGAGCCTCTGCACGGCTGCGCTCCCGGGGCTCCGCAGCACCGCGGGGCTCCGGGTACCGATCCCAGTGCCGCCGCGGCGGCGGGCAGCCCCCACGCCACCCCCCAGCACGTGCCTTTCTGCCGGGACGGACGCGGGTTGTGTAAAAGCAGGCTGATTTTTTCCCAGAATTTTGTTTGGAAAAAATTTGCTCGACGCTGTCACAAGATGTTTCAACATCGCTGAATCAGCTGCTTTGATTTTTCAATTTGAAATTTTTATATATTTTTTTTTTTCCTTAGTTTCCACATTTCCTTTGTCTCGGAGCCGAAAGCCTCACAGGGAATTCCAGCGGCCCCGCTTTCCTGGGGATGATGCCAAAACCCCCGTTCCCCCCGCGCCCCGTGGCAGGGGCGGCAGCTATTCCCATGGGGCAGCTCCGCTCCCCTCCGCCCCCGGGGTTCCCGGGTCTCGGCCAGCCGGGTGCCATGTCCTGGGGGACACGGGGAGCCGCTCGCCGTTCCCACGTGCACCACCTCTATTTGTCATAAACAAAGAGCTTCCAACCTCAAGTCATGCCCATGTGCCGCTACCCGAAGCCACAATCTTATTACCAGGCTCCTAATTTCCACTGCAATTGAGTATCTCGTTTAATTTGCTTTAAAGGGTTCCAGATCCCCCTCGCCCGCGCCTGGCTGGACCCTGCGCCCACAAACCACGTTCATCTCCTTCTGCTTCTCCTGACGCGGCACCGTCCGGCGGAGCTGCCCTGCCTGGGGGCAGACCGTGCCGGACCGCCGGACCCGGACCACATCGGGGCAGCCCAGAGGAAAATGGGATGGATTTCATGTGCCCCAGACCACCCCAGGGGAAAAACTGCTTCTGGACCCAGGTCGGAGAAAGGAGTGGTAGGAGCAGCCGGGACAGCGCCGGGAGCGAGCCAGCCGGGAAAGGCACCGAGGAGCCGGTGACCTTCGCAGGGTCCAGGGCCGGGGAGCACCGGGGCCAGCCCTGCCTCCCCGCGGGGCGCAGAGCATTTGCCCGGGGTGTCTCTGTTGCCATCGTCCCTTGCCAAGCAAAACTGGGGACCTGGAGTTCAAGCACCAGTGGGAATCAGTGCAGAATACAAAGAATATTTTCTTAGCGGAACATATTTGCTCTGTTGGAGACGCCAGCCCTCGGACGGACAGGCAGCCAGCGGCGCTCGGGGCCGTCCCCACGTCCCCGTGTCCCTGCACTCTCCCAGGGGCACGTTTTGCTGGAGGACAGGACAGAGCCGGCAGCGGTGGCGGCGCAGGGCCATGCCCAGCGGCCCCGTCCCGGGAGCGCCGGAGTGCCAAGTCTGGGAAGGGCTCGGGGGGGGACGGGGAGGGCTGTGCCGGCCACCGCAGCCGGCCGAGCCGGGTGCCGAGCCGAGGCCAGGGGACGCGCTGATTACAAAATCTTTTGTTTAGGCTTCAAGCTGGAAAAACATCCATCCCCTCTTTTCCAGGCAGAGTTTTCCTCCGGGCTGTGTCGTGTGGGAACCTCCCTCTGTCCCCGCTCGGGACCCGCTGCCCAAAGAGGGGGTCGGCAGCGGTGCGGCGCTGAGCCCGGCGAGGACCCCCGCCTCTGCGCGGGGGCACCCCCTTGTTTGAGCACGGGCACCGGGATTCTGCCGTGGTGCTCGGGAGGGGACTGGCATCCTCTCCCACACCCCAGGGACCCCAACGCCGATCCCGATTGTCCCCCCGTGCCCCAAAGCAGACCCGACCTGGGGGACAGGACCTGGCCCGGGGCAGCACGTTGCTGCCTTCTAGGAAATGGCGAGTGCGCGGCAGCCCCTTCTGCTGCGGGTGCCGCGCTGCCACGCTCGCCAGGCATTTATGAGCCTTCACATGTGGCAATGGAACATGGGGAAAACATTAAATCGACCTATTCATCCCATTTTTCTAGAGGACAATTATAAAAAAAAAAAAAAAGAAAAAAACAACAAAAAGGGAAAAGAAACCCAAGAAACCCTTCAGCCTTCAACCCGGGAGCTATTGTGCGGGAACGGAGGAGGGAAAGGCTCTTGGAGGCGCTGGCTGGGCTGGGGGCGGCACAGGGATGGCAGCGGGCAATGCCCCCCGATCCCTGCCCGGGGAGGGGTGACAGCCCCCCGCCGCCTCACCGCGGGAAGGTCTGGGTGCGCCCCACATCTCGCACCGAGGGGCTGGCGGGACCCACCCCGGGGACGGGCAGCGCCAGCCCCGCTGCTGCCGTGGAAATAATGGTAATAAGCAGAGCTGGAAGCAGGAAAGTCCTGGAGAGATGGGGGGCTCCGGAGGATCCCACCCCATCCCCATCTGCCTGGCCGGGGCTCAGCCTACAGCGTGGCCGGGCTCCCGGGAGCCTTCCTCCACAAGCCCATGGACATTTTCCACCTCATTTACAGCAAGAACATTAAAATGCTGTTTTCCAAAGGCACGGCACATTGAAATGCCAGGCCCTCGGTGGAATTTGGCGGGGGCTCGGTGGGAGGACGGCTCTGCCTGCGGCTGGGTGCCGGGAACCCCCCGGCCACGCTGGCCCTTGGCACGCTGCAGCCGGCCCCCAAGGGAGGCACCGGGGTCTGCGGGACCACCGCCGGCTCCGTCCCTGCCGGCACGCTGCAGGCAAGGCAGGCAGCGTCGAGCGGAGGCGGCCGACGCGAGGAGCCCTGGACGGGGTCCTGCCCCCGCGCTTGGCTCCCGGCACCGGGCTCCCTTTGTTGGGATGTGCCGGCTGCCCCCTCCCACGGCCCCCGCTGGGCGCTGGCAGGGCCAGCCCGTGGCCCGGGCCAGCCAGGCTCCCTCCGCCAGCAGAAAGCAAACGCCGCACAAGGCCACTGTCCCACGGCCTCTGACCATCCCTGCTCGGGCCAGGCCAGCGCCGCGGTGAAAATACGGCGTGCGGCCAGGCAGCGCCGGGCACGGGAGGTGAAGCCACAAAGCCAGCCCTTTCCTCCCGGCTCCTCTCCATCAACCAGAGCTGACCGAGGGGTCATTTCGCCACAGCCGATGTCCCCTCCGTGCGGTGCCCGGCATGCACCGTGCCCCGGGGATGCTCTGCTCCCCTCGTGGGATCGCAGCATCGGGTCCCCGCCAGCGCTGATCCCCTTTTCCACGGCACCGTGTGTCTGCACTGCCGGGGAGGTTTCCACAGGCACCCAGTCCCTGCGGCAAACCCAGCCCCGGGCATGGCTGCTGCCCGCTGCCCACTCCTGGGGCATCCCTCCTCACCGGGGCACAGCCAGCCCCGGGGGACACGTCCCATCGGGAGGCGGTCAGGAGCAGGGACACATCCCGCTGGCCAGGGCAGCCCATCCCGGTGCTGCCGGAACGGAGGGTGCCCGCCGGGCTGGGGAGGGAGACCCGGGGGCTGTTGTGCGAGGGCAGGCGGGATGGGAGTGGGGGAGCGGGGGGAGCCCCACTCCCACACCCAGCCCCGGGGCTGCCGCTGCGAACACCCCGGCCACGCGCGCCTTGGCGGGGCGGCAGGGCTATTTCGGGAGCTTTCAGCACCACCCAGAGAGGTGTCCGATGCTTTTATTTATAAACCCACTGGCTCCTGCCCAGCTCCAGCCGGCTCGCATGGAGGAAAAAGCCCAACGGAGCCAAGACAAACAGAGCCAGCAGCATCCCCGCACGGTAGGAGGTAGCGCCGCGCGGGCCAAGGATGCTCCGGCTGAACCGCCCGGCCCCGGGCTGCCCGGCGGGATGGACATGCCTTGGCACCGCGGCCCCGGCGCCGGGCTTCAACAGCAGCTCCGACCGTGCAGCCGCCCTGGGCGGACCCACGTGTGCCGGGGCTGCCGTGGAGCACGTGGGGGGCTGCCGGCAGGACCCCAAGTGCTGCTCCCAGCGCAGGTCCTGCTGCTCAGTGCTGGGGACACGCGTGCGCAGCACAGACGTGCCCGAGCTCACTCGGGGTCTGCAGAGCCAAGAGACCCCTGATGCTGTGGCTGCCCCCCGCTTCCCACCCTTGCTCCCCAGGCACCTCACTGGGACAGTCGGCCCCACTTGCGGTCAGCGAGGGATGCTGGGGGGGGAAGTACCTTAAATACCGGCTCGGGCAAAGGGCAGAGAGGGATGCAAACTCCCGCAGCTCACACTGACCTGCTGAGCTCGGGTGGCCGGAGGTGAGGGTGAGGGTCCAGCCCCATGCGAGGGGGCAAAAGGGCTGCCCCACAGATGGGGTCCCCCCTGGCGCTGGCTCCAGCCCCCAGCAGCATGGCAACAATTGGGTTATTGTCAGCGTGCCACCAGGGACACGAGTGCGATGGGGAATTCAACAAACCCATCGCTTTCTGCCTGTCCCACTGGCTTTCCCAGCCCAGGCTAATCCCATAAGATGCCCCGTCAGCACAGCCACGGCCCCGCAGCCTGCAAGGACGGACGGCGGCTCCCGGCCCCCCCCAGCCCCGCCATCTCCCCCCAGCACCATCTGGGGGCAAAGGTGCTGCGGTAACGCGGCCCCAGCGGCTCCCACCGGGCCCAAGGTGGGCGCAGACAAAGGCGCCGCGAGCGCCAGCTCCAGCCGCTTCGGGGACTCGGCTAATGGGGTCCATTTGCTGGGTAGTTCTTGGAATAACAAATTTTATCATCCAAAAAAGCGAAACCACAAAAGGGGATCGGCTTGCAGCCCGGCTCACAAAAGCCCCTTGTCTGGAGGCCCCCCGCGCCCCCCAATCTCCCGGAGAAAACTCAATTTAACCAAAATAAACAGCGCGCCCAGCCCTGTGCTCTCAGGCTCTCCCCAACAAACCGCAGAGCGACGCGGCTCAACCCGATACCGCGGCTGGCAAACTCGATCGCCCAGCTCGCCGCGCGCCCGGGGCATCCCCGCCGGCCCCGGCTCTTCGGCTGTGCCGCTGGGTGCCGCAGAGCTGCTGACCTCTCCTTCTCAGGCGCTTCATCTATAGAATCAATATAGAATATCCGGCACAAATGTACCGCTCAAAGCCGGACAGTGCCCGGAGGGCTCTGGGCACACCGCAGACCCCCTCCACGGCCCGGGGGGTGGCCAGCTCGCCCTGCGCTGTTGCCAAACCCCATCTCAGCTCCCTCCGGTTCAGCAGCGACCACGCGGAGGGAAAGGGCGGCCGTGGCTCCGGTAGGGCTTGCGCAGGAGCAGGGAAGAGCGAGCCATGGACTTCCCAGCAGCAGGATGAAAGATGGGGCTTGACACCTGCTAAACCCTCTAATCCTCCCCTTGTTCATCGCTGTCGGCTCTCCAGCAGCCTTGGAGCCCACCAGCCTAGTGGGAAGCAGAGGTTTCCATCGGGGGAGCCTCGCTGGGAGCAGCGGTGAGCGCGGCAGGGAGCGATCCCAGCCCGCGGCAGGACCAGCCGGACAGACCCATCGGCCGCCTCACGTTTCTAAATCCCGTGGGCACATCCCACGCCTGCGCTCGCGGCCGGACCCCCCGAGGTCACCGGGGAAGCGCACCCAAGGTCACAAGCGCCCGTTTGCATCCTCAGAGGACATGTAACAGGTGGTGCCCATCCAGGTCCTGTCCTGGGAGGCTGCAAGAGGGGAAACGGCTGATGGGAGGAGAGTGGAACCCCTTCCCAGCAGGGCTGCCCTCCAAAATAGCAGGGTTTGGGGCTGTTCCTTCAACGAGGCTTGGACCCCAGGAGCAAACCCCATCCCATCGCAAGGGAACCCCCAGCAGCCGGCCCCGCAGGGGTCCGGCCGTTGGAAAGGTGCCCCCTGCCATGCCTCCAGCAGCCCAGCAAGGAGGTGGACAGAGGTTTGCTTCTCCGGCAGCCCTGGTCTTCACACCTTCACGTGCCGGGCAGGAGCACCAGCTGCCAGCCCCCGTCCGGGAGCACCGCTCCGGCCCCCCGTGCTGGTCAGGTACCCCCAGCCCCAAAACTCACTTGAATTTTTTGCAACCTGTCGCCTGAGCAAGTCTGCTTGGATTTCAGGCCAGCTTTCATCCCTGGACCAGCCGCCAGCAGCCAGGGGACTCAAACGTGATTTGTGATGCCCCGTCCCCCCCGTGCAGGATGCCACAGCCCCGCAGCACACGGGCGCTGCGCCGGGAAACGGCATTCACCTGACCCTTGGGGGAGAAAGATGCCTAAACCCCACGTCCCCTGGGAGCGCAGGACGGGAGGGGGCTGCCGGAGCCCCGTACCGGGCTGCATCCAGGACAGTCGCTCCAGCATCTCCCTTCTTCCCAGGCGGATACCCGCCGTTAGCCGAGGCCAGCGCAGCTCCGGACCACGGGCGACCCCGCCGTCACGGCTCATCTGCCGCAGGTAATTTGCTGCCTGCCCGGCAGCGCTCTCGCTGCATTCCTGCCCTAAGTACCGCGGATTTGCTGTGCTTTATGAAAAACGAAAAGAATGTTTTAAATGAAATTAATTCTTACAAACCCAAGATTTCATAAAAGCGCTGCCTGGGCACGGTTTGGCACGGGCCCGCTCTTGTTCGCTCTACTGGCCTTCCCCTGGGGGGAGGAAAATACCGGGCTTGGTATAAAATAATTACAAACTCATTGTATAGCTCTGCTTATAACTGCTCGGAGGAGCTCTGGGGTCTCGTCCTAGCTCGTACTTTACATTTGGCAATAACATCACACGTGGTCTTTAAGAAACAGCTACGAGAGAATGTGTAATGGAAAAAAGCATCGGCAGACGTGCCGAGCAGCATCGAACGTGCCCCGGCCGGAGGAGCGGTGCCGGACACCTGAGCATCTCACACCGGGGCCGTGCCACATGAGCTGGCACGGCACAGCGCGGTGCGGCACTTGGCACGGAGAAGGTCTGGTTGCGGCGCAGACGTTTCCGTGCCGGCGGTGGGAAGGAGCGAGCGGAGGTTGGGGAAGCAGGCACGGAGCCGCTGGTGCTCGGCACGGCCCCGCCAGCTTCCTTTGGAGGCAGACGGGGGAACTGATGCGACGCTGCCCAGCTCTCCCTTTCATCTTTACTTTAAAAAGCCACTAAATTAAAACCACAAAGCCACCCAAGCCCCGAAGCGACTCTCTGCTGTCCCGCCGGCCCCCGCGCCGGGGATGCTCGGCAGGATGCGGCACTCGCTTGTGGCCAGAGCAGCTCGCAGCCGCCCTGACCTTGTTATTTACGTAACGTAAAACATTATTTTCATCTGTTCACGCATTGTCCACGAGCCGGCAGCCAAGACTCCCAACATGACCCTCAGAGGTCCGTGGGCACGCAGCGGAGCGGTCGCTGGGCTCCGGGACCCTTGTGCCACCGCGGTCAGGGGGACGCCCCAGCCCCAGGAGCAGCCGAGGTGCCCGGGCACGGCCCCGCATCGCCTGGTTTGTGGTCTGCTCTCGACGCCCGGGCCGCTCACCCCGGCTGCAGCCGGTGGGTTTATCAGCCTGAGCCCTTCGGGGCCCAGTGGGATCTGAAATTAAAGGCAAAGAAAAGACAAAAGTATCACCGCTGTAATCCAAACCCAGGACCTTCGGGGATCTGCCTGTGGGTTGTGAGCGCCAGACTGGCAATATCAGGAAATATGAAGAAATAGCAATAAAAGTAGGCTTGTTTCTCTCCGCCGGCTGGCTGCCTTACGAGATGCTGGAGCGGCGGAGAAATACCTTTCTGCAGTCATTGACAATGCATGTTTGAGGCCGAAAATATGCTTGTCTGGCAAAAGCCCACATATTTAACCCCGGTGGGCACCAGCAGCGCGGGTCCGGGAGCAGGGCACCGGGGAGGGCAGCGGGGCTTCACGGCCCCCCGGGGCACGCAGGCGCGGTGGGGACGCCGCTCTCGGCTGCCGACACCGAGCCGCTGAACAGCGAGCAGGATGCGAGGGCGATAAGCGGCAAGTGTTGAAATTAAAGCTTTCGCTGAAAGCAAAGGAACCGTTGCGGCTGCCCGCCGTGCCAAGCCTCCCGCCGCCTTATCGGTGCTCCCCTGAAAAAGATGGCTGTGTTGGCCTGACATTAAATATTCCCTTTGCAGCGCTCCGTATCTCCTCCGTTGCACTGGCAGCACCCGAGCGCTCCAGCCCCGATGCGCACCCCGGATTCACACTCTCGCCCCTCGGAGCCGAGCCTGGAGCAAAGCCAACAATCTCCAAAGGAAAAATGCAGCCAGAGCTTCCAAGTTTCGTGGTGAAACCACATGATTTTGATGGGAAGCCATAAATCAGTCCCAGGCTCTCTCAGCCTCCGGTAACTTCTTAAAACAAACCTGGGCTGAATTTTAGGACTTGTAATGAAATCTGAAAGCAGGTGAATTGGCCGCGGGCTGTAAAGCATCGCTGCAAGCGCTGCGCGCAGAGCGGACTCGGCTGCTCCGGACTGGCCCGATCCTTGGCTGAACGGGCTCAGCTCTCCCTTAAAGATGGGGCACAACCAAAGCAAACTCCACCTGCTGCAGGTGTGAGGTTTATGTCTCTGCCCGAGGCCAGAAGAGCCCCTGAAGCACTGCTCCATCCCCGCAGCGGCACGGAGACCTGCGCGGCCCCGGGGGCACCGGTACCCCCCGACGGCGGGAGCCGGAGAGGAAAGACCCTCCCAACGCAGCGGGCAGGACGCGGCTGCCCTGCTCTGCCCGCGACTTGGGCACGGGGGATTTTGCAGCGAAAGGGGTAAATCCTCGCCCGGCTGCGGGGATCGGGGCAGCTACGCGAGGTGGTCTGGCCGCGGGGTCTGGGGTTTTGGTACAAAACAAAGCGAAGGCTCTCATTTGGCTAATGTGCCTGCGAAGAAAGGCTGTATCCTTGTTTGCTCCCACTGCGGCATTGTCTGCAGATAAAGACAGGGGATAGATCTCATCTGATACCAGCAATATCATCCCATCCATCTGGACGGGGCTCTTTACAAGACCCTGCTTTGGAATTTAGATCCCTGGGAACTTGGAAGGCAGCAGTGAAACAAAACCCTCCGCAAGAACAATAAAGAGGCTCTCGGCGACGGCCAGAGGGATCCGCGGGGCAGGCACAGGCAGCGCTGCGAGGTCCCCGGGGTCCGGCAGCGCCGGGCCGCTCGGGTTTGCAGCAGGTTTGCAGGATTCTGCTGGTTTGGGGGGTTCCTGGGGCCGCATCCTGCCCGGGGAAGGCAGAGCTTGTGCTGGGACCGCTGCACTTCAACGCGAGGAATAGGGACCCATTTTTTTGGTGCAAAATATCCAATCTGGGGAAGCCCTCGCCCCCGCCTCTCTGCATCCACAGCAGGTGGACATCGAGGCCGTTGTGTTCCTCCCCGGCTGCTTCTTGCCAAGCCCCGTCCTGGACAGAGGCGCCTGGAAGAGCCTCTGAGGACAAACATCTCCAGATGGGCCAGAGGGACGGGCTCGGCCCCAGGGAAGGTCGCGGAGACGAGACTCGGCTGCTCTGCAGATTTTGGCTGCGGTTTCTGCCTGTGATCTGCAGCTTTGCTCCGTGAACTCGGCTGACACCGGGGCCGGGGGCCACAGGAGCGCTCCGCAGCTAACGGGGTGGGGGTACAGCACAAACCCTCACGTAGCCGCCTTCGGCTCCATTTTTCTCCCACCTCATTTTTGACAGCACCCATGTCCCACCTGCAGCACCCCGGCCGAGCTCGGCAGCTCTGCAGGGAGGCAGCAGCCAGCGGGAGCCCCGGTGGGGTCCCTGGTGGGGTGCTCCTGCAAGGACCCGGGGGTACAGGGCAGAAGGTGGCCCTGGTGAAGGGTCCAGCTCCTGTAGCTCCTTGGGAGCAGCTGAGCGATGCCCACGGGTGAACCGGGCTCTGCAGAGCTGAGCATAGAATCATAGAATCATTGAGGTTGAAAGGGATCTTTAAGATCATCAAGTCCAACCATTAACCCAACCTGACAAAACCACTTCACAGAATGGTCAGGGTTAGAAGGGACCTCTGGAGATCATCCAATCCACTTCTAAACTGTGTCCCCAAGTACCACGTCCACCTTTTTTTTAAACACCTCCAGGGATGGCGAATCCACCGCTCCCTGGGCAGCCTCTTCCAATGTTTGACAACCCTTTCAGTGAAAAATTTTTTCCTAATATCCAATCTAAACCTCACCTGGCATAACTTGAACCCATTTCCTCTCGTCCTATCACTTGTCACTAGCCGAGCAGAGCCGAGCAGAGCATCCCGCCGGCCATGCCGGCCCTGTGCCCCCCCCCGACCCCGCGCAGATGTTTCCCCGGTGCGCTGCCATCCCTCCAGCCGGGATGGATTCTCGGCCGCATCGGACCTCAGCGCTTTGAAGTTTGCAGCCGCTGCGCAGGGTTACGCAGAGGCAGCGCAGGGGCAGACAGCCCTGGGGAAGAGGCCAGGGATGTGACTCAGGAATGGCTCCGGCGACAAGGGGAAAAGGAAAAGCGGTTTATTATGTCTGTACCGGCGTCCAAGTCCCCACGCAGGGGAAGCGACGTGCGGCTCAGCCCTGACCGGGAGGGGAGAGCCCGGGGGAGGCAGCGGCGTGGGGCATCACCCCTGGCCTCGCCCGCCGCCCCCGGGGGCTCCGCTCCCGCGGGATTGCTGCAGGACACAGCCCAGCTCCCCAAAATCCCCAGCACAGGGAACCCCTGGGCGCGAAGGAGGGAGCGGGCATGAGTCAATGCCCCCACTCCAACTTTGTTAATTAGCCTCTCTAATTATCCGGTGACTGAGCACATGGGGGAGTGGGGATACTCGGAGCCCAGCGTGTGCCCAGCAGAGCCGGGGGTCTGCGCCCCCTCCTGCATGGAAGGGGCTGGGAGGGAGAAACTGGGGGAAATGCAACTCGATGTCTTTTTATCCCTGCCCCCTCCTGAACTATTAGGTTTTATTGTCACAGACATTTTCTTTAGCGCAGGGGAATGGAAACTCTGCTCCTTGCCGGGCTGCGGACAAGCTGAAACAGGAGAGAATGACAGAGGGAGTGTGTGAGGACGGGACGGGACCGGCCCCGCGCGCCCTCTCCACCGGGGTTAATGCCTTTTGCAGGTGCCATTGCCCAAATCCCCTCGATCTGCCTCGCGAGGAGCCCGGCTGCCGCACGGCCGTGGGGCCCGGCGCCCACCGAGGCGGCTTTGTCACTCACATCACAGATCCCCAGAGCAGACAGAACATCAAAACCAGGCGGTTTTATCTCAACCTTCACGGGAACGGCTGCGCTGCCTGCCAGCAGCCAAGTGCTCAGATGCACCACGCAGCTCCCGCGTTCCGTGATGGATCAGCTCCGAAAACAACACCCTGCTAATCTTCCTCCCCAGCAGCCATAAAACTGTCTTCCCAGTTCCTTCGGAGAGGATTTACAGTGGCTCAAAGCATCCCGGAGCGGCTGGCGGAGACCAGAGCCCCCCGCGGGTGCCGGCCCCACACCTGGGGCGCATCCTGGCAGTGGGGCGATGCCCCCGTGCCTCTCGGCCCCCAGCCACTCCGTTTGATTTGCCCCCACATTAACACTCCCCCGTGGGGACTTGGCAGCCTCCCCAGAGCAGATCTGTGTCCCCAGGGCCGTCCCTGACCCCCCGAGCCTCTCCCCGAGGGGCAGCACCCCCCAAAAGACCCAGCAGGGGAAGGGGTTTCTGGGCACTGCAGCGGGCACAGCTGCCGTGGAGCAGCCGACGGAGGGGCACCCGCTTGCGCCGGGCATGCGAAGCCTTCCTGCGGCTCTGCGGGGCCGGGATGCTCGCGCGGCCCGTCCCCTTGCCGGGCTGGCTCACGTCCCCCGCAATGGGGGGCAGACGGGGCTGGGCTCTGCCGCGGCGGGGACAGCCTGTAGCTTTGGTCACAGCCTTGGTGACCGCCCCACGAGCGGTGAAGCGCGAGGGGCAGCATCCCACCCCGCCACAGGGTCACCGAGACGCGGCTGCTCTCCAGCCCCGGGGGCTTTCTGGGTGCGTGAGCCATTGGGGTCCGAACCCCTGTGGGGCCGAGCACTGGGGGCTGCCCTGTGACCCCCCGGGCACAGCCCACACCGGGCCCTTCCCGGGGGTTGAGAAAGCACCGAGAAACGCTTACAGCGCTGGGCAGTGGGAGCGAGAGGGCTGCCCCCGCGCTCCCCCCGCACCGTATCCAAGTGGGAAACCAAAAACCCGACGCAAGGCGAGCTGTGCTGAGCCCCTGCCAAGAGCCACGGACAGAAATATCCTTGATTTCACCAAGGTGTGANAACTGGGGGAAATGCAACTCGATGTCTTTTTATCCCTGCCCCCTCCTGAACTATTAGGTTTTATTGTCACAGACATTTTCTTTAGCGCAGGGGAATGGAAACTCTGCTCCTTGCCGGGCTGCGGACAAGCTGAAACAGGAGAGAATGACAGAGGGAGTGTGTGAGGACGGGACGGGACCGGCCCCGCGCGCCCTCTCCACCAGGGTTAATGCCTTTTGCAGGTGCCATTGCCCAAATCCCCTCGATCTGCCTCGCGAGGAGCCCGGCTGCCGCACGGCCGTGGGGCCCGGCGCCCACCGAGGCGGCTTTGTCACTCACATCACAGATCCCCAGAGCAGACAGAACATCAAAACCAGGCGGTTTTATCTCAACCTTCACGGGAACGGCTGCACCGCCCGCCAGCAGCCAAGCGCTCAGATGCACCACGCAGCTCCCACGTCCCGTGATGGATCAGCTCCGAAAACAACACCCTGCTAATCTTCCTCCCCAGCAGCCATAAAACTGTCTTCCCAGTTCCTTCGGAGAGGATTTACAGTGGCTCAAAGCATCCCGGAGCGGCTGGCGGAGACCAGAGCCCCCCGCGGGTGCCGGCCCCACACCTGGGGCGCATCCTGGCAGTGGGGCGATGCCCCC